>NW_011626984.1:372860-498771 GCF_000204515.1 Acromyrmex echinatior
ATTTAACTGATATATCTTTTAGTTATGTAATGCACATCAACTTTATTAATATTTTTTTTACAGTCGGTTGTCGTAGTGATAGCGAATGCTCATTAATTCAATCTTGCATTAACAACGAATGTATTGATACCTGCCTGGTTACACAGTGCGGTATTAATGCAATGTGTACTGCTGATGGGTATCATAAAACTCGATGCTATTGTCCTGATGGATATACGGGTAATCCTTACGAAATATGCGAAAGACCTGAATGCACTAGCGACAATGATTGTGCTCCATCTTTGGCCTGTCGCAACTTAAGATGCGTCAATCCTTGTAACTGTCCACCACCAGCATTGTGCAATGTTGTCAATCATCGGCCAGTATGTAAATGTCCACCTGGTTACGTGGGTAATCCTTACACTTCGTGTCTCATGGGTAAGAATCTATTTTAATATTAGGTTTATAAATATATTTGTAAAATATATTAGAAGTATATTAAATTAAGTAAAGATAATCGCTACCACATATATGCAATTATGTATTCAATAGAATGAGAAATATGATTATATAGAGAGCCTTATATCATTAAATTATTGCTAGTAAAATTGAGAAAGTATATTTAATAAGTGATAATTTAAATTAGATGCTGTAAAAAAATTTGTAAAGTAACAATTAGTTATAATTTGATAATATGCTTATATAATATGTATTGTTATTTTAGATCTGTTAGAACCAAAGACCGAATGTCAAGTCGATGCCGACTGTCCTAGCAAATTAGCATGTTTCAATGGCATTTGCAAAGATCCATGTACAGAAACAAAACCATGCATCGTTAATGCTAAATGTAGCATTGTAGATACTTTACCAATGAGAACAATGATTTGCGAATGTCTGCCAAATTTTGCTGGTGATGCCACCGTTGCTTGCGTACCAGGTAAACTTTTCCAAACAAATATACATATATACATTATCAAACAAATATATGTATATATTATACATATATACATTTTATCCAAACAAATATACATTATTATAGAAAAACATCTAAATAAAATAAATTATATATTAGGTGTTGGAATTAATTCGTAGCGTTTTACAAGTGATGGGAAGTACTTTCATTAATGTATTTTTTAATGCTCATGTGAAATAAATAACATTCTTTCATTAAAAAACGCTACGAATTAATTCCAACACCTAATATATTTTTTAAATAATCGAAATTTTCAAATAAAATTAATTCAATTAACTGTATACGGTAAAATATTGATAACTGAATTACGAATATTTTGTGTATTTGCAGTGGACAAACAAATTGCTGCGGTATGCGAGAGTGATTCACAATGTACACCAGACATGGCCTGTCTAAACCGTCGATGCATCAATCCATGCACCGTTAATCCATGCTCACCAAATGCGGAATGTCATATCGAAAATCATCGCCGTATGTGTCAGTGTCCCCACGGATATGTCGGTGATCCATTCATAAATTGCTATGAAGGTACTGTATACTTTTTTTCATTCCTCAATGTAAGCGATCATATGTATTTTATATCTCTGCCTTTTACAGAAAATATAGTTCTTGCGGAATGCAGAATAAATACTGAATGTCCATCCGACAAAGCGTGCATAAATCAATTGTGCCAAGATCCGTGCTCCAGCAATCGTTGTGGTCTAAATGCCGAATGCATCACGATTAATCATCATCCTTCTTGTCATTGCCAACATGGTTTAGCCGGTGATCCACAAGCTCAATGTTTCAGACGTAAGTTTCTTATAGATTCTAAAAATTGTCACATTGCTATAAAAAATGTATTTATAAACTTTAAAATAATTGAAATAATCATTTTCTTTGATTTTTTAAAAGAACAACAGTAAGTCTCTAGTGCATCTTAATGACAAAAGATCTCAAATATGTTGAAAATTAATCTAAAAAATTTTTATTTGGATATGTAGCACTTATTCGTTTCTATTTATCTCTTTTCTTTCAGCGGAATGTAAGACAGACAATGATTGTCCTTATGATAAAACCTGCCGCAACGATAATTGCGTCTCTCCATGTCTCATTGGTGATATTGTGTGTGGTCGGAATGCAGAATGCAGAGCGGTATCTCATAGAGCCCAATGTATCTGTCCGCAAGGTACTCAAGGCGACCCACGTGTGGCATGTATTTCTGCGATCTGCCATTACAATGAAGATTGCGCTGATCACGAAGCCTGTGACAGATTGAATAGAATTTGCAGACCGGTTTGTAACGACGATGCATGTGGCGAAACTGCAATTTGTGTCGCGCGCAATCATCAGCCGAAGTGCACATGTCCTCTAGGTACCACCGGAAATCCCTATGTAACATGCATTGGTATGTTGAGTTGTTACTTTGTTGTTAACTTTATTGAAGAAAAATTTATTTAAAATTGGTCTATAACAAAGATAATTTTAAAGAGTTCTATCTGATATATTTGTGTGATTCCTAGGTGAACCTTCTATTGAGCCAGAATGCACGCAGGATAATGAATGCGCATTGAATCTCGCTTGTATTAATAACAAATGTCAAGATCCATGTATATCCGCTGGTATGTGCACCAGTGAACAGGTGTGCAAAGTCCTGAACACGGAACCACTTCGTACAATGATCTGTTTGTGTCCACCAAATACTATCACTGATGTTAATGGCCAGTGCAAGCAGATTGGTACGTGTCAATCTTATACGAAATGTATAACATTTTGTATTATTATTCCATAACTTGTTTAATATGGATGCATTGCAGTGTTGGGCGACGTACAATGTCATTTAGATCAAGATTGCGCCAACTACGAGACATGTCTGGATGGAAAATGCGTCGATGCCTGTTTGACAACTCAGTGCGGTTTTAACGCGCAATGTAAATCCACGTCTCACACGGGTATCTGTTTCTGTTCTCAGGACTTTACTGGCAATGCCTACATAGAATGCATAAGAGGTATATAAATGCAGAAATTTTACTAATTATAAATTGAAGCGTTTCGCAATTATTGTCATCTTTTATTTCCTAGAATATATATATATAAATATAAAATATGCATTGATATAATTTCTGTTGCAGTTCCAGTTGTTCCATTACCAGGACCTCGACCAGAATGTTACACAAATAGTGAATGTGCGCGCGACAAGCAATGCATAAATTCGCTTTGCGTAAATCCGTGTGTTGCTAGTGATCCATGCGGCAAGAGTTCTCTGTGCCATGTTGATAATCATAATCCGATTTGCAAATGCCCGATTGGCTATATCGGCGATCCTAAAACCAAGTGCATACCACGTAAGCATTATTACGAATAAAGAGTATATTTTGAAGAAATTGTACAATTTTATCTCATATTACGATATTTTCGACTACAGCGGAAATTACGCCTGAATGCGTATCAAACAGCGAGTGCGCAGGAAATTATGCGTGTGTCAACGACATGTGCATTAATCCTTGCAACTGTGGACCCAATGCCAAATGTAATGTCATAAATCATTATCCTTCTTGTGTATGTCCTCCAGGCTATTCTGGAAATCCTCAATTAGGATGTTTTAAACGTAAGTAGCATTTACTCTATTCTTATTTTATTCTATTCTTTTTATACAGCGAGTGAAATTTATATCTTAATTATAATAGTTTTAAATCGAATCGATGAGAATAAATTTAATTAAGTAAGAGAAATCTTATTATCGGTCAAAGCGGATCTTAGCGTTTAAATATTTCGATACGAATTTATATACATTTATATATCTAATTTGGCAAACCGCGCGCCAAAATCTTTTTCGATCTTGAAACACAGCTTGAACAAAACTAGAGTAGTAGTATCATATTAAAGACAAGTAATTTAATAATATAATTAATGCTAATAAGCATTTTGTAAGAATATTAATAATTTAATGTTAATAAAAATCTTAAAAAAACTGCAAATAATTTATTATTAAAGCAATAAATGATTTGCAGTTTTTAAGATTATTATATGTTAATATGTTTATAATATGTTTACAGTATATGAATTATTATAATTGCAACTACATCTTATTATTAATGGCGCGACTTAATTGTCTTATTAACAGAACATTATTCCAGAAGAATTACAAAAAAAATCTCATAATTTTTAATGTATTTCTAATCGCGATTGTCTATTTCAGTTGATTGTGAATCTGACAGCGAGTGTGACTACGCAGCTACCTGCTATAATGGCCAATGCGTGAATCCTTGTATCTTGGACAACAAATGCGCCATCAACGCGGAATGCTATGGCAAGAATCATCGGTCGGCTTGTCGTTGCGGCCCGGGTTACTACGGCAATCCGCAGACTCATTGTGAAAGAGTTGAGTGTAATACCGACCATGATTGTCCCCATAATTTGGCTTGCAACGACGGTCGCTGTATAAATCCATGCGCCGAGAATTCACTTTGCGCGCAGAATGCGGTTTGTTACGTCCAAGATCACATTGCATCCTGCCGTTGCCCTGAAAACATTCCGCTGGGAAATCCATTCTCTTATTGCGAGCGGCATACCGCAGTGGAAATCGAGGAGCCTGAATGCAAAGTCGACATCGATTGTTTAGACAAGTTGGTGTGCATTCGGGAGAAATGCATCGATCCTTGCCCGGTCATAAAACCATGTCTCGAAAACGCTCGTTGTGATGTTCTCGATACGGTACCCGTAAGGACCATGATTTGCACCTGTCCTGAGGGTTGGATCACCGATATCGACGGTGTTTGCAGGCCAAGTAAGCAAAGCTAAATATTATTTGAATCGATCAATTAAAAAACAATATATTGTTTGAAAATAATAATTGGTTATTCATAAATTATTTTAATGTTATAGTACAATTGACAGTCATTGGAACGTGTACGACGAACGACGATTGCAGTGATCGTGAGACGTGTATTAACAGGCAATGTCGCAATCCCTGCAATTGCGGTACTAATGCGGCTTGCTATGTAAAGAATCATAAACCAATCTGCTCGTGCGAGCAGGGCTATCAGGGCAATCCCGAGATCGCCTGTCATTCCGTCGAGTGCCAGCACGACAGTCAGTGCACGCTCGATAAGACTTGCAAGAATAATAACTGTGTGAACCCATGCTTGGTCACAGATCTATGCGGTACCAACGCCGAGTGCTTCCCGAACAATCACGTAGCCGACTGTCGTTGCCGTAAGGGCTATCATGGTAATCCCTTGGATCGCTGCCGCGTGATCGGTTGCTTTAGTAACGGCGACTGTCCAGGCGATCACTCGTGCATCAACATGCAATGTATCGATCCTTGCATCCATGACAATCCCTGCTCGCCTCGTGCGGAATGTAAAGTCCTAAATCACTTGCCGATATGCCGCTGTCCATCGGGCTTCACCGGAAATCCGTACATCAATTGCCAACCAGAAGTTAGACCTGAGTGCAGAGAGGACAGTGACTGTCCGGATTCACTTGCTTGTTTGAATAACAAATGCCAGATTCCATGCCCGATCATACAACCATGCACTGAGCCATCTGAGTGTCGGGTTCTACCGACGCATCCGATACGTACCATGGTATGCGTATGCCCTAGCGGATACGTCAGCAGCGGCAGTGGTACTTGTCAGGCTACCACACCGATTCTCAAAATCGAATGTACCAAGGATGATGATTGTCCTTCGGAACGCTCCTGCGTGAACGCGATTTGTAAGGATCCTTGCGCGTGCGGACCTAACGCGGTTTGCAATGTCATCAATCATAAGCCGATATGTTCGTGCACGCTAGGATATGACGGAAATCCGGATATTCTTTGTACAAGAGGTACTTTTTTGTTTAGACAAAGCCATTACAACTTTTCCTCTTCGCTTAAGAGCGAAGTTTTACGTTAATAAAGAGTTATATTTTCTAATGCTATATATTTTTTGTATTTTGATATTTAGTTGCAGGATGCAAAACGGACAACGATTGCAGCGGTTCACACGTGTGTGTCCAACGCAATTGCGTACCAGCGTGCTCGCCATCCTTGACCTCTTGCGGCAAGAACGCCGTATGTCACGGCATCCATCATAAGGCTATCTGCGAGTGTCCACCAGGTTTTGGTGGCAATCCGCGGGTCTCCTGCGTCCTGTTAGGATGCAGGACTAATTCCGATTGTCCTACCAATAAGGCTTGTATTAATAATCGCTGTGAAAATCCCTGTGTACAGAATCCATGCACTGGTAATATGGACTGCAATGTTTATAATCACATTGTGGAATGTGTGTGTCCATCTGGTTACATCGGCGACATTAAGTCAGGCTGTACTAAGGGTAAAAAAAAGATCTATTTCAGCTTTGTTGAAATTAATATATGTACATAATTAGTTTTTCAGTTTTAATTTATTGCTGGATCTTCTTGTAGTTAAGGAAAAGTGCAAAGCAGACAATGAATGTCCTTCCCAAACTGCATGCTTCAACGGACAGTGCATTAATCCGTGCACTAAGATCGCACCGTGCGGTATTAACGCTGAATGCAAAGTTCTGGATACCAGCCCAATCAGGACCATGATATGCGAATGTCTCCCAGGGTATCGTGGAAACGCGATTATCCGCTGTGATCAAATTCCAGCGGAAATCTGCCCAATCGGGAAAGGACAGATTCGCGATGAATACGGCAATTGCATCTGCCCGCCTGGATTCGGTAAGGACGCAAACGACGTCTGCATACCTTGTCGCAAACAATCTAATATGGTGATAAACGAAGAAGGCTATTGCGTGTGCGACTTAGAAAAGGGTTTCAGCATAGATGAATATGGTCGTTGTGTTTGTCCGACGCGATATGGATATGAAATAGATACCAAAGGATATTGTAGACAAAGTAAGCTAGTCAATTTCTTATATCGATCAAGAGATGTTTTACGATTCCTCGTTTCACTAATCTATCATCGCGGTAATTTTAGTTGGTGTAATCGAGTGCAGACATAATGACGACTGCGCCGACGACAGATACTGCGATAAAGTCACTCATACTTGCCAAGATCCTTGTAAGAAGCAACAATGTGGCGTGCACGCACTTTGTAACGCTACCAGGCATCAAGCTATCTGTATCTGCGTTAATGGCTATTTGGGCAATCCATACACTCAATGCTGTACGTTGAAAATTTGTGAAAATAAATGCGTAGTCTCGATAATTTACAATAATTTAGAAGATTTTACATATATAAGCTTTTAGAACATTAGATTTTTAAAACGTACTATTTTTTTTTCATGAATTATATCTTTTATAAATAATAATAAGTTAATCGGTATGGAGTAACTTTCTGAAAAATTCTTTTAATGCTTATGTTTCCTATCTTTTAGACGACAGAAAGGATGGTCGAACAGATTTCCCTAGACCGGAAATGGATGTAAGTTGTCTATCAGATGGAGTACAAGTCGTAATACATTTGCAAGATCAAGACTTCGACGGGGTCTTGTACGTTAAAGGTCGTAGCAAAGATGAACAATGCAGACGAGTTGTCTCGATACCGGCCGAAACTGATCATAAAACCGAAACGTTTAAAGTTGCATTTGGCAATTGCGGACTCATACATGTGAATGTTAGTTGAATAACATTGTGTATCATAACTGCAATGACTTGTTGCATCAAAAGATATTTACATTATCTTGATTCACTTTTTAGGGACAAGCTAGCTTTGTACTCGTTATACAGAAACATCCAAAATTGATGACTTACAAGGCACAAGCTTATCATATTAAATGTATATATCAAACTGGAGAACAAAATGTTACCCTTGGTTTTAACGTCTCCATGCTGACGACTGCTGGAACAATCGCTAACACTGGTCCACCTCCTATATGCGTAATGAAAATAGTTGCACAGAATGGAAATGAAATTAATTCTGCCGAAATTGGAGATAATTTAATGCTTCAAGTGGAAGTTCAACCTTCAAGTAAGTACCGTACTTTATTTTTAATAATATTTTGTGTGTAATTTCAATTATTTGAACATCAACTTAATCCTGCTGTAAAATATGAGAATAAATAATAATATATTGCAGCTATTTACGGTGGATTTGCGCGAAATTGCGTCGCTAAAACGATGGAAGATAATTTAGAGAACGAGTACATCGTAACGGATGAAAATGGCTGTGCGACAGATCCCACGATATTCGGAGAATGGGAGCAAAATCCTGATACTCAATCATTAATGGCTAGTTTTAATGCATTCAAGTTCCCTAGCAGTGACAATATAAGATTTCAGTGCAATATACGCGTGTGCTTCGGACGCTGTCAACCTGTGAGTACTCGAAACTTGTAATCATTTTATATATATTTCAACATTAGCTGAAATGCCAGCTTTGACAATAAAAATATATTTCTTCTATCAGGTAAACTGTCGCGGTTATAATGCCTTTGGCCGTCGTCGTAGAGACGTTGATTCCGAGATTAACGATACATCTCTAAGTGTATCCGATGGATATGAAGGTCAACTTCGTGAAGAAATAACTATTCAATCGAACTTAATATTCACTCTGGAAAGGAGAGAGGAGAGGTACACAGCAGATCCAGCTGAAGGTAAGGCATAACACGTGTAAAAAAATATTGTAAAAGGTGGTGATTTGAAATACAAGTGTCTTGAAATAATTTACCATTACTCTTTAAAAAAAATTACAATCGTTTAAAAATTAATTCATAAATTATCTAGACCTATGACTAGATAAAAGCTACCACCTTTTATGGTGATTCTTATGCGTATTAAAATAAAAGAAGTAATCATTTGTGATACCTTTCAGCTCCTTCAGCACAAAGAGTGGAAGATATCTGTGTTTCTATGGTCGGCTTTATCATAGCGTTAATAATTACGGCACTTTTGGCGTTGGTTGCCGTAGCTATTGCTGTGTCATGCTGGCTTATGGCGTATCGACGTCAGCCAAAGACTGCTGGACCACTGCCACACCCACCAGAGTTCCCAAATCCCTTGTTCACTACGGAATCTGTAGCTGAACCTTCTCCTGACTATCACTTATCATAAGTTCGTTAGAATAATATTTTATAAATAACGTACATTTTTTATAATTCTCGTGGAATGCATTTCAGACCATTCGTCCTATTGGTCGGTTTTGTATTTCGGTGTACAACTCCTCCAGTGACTATCACTTCTCTTTGTACTCTCTTTTCAAGGGTTCAAACAATAAGTCACTGTTATACATTACGAGTCATGATATATACATACTATTTATGGTGATGGGTTCGCTTCCATTATCTACTTGCGAGTAAAAACACGGGACTATCTTTTCTTCGTGTATCTTTCCTGTATTATTTTCTCTAGTCAGTGGAGGATTTGTTAAATATAATGCTGCGAATTTTTAATTCCTGTGTAAAGTCAACGAATTAGTCTAATATAGCTTTCTTATGACGAAAATAGGTAATTGTACATTTTCTCTAATAAATCGCTAACGAAATATTTTTAAAAATTTTGTTATCTCTTCTTTTTTTTCCCTTACCCTGTTATGTATAGTTCATGATATAACATACGTAATTATAAATAACTTTAAACATAAATAATTTTGATTTATTTTAGTAACTACATTAATAATACATACATGTATAAATATCTTATAATATCATTAGATACAATGAACTTATACATTAAGCATTATTTTATTATTGAATAAGAAAGCTAATGTAATATCAATATATTAATATAATTTTTATATCGTGAAGTGTATTTAATATAATTTATAAAAATGGAAAATTATATAAATAATTTTACATATAATTTAAGCTTTATTCATTGATATCTTAATTCTAATTTGTTTTACGCTATCATAAAAACACAGTCAAAATATTTTCTTGTGGAAATTATCCTTTAATAACAGCGATTGGTCGCAGTTTGATACATTTCTTGGAAATTCCAGCTGCGTGACAAGTATTAACAACGTCCGTTACATTTTTATAGGATTCTGGTGCTTCTTCCATGACCAATTTTGGTGAAGCAACTCGAATAGATATACCTAATTGTTCTAATTTTTCCAAAACTTGCATATAATCCAAGTTTCTACGTGACTTTGCTCTTGAAAGAGCACGGCCCTGTACATATATATATATTTTTTGTATATAGGGATAATTTTCATATTTTCCCTCTTCGTAATATAAATATATTATTTGTATGAAGTTATTTGTAAAATTAGTTACATTGATATAAATGACATATATGTATATAAAAATTAATAAATTCTACACTTACGGCACCATGACATGTTGATCCAAATGTTTCTTTCATACCCTGTTCTGTCCCAGTCAAAACATAACTGCATGTACCCATTGTACCACCGATTAAAACTGGTTGACCTGTTAACTGATAATCTACAGGAATCAAAGGATGGTGTGGTGGAAAGGCTCTTGTTGATCCCTTCAAGTAAAATACATTTACATACATTTGATAAGAATTGTTATATTTACATCAATATCAAAATTAAACTATCATTCACAGTAATATATGTCATAAACACTTACCTTTCTATGAACTAAAAGTGTCTTTTGTTTTCCTTCAACTATATGTTCTTCTATTTTGGCAATATTATGAGACACATCATAAATAACATGCATATCTAAATCGTCGGGAGACGAATTGAATTGTTTTGCAAATGCCTATTAAAATATATACATTTTGTATTCTTTTGTATTTCTGTTAATTAGTATTTATATACATGTATTTCTTTAAGGTACCTGTCTGCTAAGGAATGTCATAGAACTTCTATTAACCCAAGCAAAATTAGCAGCAGCTGCCATTGCTTTTAAATAATCTTGACCTTCTTGAGATTTAATATGAGCACATGCAAGTTGCCTGTCATTAGTTTCAATATTGTCACGTTTCATAGCTTTTTCCATTTGTACAAGTGCATCTGAAATGTTACTTTGTTGTATAGAACAATTTTTTAATAGTTTCTAAATATAATATATAAAGAGAAAGAGAAACAAAATCACATGTATAATGTATAACCTGTAGCAACTTGATGACCAAATCCTCTGCTTCCCGAATGGATCATAACACAAATTTGTCCTTTTTCTTCAATACCCATTTTACATGCAGCCCATTTATCATATATTTCATCTACTACTTGAATTTCTGCGTAATGGTTTCCAGCTCCTAATGTACCTAACTAATATAAAATTATTTGTAATAAATATTAGAGATGCATCCAATATCAGGAAATTTTTTGGCACTTTTTTAATATTTGACCGGATATCATTAGTACCCGGCAATATATTTGGCTGAAATTTTATATTAAAAATTTGCGTCATTGATGTAGAATTCTATTCTTTTCAGCTGAATTTTGATACAATTTATGGTTTTACATAATTATGGTAGTTTATATGCCGAGATAATCCAAATACAATATATATAGATTGTCACCGGAATTTTAATTTTTTAATTCTTTAAATTTTGACTTCAGATTTGTAATCAGCAATCTCAAAATCTCCCATATTAAAATTCAACAAAATATATTTACTAGAAAAAATTATGCAAATATTAAAAAATATGATTTTATAGATATCTATTATGTCATACTTGAGGAAGTCCGCGTTTCTTAGCTCTCATTGATACTTTTGATGGATCAGCGTTAAGCATTCTTCCATATTCTTCACAATGTTCTTTATCTTCAGCCCAAATGTAACCTAAATATATTTTATATGAGTACTTTTATTATTTAATATATATTTTTATTTCATCAATAACTTTTGTTTCATATTTTTTTCTCTTACCTTCCCTCAAAGACCAATCCATTCCCATTTCCAATGCTTCCTCTAAATCCCGTGCATTCATTGGTATAATTCCTTTAGATCCAACACCAACTGGAATGTGATCAAACATACTTTGCGCAAGTTGTTCCTAGAAAAAAAAAGTTAGATTATATAAATTATATAGCACAGATATATACATTATTATTATTTTATAATGCATAAAATTATAAAAACAATTATTAAGAAAAAAATGGTATTACTTTTACTGGTAAGACGTCCCTCTCGAATAAATTTGTTCGTAATAAACGAACACCACAATTAATATCAAAGCCTACACCACCAGGTGATACAATTGATTTTGGATCATCCATATCAAATGCCGCCATATTACCTAAATGCAATATACTCATTCATATTTTGTTATTTCATTCATTTTTATAGTCAATTATTACAGATTATTTTAAATTCATGTGTTCGAAAAAAATATAAGAAAATGAAAGATATATACTTTACCAATAGCAAAGCCATATCCAGAGTGTACATCTGGTAATCCGACAGACCTCCATACAATACCAGGTAAAGCAGCCACATTAGCAATCTGTTTCATCCCAGGAAGGAAGCCTCCAACTGCACCTGGCCGACATGCATTGCGCAACTCATCAAACATTAATCGCTCCAATGTGTTATTTACATAAAACACTCCTTCAACCTTTAATCATAATTTGTTTATATAAAAACATGTAATATTAAAAACATCATGAAAGTGCTATATACATATGTTTCTGAATATCTATTTTATTCTTATATTTTACATATACATATAATAGAAAAAAAATTACCTTCATGTTAGGTTGAAAGCCTTTCTTGATTCTCCAACAACATTCATTAATTTTCTCCAAATATTTAAGCTCCTCTACATATTGCCTTACAACCATTTTTCTAAAAAATAAGAAAATAAAATTGCATATAATATAAAGTATGTAGCAATAAATTTAAAATAAAGAGTTACACAATAAAGAGTTATACAGTTAAAATACAGATATAAAAGATATAAAATGTATATCTTACAGATATAAAAGATATAAAATGTATATCTCGTGTTTTCAGTCAAGTCTTACATTTAAGACTTCCTTAAATTTATCTTTAAGTGCTCTACGATTATTTTATTGACTACAGAACCTCTAAAGATGAACTTAAGGAAGCCTTAAGTATAAAACTATGAATACGAGTAATAGTTACATATTAAAAATAAAAAAATAACAATATTATATATAAAAAAAAACGTTCTTTTTTTAAAGATTATGTATGATGTAATTGTGCTTTTAAAAAACAAAGAGTATCTCACAGAAGATGCGTTCCATTTTGCCACAATATGTGCATGATATTTCATTTTATACTTTCTATAATATTCAGAACAAGGATAAAATAAAACATCATAATTGTGTAAAACAGGAAGCCTTAAATATAAGGCCTGACCCTGACTATGAATACGGGCAGTTGATTAACGTGTTCTGATCATGATGTAAAAGGACCTTACATCTTGATTCTGATCTCACTATATATTAACATCTCTTTGTATGCATGTGGAACAATACTTACACAGTACTTACACAATTATGTAAACAATTTTGATATGCAACACAACACACCAATCTTTTCAAGTCTTCTGATGGATCTTCTGTGTTATTACAACTCCACTGTGATTAGTGATTCTAGGATAATTCACCCTGTATATTATCGTCTGTAAGTATATATCAGAGAGAAACCTGAGAGAGGACATGACGGCCCAAAACTAAATCGATTTATCATCTGCAGCCTTGAAAAGTGGATGTATCCTCAGAAAAGTGGACCTTGCTTTGTAGTTTACATCCACTTTTTCAGAGGGCAGTACTACGCGACAACATTTTACGGTTACAGATTTTGGGCCGTCATGTCCTCTCTCAGATTTTTCTCTGCTTCCATCATGGTAATGTTTGTAAACTGTTTACTGTAGTATGTCAAATCGAAGGAAAATGTCCGAGATAGTATGCAGATGAGGGTTGCATGATTCATTGCTTGATTACTATATCGCGAAAAAATGGTTCGCACCGACTGGGATCGGTTATTATCCGTAAATGCTTCGTCTTTAACAGACGAAGAAATCGAGGATCTTTTTCCCGCTGTGGTCCGATGTGACGTGGACGAGATCGCTGATATACATGGTTTGCGGACACTTGTGAGACTATCACAAGAAATGTTGACTTATAAAGATAATCAAGTACGGAAATGATTTCTTATTATGTATTCATGTTAAATTATTGATATACTATATCGTTATAAATATGCTTTCTGTATGATGATACTTAATAACTTAATATTTATTTTCATTCAAAAAAAGCTTACTTACAAAAATAAATTTTTCTCGTTAATATTTTAAGTATAAAATAATTCTATTAATATTAGGTCGAAGCTTTGCTTATTGAGTGTGGCGAATTAAAAGAAATGATAGCTTCATTACGTCCAGAGACTGCCAAACGAAAGATCAAAGGTAACATTATCACAACTTTGTATATATATATATATATATATATATTTTTTTTTTTAAATTATTTTAATAAGATTCCAAAAATTAAAATAATTTTTATTGATGAAATAAAGTTATTTTTATTGATAATATATATACACTTTTTATTTTCAAGTATTAGTTACATGATAATTATCTTAACAGATCGTGGTACGACTGCAGTAAAACAAGAAAATGATGGTTTTATTAGAGTAAGTTTTTTTTTACTTACAGTATATCATTAAGTGTTCTATTTTATATTTTATATAATGGTCTAATTTTGTATATAGGATACAGATTTAAAGAAACATTCAGATACACAAGGCAAAAGTGAAAAAGTTAAGACACTTATGGCTGAATTAGAGGTAAGTGTATATAATAAAGTACATACAATAATATATATAATAATAATAATATATTTTCTTTGTATCGTTTTTTAGAATTTGGATAAAGAGAATGAGAGTCTTAAGGAGCAACTAACAACATTGAAAGATGAGATGGAAGATGCAACAGAAAAAATGAACGAAGTGACTGAAGAACTTCGTTTAGCACAAATAAAAATTGTGGAATATAAAGGTTTTTATATATGAATAATATATCTATATTTTTTTATGAATTTGATGTTTTGATAAATATATAAATGTCATCATTACAGAAAAGATATTGAAGTTGGAGCAAGAAAATGCAGCTTTAGTTATTCAAATTGAAGAATTAACAGTACAACAAGTAGATAGAGACAAATTGCTGGATGAATTTGGTGTAGCCATTGATGCTAGAATATCTGAATGGAAGGTATTAAATAAATTTGGTATAATGCTTATAAAAGAATTTGGAATATTTTTAGAAAATATGTATATGAATTTATATGATTTATGTTATAAGGATGTATTAGATGAGAAAGATATGGAGATAACACGTTTGAAGGAAAGCTTATCACATTCTTTAATGCAGTCGATAACGTCGGTAAAAGAAGAAAATAAAACACAGATTGTTCAGCTAAATGACGAAATAGTTCGTAGGGACGCGATTATAGCTGAATTGCAAACTAAACTTTCTGAAGCAGTCGTTGAAATAAATGAGAGTGCTGCACTTATAGAAAAATTAAAAGGAGAAACACATGGGTATGTAGTCTTTTATATTTGTCCTATTTGTAATATGTTTCTAATTGTTTTTGAAAATTATTAATTAATTTTACAGGTCTGTAAAAAGTGATAAACGGAAAGAACAAAAAAATTTGTTGAAAAAAATACAAATTGCAAACGAAAAGATTTCTAACTTAGAAAACGTATTGTCACAAACACAGGATGATGCTACGTCACAGAGTAGTAAAGTCAGACATTTATTTTTGCATATTTAATTTATAAAAATTTATAAAATAATTAACTGTATAAAGAGTTATTGCCACTCTTTATTTTTTCAAGCTATAAATTTCTTGTTTAAGAGTTAATTTTTTTCTGAAAAAATTGGAAATATGAAAATTTTTTAAATTATAGTTTTTATAATTTTTTAGTATTAAATATTTCATAATTATTTGAGAATCAAGTAATTAATAAAATCATATTAATAAATATATAATAAACATGGCAATAATTTTATTAAATACTGTACATACTTATTTGCTAAATAATATGTTAAATGATAAATTTTTATTTTTTATGTAGTTATGCGAAGTATTATCTACATTAAAAAAATATGAAGATGGAAATCAGGCTTTAGCTAAAGCATTAAACGAAATTAAAGAATTAAAAATTAAAATTGATCATAAGAATGAACATATTGAAGATTTAGCCAATGTTATTAATAAATTGGAGATGTTAAATTCATATCAAGAAATGGAGATCTTAACTCTTAGGTAAAATTTTCTAAAGTATTAATTTATATTCCTTATGTCTAAAAAAGGAAATAAGTATAACACCATTTTTTCATATCATAACAGAGAAAAATTAGGAATTCCAGAGGATGAATCAATATCGATTAAAAATGTTGTAACGAAACGTAAAGAGGAATCAAAGAAAATGGAAGAGCTTATTCAGCAAAATAAAAATCTTATAGAGGAAAATTTAGAATTAAAATCAGATGTAAGATTATTTATGAAAAAATTAACTTATAGAACTTGTATAAAATATATGTCTGTTTAAGATAATTTATAATTATATATACTAGAAGAGTTCCTGTTATAAATTTTTACTTTTTGTAGATAAGAATGTTAAAATATAAATTGAGTAAGTCTGAGAAATTAGATATTTCAAACAATTTAGATAATTCCAGTAATCAGTTTTTACATTCGACTAAATTAATGGAATCAGAAAATATGAAAATATCTTCCAAAATAGATATTTCTGAAGTTAATCAGAATATTCAGATACTTATAGAAGAAAATGAGGCACTTAGAACGGGCATGCATGAGATTATGGACAGTATACGCAATCAAGATGGTGAATTTTCGCTAACTTTAACGGTACTTTAGTATTGCACACATTTCCATTTCTGACACTGTATTTTCTTCTGCTTAGTTTTTTATTTTTTATTTAATATGAAATATAAATAAAATCTGCTAAACTTATTTAAAAATTTAATTTTTCTATTTGATTTGAGTAGGTACATTGCTATTCTTGTATTTTTTTAATAGTGCCCTAAAAACCTATATCTCACTGCATTTCTCGTTTTAGGTAAGAGTGAAGTGGAAATACAATCCAGTACATTGGAACGATTA
Source organism: Acromyrmex echinatior (assembly GCF_000204515.1). The sequence continues at coordinate 389,786 of NW_011626984.1, forward strand.
TTAGAAGCTTTAGATGTTAGGCATTTAGCTGGTTGGTATCATCCAGCTATGAGATTGCAAGAACATCTTAATGTTGTACAGGGTAGTAATGCTGAATTAAGATCACAACTTAAAACGCTGAGGTATTTTTCGAATTTGTTATCAAAGTAATACTATTATATTTTCTATTATAAACAATGATATAATTACAAATATAAATATATTCTTTATCTTTATTATAATTTATAAAGTATTATTATGTGATTTACAGAAAAGAATTGCAAAGGAAGGATAATATTTTGCAAGATTTAGCAGTAAATAAAGATATAGATTTTGAAAAATTATATGAGAAACATGGCGAAGATGAAGTGATAACAATGTATCTTACAGAAATGAAAGTTTTACAAATGGCATATAAAAATGAAACAGAGGAATGGGGGAAACAGAAAGATTTATTAATTCAAGAAAATAATGAGTTGACAGATGAGATAGATGGTCTTAAAAAGCAATTAGAAATTTATAAGAAAAATTGGCAGATTATTGAAGATGGAGATGACGAAGCTCAGAAAGCCTTTGCGGCAAAAACGACAGAATACGCGAATACTGCTAACGAAATAATAGTAATGAACAGGAAAAATGCTAGTCTTCAACAGTTGCTTAACAAGGAAACTAATAGATTATATGAATATCAAAAAGAAACAATTAAAAAAGAGAGTGATTTTAATAAAACGCTTACTGAGGCAAATAAATACAGTAAAACGTTGCTATCAGAAATTTCGCTCTTGCAGAGTAATTTGTATAATTCTGTGAGTGCAATAGTGCATAACGAATTGAAAGAAAAATATGAGGAATTGAATATACGCCATCATGCTTTGTTAGAAACTGTTATGGTATCTCCTAATTCTAACGAAATATTATCTTTGAAAACAGAAATAGAGGCAATAAGACAGGAGAAAAGGCAATTAATTGAGGATTCGCGCAAAACAGATTACGAGAGTGATGATTATTTACAACAAAGATTGAAAGAGATAGAAACCAAGGAATTAATTGAAAGGCAGCGAGCTGATCAAATGGCTAGATTACTCGAAATATCACAAACGCAATTAACAAAGTACGAAGATAATGTTAAACAACTTTCTATTTCTAATTCTGAATTGCAAGAGAGATTGATTGAAATACACAAGACATTGTCCAAAAAGATAACGCTGCAAGAAACGGTACAAACAGATGATAACCATATACAGGAATTGCAAAATGAAAAGAAGCAACTTTTTATAGAGAATAAAAATCTGAAAAAAATGCTACATATTTCTGAAGAAGAAGCTCGTTTACAATATTCACTGAATTCGCTACAAACACTGGAATTAGATAGTCTTAGACATCAAATATTAGATTTGCAAGCAGTGAGTGAAGATAAAGCCACTATCTCAAGACTTGATTTTGAGCTTACGAGTAAGAAGATATCAGAAATGGAACTATCTACACAGAAAACACGACTGCAGAATGAGTTATCTTGTGCACAAGAAGAGTTTAATAATTTAAAACAAAAATACGAGGAAATGCATAGTTACGTACAAGATTATCGGAAACAATGTGATAATCGTTGCAAGTAAAATCAGAAATTACTTTTAAACATTTTTTGTATATAAGAATATATTATGGTGTTATATATGTATTATACATGTTACAGGTATTATATAGATATTATATATTTTTTACAATGTCAATACGCAGGATCAACTTCTATAAGTACCTTAGAAAAAGTAATTACATTGGCTGCAAAGTTAAAAATAGACCGTCAAAATATTGATGCAGAACTACAAAACGCAAAAAAATGTCATGAAGATATTCAATACGAACAACAATATCTATCTGCTCGTCTTGCGATTGTAGAACGTCTGAAAGATATGTTAGAGCAACAAATTGGTGCTGGCAGTGTTCAAAACATAATGGAGCATTATGCCGAAACTTCACAGCAAACTTTAAGTGTAAGTCTGAAAATCTTTATGAGTTAATGGAAAAAATTTCATAAAAATAAATTGTTAAAACGACATTGAGTTTATTGCAGCAATTAATATATTCTGCATATTTAAAACATCTTCTAATTTCTAATGCTAATTTCTAAGCTTTTATAATGCATTTTAATCATGCTAATTTCTAAGCTTTTATAATGCATTTTAATCATACTTAACTCTAGTTAAATTTATATTTTATTTGATAATAAAATAAATTTTAATATTAATATTGCTTCAGATCAAATTTTTAGATTTTTTTCTCTAACAAAATTTTCTATTCTTTTATTTAGGATTTTAAATATAAAAGAAGAATAACTCATTTGGAGTATGAACTTCAAATTGCTAATAGTAAATTCAACGAATACGAGTCAGTAATAAATAGCATGGAACAGGATATGTTAAACATTCAGAGAGCTTGGTGTCCACAACAGGAACATCAAACTCGAATTACTATACCAAATTTTGAGACAAAATCTATTCAAGTAACGATAGAAACTCAAGTAGTTAGTGTTCAAACAGATCCTTACATTTGCTGCTTAAATAAAAAAGTAGACGAAACCGCTAAGGAAACTGATAAGGAAACCAATAAGGAAACCAATAAGGAAATCAATAAGGAAACCAATAAGAAAACCGTAATTTTTCAAGATATTCAAGAACCTATTAAATCAAGTGAACTTATTAAATCAAGTGAAACTACAGAAAAAACATTCCGAGAAGTGGGAAATAATACAGAAGAAAGTAATCCAAGCTCAATGCTTAACGAACAGTTGGATCAAGCATTGAAACTTGCATCGGAACACTCCGCAATGCTTGTCAAGTGTGAATCACAATTATCCGAGTACAAATCAAAAGTAGATGCTCTGAATAAAGTGATTACGGAAAAAGATTCGCAGTATCAAGCAAAACTAGATACTTTGAATAAAGCAATTGAGGAAAAAGATTCACACCTTGCTCAAAAACAAAATGTACTTGACGAGTTAATGACTCAACCTCGAGTTGCAAGTACTGATTGTGCTTTAAAGTCGACGATAAATAGTTTACAGAAATTAATTAATCAAAAAGAAGAAACTATTTTAAGATATCAAAATTTATTAAAAGAAGACAGGGATGAGCATAGTCGGGCAGCAAGTCGTTTTCAGGAAGAGATTAAGAATTTACATGATCATATATTAGCTATGCAAGGTAAAATCCAAAAAAGTGAAGATTCGGTCATAACTATAAAAAATGTTTTTGAAAAACCATCGACGTTTGATGAAACTACAGCAAGAAGCAGTGTTGTACAAGAAGAGGAAATTGCGAGGCTGCATGAGAAAGTATCCACTTTCGAAGCAGAATTAAATATTAGCAAAGAACTGAGTGAGCGTTGGCATCGATTAGCAGAAGAAAGGCTGAAACATATGGATTGTATGAGAGAAAGGTTTGTTTGATAACAATGTAAAATATTGTTTTTTTTTTAATTTGATTAAATTTATAATTTAATTTCAAATGATGATAAACGATTAATAAAATAATAAATTTACATGAGAACTAGCTCTTTGAATGACACAAAGATAATTTATGTTTTATAGATTAGAGCAACAACATAAAAATGAATTAGAGAGCTACCGCGATGAATTAAATAAATGGCATTCTGAGGCTGATGTACTTAGACAACAATTATCTGAGAATCGCATGTTACTCACAAAAGGAAATATCTCCCTGATGAAAGAGTTACAAGACAAAGATGACAAAATACATGAGTTAACTCTTGTTTGTCAACAATTACAAGTAATTTTTCAGATTTATTAACTACTGTTTTGTTAATTTATTAAAATTATATTTTAGTCTATTAAATTTATTTAATAGATTTATCTGTTGCATTATTCAATCTATTTATCTATTGCGTAGAATGAAGTTGAACTAATAGAATCTGCAAATCGATCTCATCAAGTGATGATTCATACTCGAGGCGATATGAAGATACACGAATCCATGCACAATAATCAGCGCGATCAAATACAACAAAATCAAATGGACGTTTTACGTCGACAACTTCAATCTTTAATGGAAAAAGAAAAAATATATAAGAACGAAATAACTGATTTGAAGCAGCAACTTAGTCGCAGGTAAATCTATGTATCAATTTTTAAGCACATATTTTTATTTACTTTTTTCATGTTTTTATGTATTAAGAATATTTTATGATTATTCCAGATACATGGCAATAAAAGCTCAGGAGAAGAAGACATCGCAACGTGAAATGCAGCTTGAGCGCAAAGTAACAACTTTAGAAGAAGAGTTGCATAAAACAAAAACTCAATTAGATCGTGAAAATTTGGCACAAGAAGCTAAAAGGGCTAAGGTACATTATTATTATTAAATACTGCTATTTTATGTTATATAGTATTTAATACATTCCTCTTTTAGACCGCAGAAGAACTTTTATTGTGGGAGAAACAGAAAAAATGGCAGCAAACGGCAGAAAAATTAAAGGAAAAGCTTAAAGAAAAGACTGATGAATATGAAAAATTGCTTGCAAATTATGAAAAGCTGCGATCTGTTGTTTCGTGTATGGAACGAGAAAAATGGCATTTGAGAAGTAAACTCAAAGTTGAAAGCGATACTGCATCAGGAAGACTCATTTCAAATATTCAGTATAACACAGTGGAAGAACAATTGGAGAAAGAATGTCGAATATTGAGAGAACGTGTTAAAGAATTAACTGATCGCCTAGAAAAAGAAAGCAATGAACATTTGATGTTAGAAATAGCAGAATTAAAACGGCATAATACAGCTTTGGAGGCAGTTTCTCAGGTTAGCATTTTCATTATGCTTTATTTTTACTGTGAATGCACGATTTTCATCATGTTTTATTCAATGCTATTTTATAGGGTAATTCAAATGTAATTAGTCAGCTTGAAAAGCTAGAAATGACTAAAGATGTTCTTGAAAAAATGAATCTTAAGTTAGAAAGTGAAAACTTTGAGTTACGACTTGAGTTAAAAAGAGCGAATTCAGATACTCCGGGATTGCGAGAAAAAGTCGAACATTTAGAAAAGTATGTTCATATTGTTTATTTTTATATGTTGTGAAAATAGATTGAAATAAACAGTTAATATTATTGTATTATTATTATTGCAGATATATCCAATTGTTAAAAGCAGAAAAATCTTCTGATTCCACTCCTAGATCATCAGAAAAAGAACTGCCAGAATCAAACAAAAAATCTATCTTTGAAATGGAAAAAACAATATTCACATTGAAGCGAATTATCGAGAAACTTCAGGCAGAAAATAAAAGATTGAAATTTAATTCCAAGAAAACTCATCTTCTAGTTAATAAAGTAAATTGTACAATCCCTTCTTTGATATTATATATTATCTTTCTTTTTTTTATATTATATATGTTATTAAATATAGGGAAAAACAAATATTATTGAAGGAAACACCCTATTCCAAAGACAATATGAAGAATCTCAGAAACGTGTGATAAGTTTAGAAGCAGATTTACGATTAGCTGAACAAAGAGTAACTATGTTAGAAAGTGCTCATAAGGAAGATGATAATGGAGATTTCCGAATCTTAAAACAACAATTGATTCACAAATCTGAACTTTTAAATAAAGTAAAACAATTGTTGACAAAGGCTGCTATAAATGAGAAAACTCTGCGGCAGCGTGTAAGAATTTAAATAGTTATTTCATTATTTAAAAGATAAAATAATTCGGAAAATCATTCACATTTTAATCTTGTCATTGTTATACTTTTGTTAGGTGCAACAGCTAGAGTCGAAGCAAACTCTATCAGTAATACCAGAATGTTATGTGACTCCATCTACACCGCAATAATGAATATTTTGGCGATTTTAAATAAGCTGGATTTGCAATGAAAAAAAAAAACACTTTTATTGAGGTATAGGTACACATATTTTTATTTATATTCTTTCAATTAAACATGTTTGTGAAGCCTTGTCTTCATTTTCATATAATTATGTTTTTTTTTATAATTAGTAATTTTATAATAATTTCATGTCACACATACGATAATTACATCAATTTTTGTACGTGCAGGTGCACGATTTTCATCACAAATATTGATACAATATGGTGTTCAAGAAGTATTATTATCTCTTTTACATGTTCTCTTGATCAATAATAAAATGTTTTTATCGATATCCTTACTTATTCCGTATTTCTTATACATATAACAAAAAGTAAATTATTATAAAATTGTTACAACTATTAAATGTAAATTTAGTTTTGTTGACCACAAGACGATTTGAATGATTAGATTGATTTTATATATTAGGTGTTGGAATTAATTCGTAGCGTTTTAAAATGTATATATATATATATATATATGTTTTTTTTTCTGTTTTTACCTTCAGTCTGTTACTTTATGATATTGTCTAATAAATATAATTCAAAATATAAATAATTTAAACACTTACAATATTTAATATAAGTGATAAAGTAACGTATAAAATTTTGAAATTTTCTGTCGAACAAATATAAAATGGATTAGTGTAATTAATTTACTTCGATTATTTTTATAAGTCTATTCAAAAAAATATATCAAAATCTTTAATCTATTACTAATAATTATTATGAAATAGCGCGATATAAATAAAATATTTTCAATATTGAAGATACATGTATATAAACGAATTAGTATAAAATTATTCATTACTTTTATCTATTCTAACATATACATTCTAACATATATTAAAATATTTGAATGTTATTTTAATTTTAAATTACTACGTGAAGTAAACGCTACATTGGTAAGCTACTATTACAGATGAGTCAAGATTTCGAGAATTGAAGCATTTCTTTAGATTTTGTTATCAGTTATGAAACGTGTCGCGGTGATCGCAGCATCGCACTTCGATCGCTCTATGATTTCTATTTGATTGTTATCGTTATATATGCGAAAAGTTATCGTAAATATTTTCTACAGAGCGTCGAACGATGTCATAATGTCATTCTGTTTATTATATTATTGTTGTGATTTCGATATGTACCAGCGATCCGCTTCTGTGCGTACGAAGATCAACGGAAAAATTGAAGAGAGAACTAAAGTAAAGCGAGATGCTTGACTTTCTCAATTGAAGCTGAAATATCGCCAGGTATATATGTGTCTTTATCTTTATATATTGTTAATTAATTAATTACGCCAATTCTTTTTGCGATAATCTCGACTATTTCCCATTTACTGAAATATCTCAAACTTTTTTAATCATTATGACTCAAAACGGAATTCGGTCATTTTTTTAATGAATATGATTTGTTGTTCATACATGTACGCACTCGTACATATTTGTGCATAAATTAAAATATCCCAATTTATTTATGACAATAAATATTTAAAGCCCGATTGCGCAATGTTATTTTGACTTTAAGCGAGAATTAAAACTCTCACTTTTTCTCTTTAAAGCCGAAAAAGAGATGGTTTTAAGCTTCGTTTAAAGTTAAAGTAAAGAAGCATTTATATTGATATGGTAATCGTATGCCGAATTGCCTAATCACAATTAAATATGAAATCACAATTGAAAAATAATCAGTTATGATTGGTTAATTTCACACGGTTTACGGCTTTAAAGTCTATTCTACAAAGTGTTCTTTGTTTCTTTTTACTTTTGCTTTTTTCTCCTTTGCAATCGTTTTATCAATTGTATTTTTTGCTATGTATTTCTTGTTTCTTTCGAAGTTCGTTAACTGTTATCTCGAGTGATATAAAACAAAAAACCAGATAAGAAAAAGACAAGATGTAAAGAATAACAAAAGGCAAAAAACAGGAAATGAAAAGTACATTGTAGAACAGGCTTAATGCTCCTTTAGGTTGGCGCAACTGGGCGTAAATACTACCTACTTCGTTTGCAGTCTCGAACATTTTCGATACTTCGATAATCGAATGTCGCTTCCTTCTTCGTTGATTTCAAATTGCGATTCGCGTCGTTCTCGACAAGTAGCGCCACTCGCGCCTCGCGGGAAATGTAACGTAAAGATGGCGGAGTTGTGTTCAAATTATCCTGTATGATCCTGTATTTTCCGCGATCGTTACCTAAAAGAGAATCGTTTCGGTCTAAAAGAAATCTCGCGTGCGAAAAGTTATCACCAATGTTAAACTTTCGAATGTTTCTCGAAACGAATTAAACATTACCGCTCTGCTGTCGCCTCGATTTCGGTTTCGACGATTCGCTTCTACAATACTCTGCACACCTAGAATAGATCGAGACTCGTGTGAAATATACATATTTCATGCTGTCAGCTATTGTTTGTTCGTCGAAATAGCGTAACGAAAGCGTATTCATACATGATTGTTGTCACTCAGGTATGTTATTCTATAATCAACTATATACGTTATATTTCTTGCATTCTTGTTACTTTGTATCAAAGATAATGTTCTCGAAGTTCTCGCAGTTATAAAAGAATTTTTTAGGTTTGAATAAGCATGCTGTGCAAAAGGTAAATCTATGCTTCTACGAGTATAAATCATATAATTTCTTATATTATGACATCAATGTGATATCAATTCGTACATAATTTTTCGTACTTATTTTTTTATGTTTCTGTCAAGTTTGTTAAATAATAGCGCAATTATCTCACGATAATTTTGATTAATATAATTTACATTAAATTATATATTAATCAACACAACATAGTTCTCCAAATATCCGAAGGACGTCCCGGGTATGTATTATAGAATTATTTGAAACGAATTCCAATCAGAATTATTCAATTATTATGTTTTATAGAGAAAATGGAATAATTCCGATTGGAATCCATTTCACATAATTTCATAATATGTGCCCTGAGGACTTACATCCTGAAGACATTCTCAGCACTTCTCAGAATTTCTCAGAGAACTATACTGTGTGAGATTTGACTAAATTTGAGCCTATAAACGTATGCTATTTTAACATTACCGATGATCGTTATATAAATTTTCTAATTATCACTCATGATTTCATCATTTAATTTTCCGCACAACTTTCCAAGCAAAATTGCCAACCAATTTTTTTAATTTGAATATATTTTTGAGACATTAAATCATGTAGCGATGTATTTTACGTACTAAATCTGATGTTTGAAGCAAAATATATTCATATCTAATATAAATATCTTTATTTAATATCCGGATTTTGTTGGACGCACATTATTTGGTAAAATACATGCTGGATTTCGTTAGCTGTAATGTGTTATGTTTCTTTAATTGCACAGCAGCTGTTAATGTGCATTAATCCAGCTGAGATTTATAAATATATACATTGATAAAAATATCTCTTATAAAGCTTATAAAGCTCAATGTATCAATTTTTAGATTTTTAAGTTAATTTATGATGTTTCTAAGTAATAGTAATAAAATATGCAAGACTATTGTGTATTATATAACATAATTGTGCAAACTTTATAAAATGTTTCGATTAAATGCTCTTTTATAAAGTAAATACTTCATTTACTTTATAATACCATAACAATTGTTTAAAAATGAGAAAAACAAATATATTACAATAGTAAAAGATTTATAAAATTAAAAGCTTAAAATTTTAACAATATTCAATATGTTTTATGATAATGGATTAAATATTTAAAATTAATTAATTGATATATTTATAGAAACATATCGATTATCAATTTTAGTAGTTTGCAATGTTGAAAAATCTGTTCAAAATTTTAAAAAATATCTTGTTTATTTTAAAATCATTAATATTTTCATACTTTCGAATTATATTCGATCACAGTAGCATGCCTTCACAACTTTTGTGATGAAGATTGTAAATCTGCACACGTATTATCGGTTATGATATATCTATTCTAATATATGCTAAAAATAATATAAATTAAAATAATTTACGTCAAAATTCGCATTCCTATGGTATACAATTTGCGCAGCTTAATATTATAACGCGAAGATAAAAATACTGGAGAAAGCGAGGAGTTCCTATCGATTCCGAGGATTAATAATCATACTCTGCTACTTGAAGAAAAGGACGAATGGAGTACTCGTCCTCGCAATCTGGAATGAGCTTTCCCTTATACTTCATGCAGAAGTCCGCGCATTTCTGTCCCATGAAATACACGCCGAACATCTTTCTGCATTGCGCGCAGTTTCGTATGCAAACACCTGTACAGAGCCAGTTTGTACAGACTAAAGTGATATATATGGTATTTCGGCAACGATTTTTATACGGTGACGTAATCGTAACATTGACATTTACTTACCAATATTTCGTTCGGCATTAGTAGATACCGTAAAGCAGAGAATGGCGAAAACCATGATAAGCAGTACCATTATTCGGTTTGATAAGCTTGGCATGACTGCAATAAATGTAAGCGTTACCTCTTTAACTGTGAAAGGATTAATAATTAAACATTGAATATACATTTAGCTGGAATTATTGATATATCGGCAATAAAAGCGAATACAATTTTCAGTGAATAAGGCGATTAAGGCTTCTGACAGAGACATTATTATTTATTGTGACATTATTATTTTGTGGAAATTAATATGGAAATATTCAATATTAATATGGAAATAGTAAATCTAATCTGCATGATATATTCCAATTGTTGTTAATATTAAATATTTTGTTGATATTAATAATATGACATGTCTCACAGCTAAAGAGATAAGCTTCCAAGATTTATTTGATTTATAATAGATAAACAAATTTTTACATCCTGTAGAAATATCGTTCTTTAAATTTGCATTAGATTATGTAAAATTGCTTATATTATATGAAAACTTGTACAGATATAAAAATATGTCAGTGTTACACAGAGTCAACTAATAGAAGAGAAAGTAACTGTCTGAATATAAGTAATGTCTTACAACATTTATACGATGGGATATTAAAACTATATTATGAACAAGCTCTATTCGATCTGTCTTATATCAGCTAAATTAATAATCTTTAATTTAAAATCTGATCTATAATCTAAGATTTGATAATTAATAATATGATTGAAAGATCTTTAGTTAATGATTTAAATCATGTATTACTGCTGCGAATTCCGTATATAGTGTTTTCGAGAGATATGATAAAACAAATCTAATATATATTAAATGCTAATCTATTACTTTCTCTCTCCCCCTCTCTCTCACTAATACTTCACATTATCTCTTCTTCTTGGCCTTAGGGAAACAATAAAGTATCTATTTTATCTCCAATTCTTTTTGAAATGCTGTAATTTGATTAAGGCTTGTAAAGATCAAAGGAAAAATAACTCATCGATCAAGGAAGCTTCGGCGAAAGGCGGAAGAACGAGAGTAGAAGTTGGGGAGTTTTCTATCCGTTATTGCCCATTTGCATTTACTTTACTAAGAAAAATATTTCGAAGAGTGTATTCAAAGATGCGAAAAACGTTCTCTTCTCCATTCATACACCGTTTTGCATTTCCAGTTTGCAATTAGTGTTCGGAAGGAAGGACAGAGAGGGAGATGACCGTAGTCGATAAACTTTCAGGGATAACTCGGGTGTTAATAATTTCTCTCTCTCTCTCTCTCTCTCTCTCTCTCTCTCTCTCTCTCTCTCGTTCTTTTTTCTTCTTAGCTGATAAAAGAATAAAAAACCTATTAAGCATGCGTATTAATATTATACACGATGTGCGATATGTTTTAGACTAGAGACCGTGAGACTCTCGTGAGGCCGCGTATCGTCGGCATGTGAAAATCCTGCGTTGATCAGACAGTGTTATGGCGCAATTATTCCTTTAATCACACGGAAACAATGTGCAGACGTGCTGTCTGCTGCAATACGTCATCGTGACGCCACCGAAGGTTCCTCACCAGTTTTTTCTTCATGTCTCGTGTCTCGAGAGAGCAGCGTGTCGTCGCCACTTTTTAATATATACGGTCATTTATAACCGGAATCTCTTCATCGTGCTTCCGCGTTCGCCTTAACGGCCACATTGTGAACGCATAAACATAATAAATATGGATGGAAGGTATCTTGGCTTTCCGTGATGTTGTCAGCCTCCCTCTCTCTTGATCTCTCTCTCTCTCTCTCTCTCTCTCTCTCTCTCTCTCTCTCTCTCTCTCTCCCCCTCTCTTTCTTACCAGGAAGCACTTGAGGATTCAAGACCAAGGATCGCGTGGACAGCGTTTGATATCGTTAATGTACGTTACGCGAACAATAATATTGACTGATTGGAGCAACCAATCGACCGACGCGGATCTCTTTAGCATGTGAAAAACGGATTGATAGATTTTGACAAAAAGCATTTTCTTATCACTCGTGCGAAAAAGAAGAGATAAATTTTTAAAAAATAAACGATACTTAAGAATATGATTTTCAAACCTTTACCTGATCAGTACGGCAGCTTGAGAAGGTGAAACTGTTGGAATTGTTGCGGATATATAAAACCAACGAATGACACTGAATGGTCTTCGCCGGTCTTATATATCCGCAAACGCCGGATTCAACCCTCGCACTAGGGAAACCCCCGCTGCTTATCTTCCTTTAATTTGATCTCTTTAATTTCCTGCACTCAACTGTAATGTCTTATGCGTTTTTATGGAAGAAATGCATGTTTCTATATGTTACTATTAGCTTTTGCATTTAAAAGTACTGTTAAATGTGATATATTTTGTGTTGCTCTACATACATTTTTATTTATAACTTATATGATCCATCGTGATTCTAATATAAAATTTTGTGACATATGCTATAGAATTTCTTTAGGAGGTATCGTATGTATTATAAACTAATTTTCTTATTTTATCTTTTTATTTTACCTTTTCAAATTATTTTTTACATTAATTTTTTTTATTGTAGTTTTTATTCGAATAAATACTGTATACCTTTACATTTTTTTTAGGTATACTTATAATATTGTTGCATTTTTATATTATTATGTTACTTATTTTTATATTTTTAATTTATTTAAATTAAAACACAAATTGAAAGTATTATTACGGAATGTATTACTTATTTTTCATAATGCATCACAATAATGTATAATATTTATTACAGGTAATAGTAAATTAGATACTGTCATGTAGCAATTATTGTAGTTTAATTATAATAACATTATTATAATTAATTGTTTATTCTATTCAACGACAAACATGTAATAACAAGAATATAAGTTTAACATGATTTAATGTAATTTATATACAGCCTTGGCCAAAAATATTAGGTATCTTGTTAATTATTATTTAAAGTTTTAGCTTAAAAATTAATGTCTTAAGCTTCTTCTTTTGAAGCTTCTGTTTCTTGTTCATTGTCTTTGTTTCTTTTACGAGGCGATTCGTATTCCAAACTCCAAAAGTTGTTATATTTAATCGGTATTGCTTCACCTTTTTCAATCATTTTATTGAGATTTTCATCTAATCTCGAGAAACGATCCTTCTTTTCTAAAATTTTCGACAACGTTTTATGAATATCTTCTCTGTTTCTTGATTCCTCCTTTTGTCTGTCTTCTTCGGCTGTCGAGTTGTCTTGCAATTGGTGTAAAACATCCTTTGTAAAGTAACGAGACAAAAATTCTTTTTCCGCGTCAACTGTATCAGATGATTCTTTATCGTTGTCTTTTTCGAAAATATTCTTAAAGAAATCTTTGTCATAGTAAGGATGAGGATCTTTATCAATTTCTTCGCTCTGTTTCTCTTCTTTCTTAGCATAGGAATCAGTGTCTTCTTCTTTACTGTTTACTTCATCTGTATCGTCGGAAGCAATTGATGAATTATGATCATCGTGATGATCTTCGTTCTTCACGAAATAATCTTGCGATTGTTCTTTTGGATCTGTGGCATACGTCTTGGTCTCTTCAAATTTCTCAGTACTATCAGAATCTTCGTTATGTTCTTCTGGATCTGTAGTATATGTTTCGATTTCTTTAGAGTTCTTGGTACGATCAGGATTTTCCTTATAATTATATTCCGATTCTTTATCGCTGTCATCCTTTCCGAAAATATGTTTAAAGAAATCTTTATCATCATAAGGATAATGATCCTTATCGACTATTTCACTTTCTTTTGCTTCTTTTTTCTCGTAAGAATCAGTTTCGTCTTTTGTCTTGTCTTTATCATTAAAAGTGTCATCATGGAAATCATCGTTCTTCGTGAAATAATTATACGATTGTTCTTTTGGATCCGTTTCGACGGAATCCTCTTCAGATGTTTCGGTGCTATCAGGATATTCCTTATGATCGTATTTCTTGCTAAAGATAGCTCGTATGCTTTCCAATATAGGATCGTTTTTAAGGAACTCGTCCCAATTGATCGGTTTTTTATATTCATCAAAGTCAACGAAATCTGAATTTTCATTTTCCTCTTCTGCGGAATGATGAATGTCGTCGGTAACATTCTCGGTATTATTGCGCAACTTGGTGTCTTCGACATCGTAATTGTCAATGCATTCAGCAGAATCTTTATTTTCCGTACAACTTGGACGCGAGTTATTTGCGTTCAATGAGGTTTCCAGTCCATCACTTTCAGTCTGTATTACCTTAATCTTAGCACTTGGGGATTTTGAAGAGAAATCATCAGCGTCGTGAAGCTGTTTAGGAATATAATCGTAATCGCTATCATCATATTCGTTGTATCTCACTGGAGTTGTACTCTGATTGTTTTTATCTAAACTCTTCTCCTGTTGATCGGAGTAATCTGGTACTTCTACATAGGGTATATTTGAAGGATCATAATTCGAAATTGTGCCTGTCGAATTTTTCACGCGTTCCACTTGATCCTTTTCTTGCAAGGGTTTCTCGACAGCACTCTCGGTTGGCAAGAATGATGATGTAGTGAAACTCTCTTCAGAAGAATATGGCGGGCCTGGTTCGGAAATAATTTCCTGTGATGAATTACGCATTTCATTGGTGTATTCCGTCGAATTATCTAAAGACGAATAATCAACACTTTCAACTTTATCGGGAAATTTATTCAAATCGTCTACTTCAGATGCGCTGGGTACAAGTGATGATAAAATCGGATTATTATTTAATTTTGCTAGGTCCACAACTGGAATTTGGTTAGGTTGCCATTGGATTTTATTTGCAATGTTCCAAAAGCCCGATATATAAGGACCAGAATCAGATATTTCTGGCACATTTATATCCGTAATATTGAGTATTTTATCATTCGTCGCTTGTACCTGTTTATCTTCTTTGTAATTGACCGTTTCTTCTTTGATGCACGGAAATGAAGCCGCATTACTTTCCGGAATACTCGCATTTCGTTTAGAACGAGCCTTTTCGTTTCTGATTGATTGAGTTGCGTTGATTATATCCCAGATGCGTTTATAAAAATCACGTTCTGGTTTAATGTTGGCATTCGTTACTTGTGACTTATCTTCCTGTGATTGCGAGGTTGTAATTCGGTCTTTATCAGTGCATGTTGAATTATCTGAATTATTTTCTAAGGAATTGTAACCACTGATAATATCGGTATGAGGACGAGTACCGTTAATGTATTCCCAAATACGTTTGTAAAACACAGTACTTGGTATCCCTACATTATTCGCTGTTTTAAGATCAGTTGTATTTTTGTTTCGTTGCGGTTTTTTCGTTGAAAGAGTTCTTTTTCGTTGTTTTCGATAATTGGGATTTGGATGACGAGATTTTTTATTTGAAATGATAGTTTTTTCCCGTTGAACATCCTGCGAATTATTTCCCGATTTGTAAGACGAACGTTTTGAACGTTTGTTCCCAATTATTTTCTGAATACTTTTTGCTGCTTTTAACATTTGCGCACTATTTTGTCGTTTCTGTCGAATGGCTTCGACAACTGTTGTAATCTTGATGATTTCCATATCAGGATCAGATAAATCTACATTTTTATTTTGATTATTCATGAGATGGAAT
The DNA here is from genome assembly GCF_000204515.1 of Acromyrmex echinatior. The sequence goes on from NW_011626984.1 coordinate 405,565, forward strand.
GTCGGTGACATAATTTTTTCATTTAGAATTTTTTCTTGCTGCTGAAGTAGTTTCTGAGGCATTTTTAAGCGTTGAGTGTATTTTTTCCATCCAACAGAATATGGATATATCCATGAAGGTTTGCTCAACTTCTTTTCTGAACTGATTGCTGTATTTTTTCCCATGGATTTTAATTTACGATTGAGTTTGTTGATATATGCATGCTGTAATGTGGGTTTAATCTCAGATGCAGCTTGCGTAGATTTTATTATGGTATCCTGGAAATAATCAATTAACAGATATTATAAATAAATATTATAACATTACATTGAATTGCTGATCAAAGGTTATTTAAAATAATATAATTTTAATATTATTATAAAAAGCAAATATTCTAGCATCATAGTAATATAATTATTCTGTACACAATAATCGTATTATTATTCTATAAAATAATTAGCAAAATATCATATTAAAAATTTAGGGAGCTACTTAATAGAAAGATGTACTTACATTTATATTTTGTGAAAACGGTGAGGAATAAATGATTATATTATGTGGTTCCATCTTGGACATTAAATGTGCCCGTGCATTATATGTATACTACCGTGTAAATTGTGCCATTATACATATTTTACAGTTTATAATGAAACTAATTTCAACAAATTGTTAAATGTGCAATACTCTATGATACGTTATGAGCTTCTCTATCACGTGTAATTTCTGCTAGGCAGATTAAGAGTTAAGTAATACATATAAATAAAAACTTATCAAATAGCTTCTTATGAAATTGACTTTTATTTGTAATTATGTACAAAAAGTACAATATAAATGGTAACTGTCATCATAATAGCGCAGAAAATATGTTTTGATTGTAAATTTATTTAACAAATGAGGAGTAAAAGATATCAACTCCGTACAAATTTCTGAGCCACTACGTATGAATATTTACATTTTGCTTATTACAATAATAATGCTTGAAGCAATAATCATCGTACAAAAATATATCATATTTTATTAATATTTCTATGTAATTCCACTGTCGTGGAATTGTCAGTACTCTTGACTAATAAATATTAGATTTTATTCCACTTTAATTAAGCAAACGTACATGTGCTCTCATACTTAATAACATTGCATTAACGCATTAAAAAAAAAACTGTCATTCTTAAGAAACTTTCACGCAGTGAATCACATATGTTAAAATTACTACTACCAAGTGTAGTCTGCAATAATAAAAAAATAATGTGTGATCATCAATATAAACACAGTTTCCTGATAGAAATCTAATACTGGCCAATTAAATTGAAAGACAGTAATTAATTATTTATTTGGAATACTAAAAGCACTGAACAATAGTATCAATACTTAAAATAAATAATTAATTATTTGCTTTCAATATTAAGTTGCTTAATATTGCATTTCTGTAAGGATTATTGTTGTTGAGATAGATATTCCACGCGAAACGTTACTTCAATTTTCATATTACACTTTATAAAAGAGTATTCTGTATTGTAAACGAGTACTCTATATAACAATCATTTTATTATAGACAGAGATATCTAAATTATTATTATCAAACTCACTCAAGCATTAAGAAAAATTCATATAGAACATGGACGCACGTATACCATTTCACATCTCGCTGTACAAGTAGACGTCGATCGACTCATACCCACGTTCGTGATGTACCTTAGACAGTGCCTCAAAGCACAGCGCATGGCGGCAGATACTTTATGATCAGGCGCCTTTGTCCCTTGCGGTGCACTCGCTTACTTTCTCGTGAAGCCCAGATATGAAGCAATGCCGTTAATATTCTCAAAGAAGATTCGATAAGCTTGCTGGCTGTCGTAGTGCACCGGACGTTCCTCCACCCATCGCTATAGTACAATAGGTAATTGTAGGTACTGATGTGGTGCATGGCAGTCGGCGGGGAAATGTGGAGTTAGAACGATAATGTACGATCACGCAATAAACGCAATCGTCTATTTCTGAGTGTATGTCCGAGCACACGATACTTTACCTGTAATTGGTACTAGATACTGTGGGGCGAATGTAGACTAGGAATGCAAAATGATGTAGAAGAGAAAGGGATATGAACAAAATTGACTTTCAAATATCATTTAATTCCATATTAAAATTCTGCTGTAATCTAGCATAGAAAAGGAATATTAAGCATTGAAAGTATAAAATTATAAAGAAAAAGGCCGAATGCTTCCATGCCTACATCGTAATTTGCATTTCTATATGAATAATGTTTGATTGTGAGTATAATATCGAGTTTATTTTTTATGGGTGATTTCATGGGTAAATCGCATGGAAGAATACGCGAAATGTATAAAACAGAACGATAATAAAAAATTTTATTGTTTGAAGTGTTATATTATATTTAAAAAGATGGCACTTACATGATTTTGTGTATAGCGAACAGTATTCTGGATAAGATTATAGAAATTTTAACTTACAGATCGAAATACACCATTTGCAACTGTAATCGAGTACATAGTCAAATAATCGCGCTTCGCATTAAGTAGATAAGGAAAGTTTTTATGTTCAACAGTATATTGTTGTATAATATACTTTAAAGGACACAGAATATGAAGTAGATAATTTTTTTTTAAATATATTTCAATCGAGAAATAAAGAGATACTCCAAAAGATATATATGTTGAAAAGACTAGATATTAAGCACTGCTAAGTGTTATAGCCATTATTGAAATCCGCGATGCTGAAAGATGACGATAGACGATTACATGCAAGGAATGATTCGATTTGATTGAAATTTACTATGTACAAAGAGTATATCATAGTTGTAGTATTGTAATGTTTGATGGAAAGTAATGTGTTATAAAAAAATAAAATAGCGATAGAAGAAAATATTTTAAATGTATTATAAAAAAATCGTTGCTGTATTAATGAAAGTTTATAAGTTAAATAATAAAATATTAAATGCAATGCAAAAATAATACGTGACTTAAGGTAACATATATAAATTACGACAACATTTTATAATAAACATTTAGATATTTGTGAATAAAATTTTGAAGTATAGTTTACAAACTCTATATTATTAATTGTTGGCAATATTAATTATTATATTAAGTTAAAGTAAAATAAAATGGAAAATTTTGAAGCTCATACGTGAGAGAAAATATAATTATAAATTTATGCAAACTTAAGGTTAGAACACAAATTTTTACCCCGCAAATATAATAGAGAAGTAAGCCTTAAGCCTTAAGGAATTGATCAATCGTAGTCGATTATTCTTCTCACATTCGACTGTGATTGATCAATTTCTTAAGGCTTAAGACTTATTACTCTATTGTGTTTGCGGGATTACATAACGCATAGTGCATAAGATAATTATTCAATCAGAACCTTTATTTCATGCCATGGGAAGACTCTGGTTGATCTCTTACACTTTATATGTATATTATGTAAAGATTTGTGCTCATATGCAACATTCAAGCTATAATATTACACAGTCACAAATAACTTTCGTACAAACAAAAAAGATCAACGTCAAAATTGAAACTCGACACATAAATAACATTCTATATTTCGAATAGTGAGTATATTACGTGTGAAATTCTTGTTGTCTTTTGTATGAAAGTGAAGTATAACGCACGATGCATTTTTACTAAAAAAAAAGTTGTATGTACATTTTGTTGATAAGGATTACTGTGGAAGCTAAAGGTGTCCTGTAACTTTGCCAAGGGTCCAGATCGATATCACGTTATTTTTAATCTATCTCGATATTAAAAAGTTAAAGTTTACTATTATGGTATGATCACATCAATATATTTACGAGTTATTATTAAAAAAAGTTTGAGATTGTAATTCATGAATCAATTATTATGAACCACTTTAAACAGCGACTCAAGTATGATCGACTGGCCAACTCTGTACTTTATCGCACTATGTGATATAATCAATTTATTCTACTTAAGCATGACTTATCGCGTCTAATTGTTTGCTACTTCAACACGTGCGTGCCTATGGGATGATCTTGTGTGGATGATTATAGTGCCTAAGGGTTGGGCTTCTTGACTCGTGGCTCGGTTGTTCGCCTAAGGGCACTCTGTTTATATCTAGATTGGTGAAACAGGTCTTCCTTTATTTCCCCAACTGCCCGTATGGGTCTGCTAAATTACTCACGTATTGCTCGGCGGCGTGACTCGTCGCCGGAAATTCAGCCCATTTTGACAAGTCGATGCCGGGTATAATACCACTACGACATGGGACTCTAGGATTTCTGTTATGAAATTAAAAAAGGGCAGTATATATTATATATTATAGTCATTTTTTTAAATTTCTCTAAAAATCTTTTAAGATCAAATAAAAATTGAAGCAAAGTAGAAACAAAATTAATTAGTCAATATAATGGATAAAATAAATGTAATGAATGAAGATACAAAATATATTAATAGTAATAGTAAATATTTTTATAGGCTCCATTTCTTTACTTTAATTTCTTTATTTTTAATGGAATATATTTTTTAAATGGAATATATATAAAAAATATTATGATATATATCATGTTTTTTTTATTTTTATTCAATAAATATTTTATTCAATAAATCATTATTATAAATCAACTTACATTTCGTGATCAGGAAGGACCATTGGATAGATTTGTACCGTATCAATAAGATCAGTATTGTCGCAGATCAATCTGGCGAGCTTCGTCTTTCGAATTTCGTTCAGTTGTTCTAGGAAAATAAAAGTGAAAATGCAATTTTAGAAGGTACTGCACTTCGTTACATATCGACTGAATGTCGCGAGTCCTTGGCTCACGCGACTCCCACCGGGAAGAGAATTTGAAAGGGTCTTACCGAGAGTGAAGGACGATGGCTGGTTCGGCAACTCGTACCAGAATCTATCACCACGACGCGAATGACTGAACTGTGTGGCAATTAGGCAAGCGAAGGTTGGCCCGAGCATGCTACCCGGAAGCGGTCTTTCGGATACGCCGCCCGACCATAAATCGACGTCTGCAGGATGTCTGAAAAAGAGCATGGCCGAGATGAAGCCGATATTTCCGAATACACTATTTTTAGCATCGATCGGTCCGCTGACTGAATAATGAGATGTTAAACTTGATCGTCCGATCCTTCGAAGGTTCGCTACCGGATTTTACAGACGTGTAATACTCACTCAAAAATAGTGCTATATCGTCTGACAGTTTCATTTGGCATGGAACCGAACAATTCATCAAAAGTGTTGGCATCAGGAAGGCCGCAATACTTTCTAAAATTATAAAATCGCAAAATTATATACATATCGCTGTGTTGATAGAAAAGTCATACAGTTAAAAATTGGCAACTTTTTAGTAGAGTATTTAAAAAATTCTTTCTGAATTGGAACGTTTTAATTAAATTCGTGAATAATACATAATTTCTTTTTCTTTCCACTATTATACTAATTTTCTATTATAATGTATTCTTTAAAACTATATCATGATTTCTCAAAATTTAAACACTGCAATTCTTAATAATGTTAAATTATAAGGTTTTGTAAATTTTATTCTTTATCAGATTTGTAACTTTTTCATATAATTTGTTGATAAATGTATTATTTTTCATTGTAATATAGTAATCTGTAGATTTGATTTTCTTTATCTCAAAAATCATTTATTACTTTTACCACTTTTCTATCAACATTGCGATATATTACTAAAAGTTTTTTGGTAATGTATTTTTGGTAATGTATTTGAACTTTCTCTGATTTTTAACAGAAAATTAGTTATCTCGATGACTTTTCCGTGAAGTTTTATTATCATTTAACTTTACTTCTGTTCAGTCTTTCGTTCTATTTATTTATGCTTAGTGTACGCTGACTATACAGAAGATTATTGTGATATACAGATATCTTAACTACAGTTAGTCAAATAAGTTTATTAATACAAGTATGGCTTAACAATAATTCACCTGAATTCCATATAACTTGGAATACCAAACTCACGTCCGCGTTGCATATTAAAGGATACCAAATCCAATCCGAATTTTGCTCCAACTTTTTTGAAGAGATGATTTGTCACCTGTAAAGAATAAACCGTATAGTACGGCATAATTGTATAATTTGTTTATGTTAATCATTGTTTTACTTCTTGCGTTATAGAATCGTCCATAGCTTGAGCAACTTGGTTCATCAAGCCCATTAAATATTCATCGAATACACCAGCCCGGTACAAGTCATACGGGCGTCTTATCAAATCTGAGAGTCTCTTTGAAGCTATAAAGATAAACATAAATAATTTGAAATCATATTTGAAGGAAAGAAAAATTAAATATTCTAACGAAAAATTGATGTGAGAGAGAGAGAGAGAGAGAGAGAGAGAGAGAGAGAGAGAGAGAGCCTTATTATCCATGATAAATTAAGATTATTATCCATGATTAAATATTTTAATGAGCAAGTTTCAAAATAAATTTCAGAATTTATTTAAAGTAATTGATGAAATTTTATTATTTATATATATTACGAATTTAAAATTTATCTGTTTAGAAGAGAAGTTTCTATTTAGCCTATAAGATTAAAAAAAAGATTTTAAACAAATTATTAAAGAATATATATATAATCAAGAGAAACGATTTCTAATATGGAAAGTTAAGCCATTAAATAATGGTTTGTTAGTGCAATATAATCTCGTTATGCAATTAGTATGTATTGTCGCCTTACCAATAAATTTATGAGCTTTACTCCATCGTTCTACAACCGTAGGCAATAGCGAGTGACCGAATCTAAAGGCAGCAGCAGCGAAAGCGTCTATTACGCCTGGATTTATGCTCGGATCGTATCCATCCCAATATTTCTATGGAAAATTGATATCTTAATGTCAACGCGGTTATTACTGTCAAAAGCTGTTCAACGAACGGCAAAAAAATAAATGAAAAATGTATCGTTAAATCTTAATTATTATAATAACGTACTATTATTATAATACATACATAATTATTAGACATTATTATTTCTGGATTTAAAAAATGAATTACTTTATCAATAATATTTATTAACGATATTTTAAAGTTATCTTTGTTTATAACAAATTATGTCTTCGTAATTTGTGCATAAATATTCATAAATTTTGTTTCAATTTGTTTCAGTGTCGTCAGTTCAACTTACTTCCTTCTCGAGGAGAAGTCCGAATTTCTCCATGACATCTTTGCCGAGTAATATGGGGAGGAACTCGTTATAAGTGACGTGTTGGATTTCCGCGATGACGATGCGCCTAGCTTCCTGAAAGAGAATCTCATCGTCCCAGTGCGGATTTATGACGGCCAATGCTTTAACAATCCGGTTATGCTCTCGCGCCATTAAAGTGTGCATGCAGGTAAGTACCAACTGTTCGTTTACACGAATCTCACCTATAACAGAATTGATACAATACATTTCCGAGATTTTAAAAGGATGATTAATTTTCGAAATTGAGAATGGTAGACGCGATGCTTTCATAAAAAGAATCGAATAATTCTATAGTTCCCAAGATGCTTTAATCAGCTTAAGAGATTTATTAAAATATATAGACTCAATATACGATAATTCATTGAATCATGTAATGTAAAACGAAGATTACCGATGCATCAATATAAGCCAGATAAAGACTTTTATTGTTAAATAATCAAAATTTAAACACAAAAAGAGTAATCTTTGTAATGTATCTTGATGTTCAAAATATTAGAAGTACATAGAGAATTCAATTGGAAAATATTGGAAGTTTATAAAGAATGTAATCACTTTATCGCACGAATATCTACATTTATAGGCTTGTATTGGCCTCGATTTGTTATACTTTTCTTAAGTCCTGTTACATAATATATTATAATAATCCATTTCATATAAAGAACGTATAAATTATAATTTTCATTAAATGTACTATAGCGTACTAATTTAATAATTTATTAGTTATTATAACTTTAATTAATTTAAATGATTTAAATAAAGATGACTAAATATGATAAAATTCCAAGAGTATAATACCTTTGCTATCGAAGCGTATCATCGAGTTCTTGTATTAATAACAGTAGAAACAAGAAATGTTTATCTCTGTTTATCTTATTTATCTCGTGTGAGTGATTAACATAATTTAATTTAATGAGTCAGTATGTTCGAAACTAAACCGAGATGAAAAATTGTTATCTTATTGATTACATAAAAAGTTGTTTTATCTTGTTATTACATGAACCTTTGTCTAGACGAATGGAAAATAATAATTATTGCAGCACGTGCGATTTTTTTTCTAACATTTCTATGATTTAATAAAAGTCGACCTTCTTGCGTCGCAGCCATTCTCTTTCTCACCCGTGTTGTATCGATTGATATGCTGATAATCATGTGATACGGTGCTTACCCCGTAATAGTAAAAGCGAGCATTAAGTTGGTTACCATACCATCCGAAATTTTTAAAAACTTAAATAATGACAGCAGATCTTGGGCAGCAATTGATTTTTCTGTAACATGCGATTAACGTAAGTACAGGTATGGGTCATGTTGCTGCTGAATGCTCTCACGATTGACGTGTGGGAGATTTACGGTTTAACACGCCGTAGCTTCGGGTCCAGGTATTCTACATGATTTATGGAATCGGTGTGCGCGATAAGTGCATATAATTATCGCCACGATCGAATTGTTTTGTCTCGTGAAATTGCCGACCAGATTCACTGTGCATATCACTGGACGGTTTCGCGGATGATCGACGAATTGACGTGGGAAAATGACTCCCGGGCGAGTATATGAAACGTAGGTGCTAGGCAAAATCAATCGGAGCAGTCGATCATGGCTATCTCGAGAGAGAGCGAGAGACGCTTAGTAAACGGCGCCATGAGAAGTCAGTAACGAGCGTGACTTACCGCTCCATTGTTCTTATACCATGAGAGACATAGAAAAATCGCCAGAAATTAGAATAGCTACATTAGTGCGGTTACATTCGACTTAGGCTGATTCGTGCATCGTACGTTCATTGTAAATTCAAGATATAATCGTGCTAATAGCCCACGCCTTACATTGCGTTTTGAAGCTATGTTTACCACTTTACGAAAGTCAATTTCTTTTAGAACGAAGCGATTGATTCGTCACGACTGGAATCCATAATACATTATATACACGCAAGGACATAACTATGCAATAATACGTAAAAAATACTGGAAAATACCATAGAATATTGCAATGAATATTTTAAACCGACTAAATATTTTGTTTGTCATACATTCTAACAATTTTCGATTTTTAGAGCAAGCACGAGAAAAATAATTTTTACAATAAACATTTTAATGATTCAAATCATAAATTAATTTTGATAAAATATTATTCAAATATTAAGTTTCTATCAATTATTCTGATTTTTTACGTTTGATGTTTTAAACGTCCAATTTTCAAATATTTTAATATTTTATATTAAGTAAGTCAGCAGCATTATTTAAGCTGCGATGTTAAAATAGCATTTTTTTTAAATTAATCTTAATATTAAAATTAATTATAAATATATAATGAAAAATATTTATAAATATAAATTACCAGCTTCGAAGCAATACATCGATCGGTTCGGTCGAGTACATCCTTCGTCTGGTATATCCAACTTTAGCGGCAAAAGATCTTTAAGGCCATACTCTGCAAAGACTGGATTCATTCGTAGTAATCCGCCATAGCCTGTTCGGAGTTTTCTAAAAAGCGAAATAAGAAGATATGTAGGAATCTTAAAAGCTATGTGCAAATGATAATATTAATGTAATTAATCCGTCATTATCTTTTACTTTTCCTTTAATACTTTTATATCGTATTTCTATATCATATGATTAGATGACTTGATATATTTCTATATCACATATGATTAGATGACTTGAGATTTTACGAAAATCAATGTGATAGTCTAATATTTTCAAATTATTTGAAATATTAAAATAAGTACTTTTTAGAGAAATTAGATAGAGAAATATATGTATTATTTATAGACGTAACAGATATATGTAGCAATCTATGATGTCACGAGGGAATGTGAAGTCCACAAAGATTGAGCAATCGCGAGATTTGTAGATCGCATCACACGAACATGGTAGAAAGTGCGAAGAACACGAGAGCACGTGCCCGTGTGTTGGAAAATGCAGAACAACGTAATGCTGATTTATTGTCCTTGATGACGTAACAGAGGCTCACATATGTACCGTTTTGAGGCGAAACGAAATTCGTTTCGCCAAATGCACGTGCAGAGATCCATAAAAGGCGAAAACCGACTTACTCACCCCTGGAGAATCGGTGACTGATTAATACAATTCCTCTCTTATGCTGTATTATTTTACACCGTGATAAATTATAAATGGATACAATTAAGATTAATTTTTCTCGTATGTTTTAACGCGTTTATATATGATGTTCTATTACTTTTTTTTAAACACATTTTAATTTTAAAAAGTTAGCGAATATGTGCTTATACATGCTGTATTCAGACAAAATTAATTTTAAATTCAATCTTATTTGGATCGATAATGCGATAAATTATTACAAAAGCATTTGAAAATAATTTTATATTATTATACGGGTTGAAAGCAACTTATTGTGATTTACCTAGCAAAAGTTTCCGTGATGCCATAAACCGTATTACCATCCAGTACACCCGTAAGAAGATTGAAAGGCACTCGGGAACCGAGACGGCAACCAGGTCGGACTGCAGGAAAAGCGCGAACGAAGTTCATGCATTGCACGTTGAACAATTTGTAGAAATAGTCGTCCTCTGGTATGAGGATCTCGTTGCAATAGGGATTCTTTTGGTGTGGCAGCCGACCACAGCATTCTTCCGGGTCGTTTCGGTTCAGAGGGTCTGCAAACACGATGATAGCAGAATAGATATGTAATGATAGCAGAAAGCGATAGCATTCCGATCACGTACGCGTAATCCATAGTTCGTGAGTGGCAGACGTGTTAGAGAATATCAGCACTCGTGATTGAATGGAACATTATGAATGTCGAATGTTTTCCCGGTTGTCGCAATGAACGGTTTCGTATTGAACGAGGTATAATAGAATCGACATTGTCTATTAATTATCCTTTCATACAAGAATATGCATATTATATGCGTGTCTAGGATTGATCTAAAGCTACATATAGCTGAATTGTACATTCTAAATTATTCTTTCCTTCGATAATTGACGTGGAGTATCGCAAATTATTTCAAAATGGCGCGATTTCAAGTCTGTCAATGGGCTTGCCAATTTTGACTGATACATTAGCGAATAATCTCGAGCTGAAGAACGCCCGCTCGGAACGTCGTACACGTGATCAGTTTATCCGGGCAAAGATCGTTCGCTTTCTCTCGTAGTTACCCTCCTTTCGATAAATACGGTAAACGTTGGAAGGGCCTATAAGCGACCTACGGATTCACATATATCAAATATCTCGGTACAGTTGCTCGGTACAGTCGACGCAATCAGTCTGCTGACGATTGAAAGCTTCGCTTTCTATTCTATTTGCACGATTGAATCAGTTGATTTTGATCATTACGGCATACGAACCGACAGCAAAACCATTCATAGTTTTTTTGTTGCTTTCTCTAAAATTTATTACATTATCACAGATGGTTATCAGTACATTGTGCAGTGGTCTTCACTTGTTTAAGATCATTTATTTAAGATTTCGATTATTGATCTCTCTTTTTTAGTAACTTAGACAAGATGGTTTTTATTGAACAAAAAACAAAAAAATTTTGTCGCATTAAATTAATATTTAAAATATTTATAATTATTATAATTATTTATTTATTACCTCGAAGAATTATACGTAATTCTGCATTTATTTTCCTGTTGCTGCATGAAATAAATAAGTTTTTTATTTAGTGAATATCTTGTAAAGTAGCATAAAATTACATAAGTATTTAATAATACTTTTGAAGCTGCCTTGGGTACTTTTTATACAGAAGCTATATGCATTTCGTGAGTCATTAAGGTGAGAAGTAGTTTACTGTATCAGATTGCTTCTCGTCCTGAAGTGAACTACAATATTCATGTAACATTGGCATTCTAATAATAGATTTAGATACGGAGATAATCCATGAAACGCATAGCTACATAAGTATTTACTTATTTGATTATATAAGTATATTTTTTTAATTAATGAGATTAACGGAAATATTATTTATCCACGTAAACTGATTGCTTTGCGGACATCGAAATCACCGCGGCGGAAAAATTTATCATGATTGTCGTGTATAAATACTATACTTTCGAATCTAATATACCTAAAGGCGTGGCGGTCAAAGTGTAATCGTGGTCCATGAATTGTCCCCATGCAATCACCATAACTGTGCCGGCGTGATCGTGATAACCTTCGTCAGGGTGCATGGTGCGTGATACAACTCGGGACAATGGTAGATCACGACCCGTTATGGATATCCTTGGCGCCGATAGGCCGTCTGCGAATTGAGGACTCATCAATCTGTAAAAGATAAAAAAAAAATATTCGCGTCGTGCCGAAAAAGAAAGGTCTGTGAGAAATGAAGAAAATGACGGTTACCTCGCGAAAGGCGACAGAGTGGCTCCCCAAGTTGGATTCTCTAAATTCGTACAGAGACCATCAAACCGTCGGTATTTGCCCGGTCTGCATTCTATGTTGCTAAGAAAGGCGGGACAAACTTCGCGGATCAACGTCTTCGAAGTGTCGATCAACGGTAGACTCCTCTGAATTTCTTCGTAGGTCAATCCGTACCTGAATGCCGATGATTAGAAAGTAAAATCAAGGAAACGCGATCGGATCCCAAGGCGGGAAAGTTCGTCGGAAGAGAAAAGGAGAGATTACATAGGCTTGAACGGGGAAGAAACTTACGTTTGCGCGAGATTCGTAGTAATGTCGAGGAGCAGCTCACCAACCGTCGCCAGATCCTCCGGTCGCCACATCTCCGACTTTGGTCTCGCGACGTCTGCGAGTGATTATGTGTGAGCGACAGTACGAGAAAGCCGCGTGAAAACGAAGTAAAAAATAGCAAATACGAGATACGTGCGTGCGGCGATCATTCGTTATGAGTTTATATGGGATCGAGATTACACATTATTACGCGACGACACGCCGATATCTTATTGATCATTGTTAGCAATAAATTATACGGACATCGTGCAATTAATTCTTGTAATGCAATTTTATATACTCACTGATGCGCTTCCTCGCCTCGACGTAAGCATGATTTATGGCGTCGAACGTGATACAGGTTTGAGTTCCTCCTGCGGTAGTAGGACTACGGATAACGAAAGAATAAAGATGAAAGTTGACACGTGTTCGATCTTTGAGTGCAGATATTATTTACAGACTCTCCTCTCTTCTTTCCCTTCCTTCTTCATCTCACCGGGTTAATTACTCAACGTTGCGCCTACTTTCATGAGAAGCCGACTCGCGAGAACCTTGCGTGTGAATTCGTTCGTACAGATTATGATGCGTACACACGCAGAATGTCTGTATGTGCGGATATTTCGTATCAAGGTAATCCGAAACTATCCTAGATATGCTCTCTTATGAATATGAGCGAATTGACTTTCATATCCTGTTTCCGTCATAAAATATACTGGCATTGAGACGTGCCGCTCTTCGGCTGCGTCGACGAAGGTTGACCCAGCAATTCTCTACGTCGTTTCTCTACATCGATATTGCGCTCTTACCTTCCGCCTTTGATTCTTTTATCTTCTCATTTTAATCGCCCACTATACATATGTATATATAATATACATTATTTTTTATCTATTCCTGCATAAATTTTTCTCATTAATTGCTTATTCTTTGAAATTAACATAAATTTTGTTTTGGAATTGTATACCTTCATCTTGATGAGATATGGATATCAATTTTGAAATTAAGTTTGAATCAAACGATTACAAATTGAATATATTATATTAGTTCAGTATTTTAGTGTCTTCAGTAGTTTATGTTTGTTTTCATGACATCAATGTAGATTAACTTTCTTTTAATCTCGATTCAACTTAATCTTCATCTTTTTCCAATCCTAAGAATTAGAAAAAGATGCAAAGTGAGTTGAACCGAAATTAAAATTAATCAGGATGAAAACGGGCATCAAAATTTAGAAATAATATTATATATTTATTTTGCAATCGTTTGATTTAATTAACAATTTGACTTAATTTACATTAATGTGGAAACAGGATAAATATATCATATGTATATAATCTGTTTTTACATAATACTAATCTCAGTATATTTTTGAAATTTAGTTTATAATATAAGACTTTATATTAACGTTCACCTAATATAATTTTTTTTTTTAACATAACAGGATCTCAACTTACTTAAGACACTGACTCGTGAAACTATTAGAGTTCACTCGAGAGGCGGTCTTTCTAAATACTGATTCAAGTAGTATAAATCACTAATTCAAGTACTTGAAGTGCAAAATCGGAAAGACGCAAGAAAGGATTTCCCGCGTCTAATTGCGATCGAATGTTTCGACCGTTGTGCCGTAATCAACGTAATAATAACGAAAGCATTCTATAATGGTGTCGTGCATCGACGCACTTACCATAACTGGTCTGAGCGACGGCCACAGTCCCATTCCCTGCCGCTCGGTGATAAATGTGGATTGCGCTAACCAGAGAACCTTTTTTTCTGATACATATAAATTATATTTCAGCTCACGGCATTCGTACTTTAATACGCCATTTAATAATCACGTTGGCGCGACACGCAAAGTATTCGTAGTGTTCGAAAATAACCTGCCCCCTTATTGCCTCCGATCGTTTCGTGCGTCATACCATCTTTGTTTCGGCGAATATCGATAATTGGTGCAATAATATTCTCATATATCGTGTCCGTTCCTGCTTTCTCACGAGTGATCTTTTTGGATATTGTCATTGATCACTTTTGCAACCGTCAGCACGAGCTATTTCGACCTCCAGATCGACCGTATCGTTTCGCGATGCAATTACGAACTAACGTCTCGTTATGTCGTGTCCTCGGGCACCTATTTGACATTCCATGAGTGTTGCCTTCATCTTAAAGTAACTACGTGACATCGCTAACCGGACGGCATTACGACGCCACGCCGGCTACCTAAACGGTCACAGATCAGACTTGTCTGACTATGTTTATTCCTGATTACTGATTATTAAAACTCGCTAAGTGTAAATAATCTATATTTGTGTCAAAACTTAAAATGAATTTTATGTATAATTTTGTGTACTGTGCAATACGAAAAACATGTGAAAAATTAGAATACACAAGTAAACAGAAAAATAAACAGAATAAATAAAGTAAAAATTAATAAAATATAAATAGAATTGTATTCTGAAATCCAACACAATTATGAATCGTTTAAAGTGGGTTTTTCATGATAAATTATATGGTTGCTGCTTTTATATATGATTTTCATTATATTTTTATGACGATATGCAAAAATTGCATATTTTCTTTTTAATCATATAATGTATTATTTTAAAGATTTGGATTGATTAAAATTAAAATTATTAATTATTTATATTTTTTTCTATGACTAAAAAAACACAAATAATAATTAAAACTTTAATTTCGATTTTAATTCTTCCATTAACTATTTAAAAAACAAAATTCTTAATGAGAAGTGTTTAGTGCTTTTACAATAAACTGCACTTATGCGAACTATAAATACGAAGGTACAAGAGTTTATACACTTACTTATACATGAAATTGTGAGTCGTGATCACTGTTGTCACGAATGATCAGCTGTTTATTAAGAAAACAATGTTTACCAAGAGGTATATAAAAATCTTTTAAAGTGTCTTTTTAAACTGTAATACAATTGTAATCTTAATAACGTTATTATGACGAGAATTAAGTTTATAACAGCGCAATTATGACTTCTTAATAACGCATGTCACTGTGTTGTTGAAATAATCGTAGTTGACCGCGTGGAATTAAGGACGGTGATAATATACTTGGCATGTAATTCCAATTAGTTTTCTTTTAGCTTCAAAGCGAGGATGTTTCGGCTACTATATTCTTCAGAAATTTATAAAGCGGTTATTTCAACGCGATCGCCTTATAATTTGTTAGTGGAGCACCTCAAAAGTCTCAATTAGTGCTAAACTTCTCGTACATACGAGAAGTTAAGACCATGCCGCTGTTCGTGATCCGAAATCGACGCGTTTTAAAGAGATCTCGTAACTTTGTTTTAAAAAATCGCAATCAATTATGATTAATTGCTACGAGCGGTGCATTTTTTATCACACATTACAAAAAAGTACAGCGAAACGACGCAAGTTAAATCTTAATTTTAGCATCCGAATGCCGTTCAAAAAATTTCTTTCTTAATTTTCTGTTCTATAAATCATTTGCAGCCGTCTTTGTAACCGTGTTTCTCCAACATCTCGGCCGCCCAGCTGAATTTGATTCTTAAGGACACTTTATGGGAGTATTCGAACGATAAACGCCACCGTCCCGCCGGTTGCTTGACGCGAAGAACGGCAGTTAATCACGAGTTTCAAGGCGGTTACGCGTCTGAACGTGGGGATTATTACTGCGGCTGTCTGTACGGTAAATACGATTCTGTGCACGAGACGATGAATGGAACAGCACGCGGTTTATTGCAATATGTAACGGTCACTTTCGTTGCATGACGCATTTATAGCTCAATACCATATAAATTTCAGCTGGCAATGGCCGCTTTTAAGAGCTCGACAGAGAACGTTCGAATTTTATCACCATAAAAACAATGTAATCTATACAGAATCATAGGCATGCGGAACAGTTTGCGGCAATATAACCACAGTAGAACATTGTGCGTTCGCACAGTAGAATCGATAAGATTGCATTAGAATCCGCTAGTCCTGCGGGAACAGGATGATAGTGAAAGTCCTGGCCGTACGACTAAAGTTCCCGCTTTCTCTAACCCTCTAGAATATCAGCTGATGAGGACTTACTTTGTTACGTAAGTGTACTGCGCTGCCATGCAGTTAGTAAACGCGATTCATAATCGTGCGTTTCCTAGTCATTACAATGTGTCTTGGAATAGACGTCCTAGCTGATAAGATGCTTTTTATTTATTGTTATGGCATTCTCGTGATCGACAGCGCGGTAAAAGACAGTATTTTGCTTGAGCGATATAATCAATGATCATCAATCGTAGATAACTGTGAGTAATAATCAAATTTATGATAAACTGATAGAATGATTAGATGCAGCTGTCTTAATAGTTAAAATATATACAACTGTTTTCAATCACATTTCTTATTAATGGCAAATATTGGAATATCCTAGAAAAAACATTTTATATTCGACAGACTTTTGAAAAATTATCATGATTACTATTTAATGTAAATACAATTAATTATTAAGTTCGAGTAATTGCAAAAATAATATTTCTTTCAAAATAATATATCGTAAATGATAGATTACTTGAAATAATTTAATAAATGATATTAATCAAATAGATTACTGTGACTATAATTATCAATTATTTATTATATTTACTGTATTTGACGCACTATATTTGAAATTAGAAAATACATTTTATATTGTCGGAAATTGTAATACTAAAAATTTATAATAGATATCCATTTCTATTTCCCACACTTATCACATAATAATAGCTTTAAATACAAAAAAATGTGTAAAATCTAATAATATAGATCTGTTACAATTAACCTAATCTGTGCAAAAATATTTTTTTATTTAGTATTTATGCTTCATAGCAAAAAAAGTATTTAAAATTATATTACAAATTTTATTATAACCTTATTATACGTTGATATTATATGTTAATAAAATTCTCACATTATATGATAAATTCGAGAAAAACTTTCGAAATTAATTAAGCAATTCAAATTATATGATAAATTCGAAGAAATATTTCGAAATTAATTAAAATGATTTATTATGCAATTCAAATTAATTTTTTGTAAGAAAAGAAAAAAAAACTAGCATTTCTGTAAGGTATTTTCTTAATGGCGTATTAATTAGCCTATTTATCGAGACATAAAAATTCACAGGCGGCAATACTTTACGAAAGTTCGTATCAGTTACTTGGAAGGAATAATTCCAGTTCTCTTGATTTCGCGTTGACTTTCGCTAAATTAAGATCGCTATCGTCACGCAGACTCGTACTTCGGTCTTAATGTGAGCACTTACAACGATCCGCGGAGTAAATTATAGGTGTAGTCATAAACGCTGGTTCTTCCACGGGCGTCCAGGATCAAGGCGCACTCCTCTCCGTTTGCATAAGAGTCGAAAGGTTGATACTGCAGCCCATTACAATGTGCTGTTACCAGCAACAGCAGCAATCCGATTATCGCGGAACGCGTCCGCGTTATCGCGAATCTGCAACAATTCAGTACAAACGATTACATCAAAGCGTATCATAGCGCGTTTGCATAAAAAATTACTCGATGTTGCCCTAAATCACAGACATACAGGTTTGCATAGATTATTACAAATCCGATCGGAGATCCCTTAAGATGAAAAAGGTTGATAATAACGAAATAATATGTATATTGAATAAAAATACTCTTTAACTTATCTAAAATATTTTTTTATTTTATATATTGCTCTATTATACAAATTATTATAATGGTAATGAATATGAGTGATTAACACAAAATTGGCAAAATAAGTTGTATATTATATCATTGAATGCAAAATGTTAATTGAAAC
Organism: Acromyrmex echinatior; assembly: GCF_000204515.1. The sequence continues at coordinate 424,147 of NW_011626984.1, forward strand.
AATCAATGGCTGCGTTTAGCAAAAATATAACTTTGCAACTATAGATTCTGTAATATGGGTTTTTTTTTACTTTTACTTGATAAAAATCTAAAAATGTATAAATCAATTATATTAAAGAATCTTGTAAAACTTTTTCTGTACACTGCTAATATATTAGGGTATGTAGCAACGACAGTTTCCGCATATTTTCTACAAAACATTTATACTGTTCATGAGGAATCTTATATGTATATACATGATTTCGTATTTTTTCTTTTTTTTAATAAAGTAGTAATAAAAGTCTAATAAAGTAATACTGTAGACAGTAAAAGATTATATTTCTTAGAGAAATCAGGAATATGAATAAAAACGAGTATTAGAAATATTTTTAAGAGATCTTTATCATTATTATTGACATAATTATATTATCAAATTTTACGTTAATAGCCTGAACATCATAATACAATCATATCATAATATCAAACGAATAATTACAGCAATTACTTCGATATTCATTGGAAGGATTATTGGATATAAGATTGTGTGTGTAACTATTTCGGTTCAGTTGGCTGGATTGCTTTATAAGTCTGAATAGACAGAAAGAAAAATTTTACTAAAATATCTAAAAATGTAGATAGATACGGATCTGAAAATTATTTTATTGGACCATCAAAATATTATGTAAGATATTCAAGCATGAGTAATACTGCAAAAAGTTTTAACGTTTTAGCAACCTTGCGTTCTACATAATTATTTTGATAATCTGGAAGAAACAATATTTATTTTCAGATCTGTATCTAGCTAAATTTTTAGAAACCAACAAAACTGTTCTTTCTATGTGGAATTTGATAAAGAGATTATAATTATCAAATATTTAATGTAATTAATTATGTTTTCAAAATGTAGTAGTTGTATAATATATTATGTGTTATTGAAAATATTCTTTTAAACTTCTACTCTATGAAAATAACTATTTATATAGAGATATATTATAAAATTCGATAAAAAGTAAAATCGAAAATTAAAAAAATTCGATAAGTATTACTGTTTTATATATTAATACTTTAAAGTAACTTTAAATGTAATTACATTAAACAAAATAATAAAGTAATAAAATCAGATTTTTTTGTAAAAATTGTTTAGAAATAGGGACAATGTATCGGGAGGGTTTCTACAATTTTGAATTCAGTGAAAAGTTATAAATAATGATGCAGCGTAAAAAAAATGCATTTTTTGATAAAATTACTTCTTACGTAAAGAGGTCATACAAAATGATAGGGTGAATTCTCTGAGGGAACATTTTTTTGCTTGATAGCTCGATAGCATCTATTGCATCATATTGCATTCTTATTTAACATGTTCGATACATTCTCGAGTGAAGCGGAGAAACCGAGATACAAAAGTCGAAGCTCTTCCGTAATCCATTCTTTTAGCACAAGAAACGCATCGCGGACATCTCCAGTCCGTCCATGGAAAGTCAGTCTTACATTTTGTATTCCCACACTTTGCGATATATTTGCATATGTAAACGTGCAATTGATATGCATATAAAATTGTGTGGTAACAAATACATTTCGTGCATTTTGCATTTTTATTAGCAGGTACCGTAACATCTGATTTTTAAGTTTTATAAGAAAGAAAACTTTCTTCCTTTCTAATTTCATTATTTAAGGGATTTTCTGTAATATACATTTAAATCTAAACTTTAAATGTTAATCTTATTAATTACATTTCGCTTTGCTTAAGACGTATTACATACAAAAATTATATTTTGATGTAATAAAAATTTACGTTAAAAGAACGAAAAAAAAATATATAGAGTGTATAGTTATAGGTCTTCCACCACCTTGAACTTTTTAGTGAAACATGCATCAAGATTAATTACTATCATACATCCATGCTTCATTCACCAACGCTTGTCATGAAATTACATTAATTTACGGTACAAATTGTACGTTGGAAATAGCTGACAGGTATTCGCGCTTGCCTTGTAGTTTATTACCGCCGATGAAAGTGCCTCCTGTACACAATGATTAGATAAGACTCAATTGACATTTAAAGTCATTCGGATTCTCTTCCATTTTTTGTTCATTTCCAATGTGTCGATTTATAAATAAAACGCAACTCGATAAACTGGTCCTCGCATATTCTAATCTTAGATCATGATTAGCCAATTACTTTTAATAGAAATTATTTACATTTCAGTGACTTGCAATTGATATAATTTGTTCTTTGTTTAATATAATTTACAGTAGAGAGAGAGAGAGAGAGAGAGAGAGAGAGAGAGAGAGAGAGAGAGAAATCCTTTTGCACGCTTGCTATAATGATTATATGTTAATAAAAAGTTTTTATTAAAAACACGTTTTCGTGTTCATCTGTTTATATATGCTATAAAACAAATGTACATTAAGATATTTCAAGTTCATGTTGAATAGAGAATTATATTTAATTTTAAAGTTTTTATCTATCCATGATGCACATACTGATATTTTGAGAGGTCTTCTAGAAAAAGGAAGAAGAGAAAAAAATTCATACATTCACACAGCCAAGTCTCGTTTCATAGGGAAAAAAAAACATTTAATGCAAATAAACGATTTACTTTTTTCATGGTATTAAATTATCTTATGAAATCAAAAGATTGGAGAAATTTTTCGTGATCACTGGATGGATCATGGTTCATTAACTAAGTAGTATGTCAATTTATCGTTGATTGTCTTCTTGCGGAAACGCCAGTCTTTTACCGGATTACGAGTGAATTCAGATTGATATTCCGTGTACGTAATCGCGTGAAATTCAATCGGAGAGCGTGCGAAACAGTGGTCAGGAAGCGTACGAAAAAGTGAAAATTCGTCAAAAAATCAGCCGCAAAATACCGCAAGAAAATTGTTCCTTATTGTTGCATAAGACATTTAACTTTTAACGCGTTGATAAAATCTAAAGATGTTACAACTATGTTATATATGCACTTAAAAAATTAGAAAAATTTAACAAATTTAAAAAATTAAAAGAATTATATGCAATACATATACATTTTATTATTAGGTGTTGGAATTAATTCGTAGCGTTTTACAAGTGATGGGAAGTACTTTCATTAATGTATTTTTTAATGCTCATGTGAAATAAATAACATTCTTTCATTAAAAAACGCTACGAATTAATTCCAACACCTAATACATTCCGAATTGTATGCTGTAATTACACAGTAAATGATTTTTATTATACGAGCAAAGACATATTGATTGCAGGTTTCTTTTATGGTGAACGGATTGTAATTAAACTTAACCTACATATTGCTTATTTGCTGTAACAACTAAAAAAAGTTTTCTTGAAAATGAGTTCGAATGTTTGCAATTATTAAAATTTTGTAATATTAATTTTGACAGTAGAGAAATAAAAATATACTTTTGAAGTGTGTTTTACTTTTTTTCTTTAAATTTCTTTTTTACAACTAACTAAAAAAAATGATAATTTTTTAGTTATGTCATTATTGTAGTAATTAAAAGCGATATCTTACATGGACTTAATAAAATGATAAACATCACAATTGCTGAATTTAATACTATAATTACTTTTATAAATCATTTTATAAATATTATAATGTTATTATTTCTATTTATTCTATATATGATAATATTGAATTGATAATCAGCCAATTATTAATTGAAATAAATATGAAATTTCTGATGATAAGCAATGCGTTGGTTATTCAAACAATTCAAATGTTACAATTGATTAAATTAATAAAGTAGAATTATGCAAAACAGTGTATTGGAAGTTGTAATGAAAACTTTTATTATATGCTAATCGATTATCATCGTTGTGCCGACTACATCATCATGTCGCAGCGTCATAGATTAAATAATTGTTATTAAGTAGGCGGACAGTGATCGACTATTTCTCAAGTGTTTGCAAACTCTTACACTTTATGTGGATGCGTATCTTATTTGACAATTAAAAATTCGAATGATTTACTACCTCGGTGAAAGGATTCGAAAGTAGGTAAAAGTAACACGATACCTACAGAAGGTCGAGTTTAGATTACAAGACATCTGTGACTATCTAATCTTTATTTTGCGCTATGCTTTAAACTCCAGCTAATCATGCGCTTGTCATTTTGCGTGACGACGCGTTTTCTTTAAAGAATAAATCGTGTAAATGATGAGACAAAATCCTCTAGATCGATCGAAATGATTGCTTTCTCGCGGGATTCTCCTTTCACCTTTCGCGGACCCCGCGCGATGATAATAGATATGAAGAGTCACGTACATTTTCGCCCCATTTGTATCCTCGACCCAATTCTCATAATTACTCGTATTACTCGTAATCATTTTTCCGAGCTTCCGTCTTTCTCAGGAAACCTCAAACTCTTCTTTCTCACGTTCAAGAAGATCGCGAGAGATTGGAAAAACTGATAAGCAACGGTGGCACTAATTTATTAATTTATACAGGCGCTAAAATGTCTTAATTTTGGTAAAGCAATATCTTGAGATGATTTAATGCTCTGTTTGTAATCTGGTGAAAATTGTTATAATTTCATTCTCTTTTTTCGAAATAAAGAGACCAAAATCTAGTTTTTTCTTTTAAAATATCTTATTAAAAAACTATTTAATAATGTAAAAAAAATGTTAAAAATTAACCCTGAATCTTTTTCACATTTTTTGAAGGTTTATAGAACAGTAAACAAAGGACTAGACAAAGAGAATATAATTGCAGAGTTAAAAATTTATAACAATATGTCAATATGTGACAGATATGATAATATTTCTTTTAACTTATTCTTATCACGCATAAGATTTGTTGAAGAAAAGTTGATTTCTACTAGAAAAGGGATTAAAAATTAATTTTATTTAATACTATTAGCACTATCAATTTATAGCATGCATAAGATTGAAAAGAAAAGATAGAAAGCTTAATTATCTTCAACAGTGATGTTCCGACATGTATTTTTGGTCCATTTTATTTCAGAAAGCAGAAAATATAGAAGATAGAATATATATAAAAGATGTTTTTTATCATTTTTATTTAATATACTGGAAATTAATACATTATGTGCCTATATGAAGCATCCTTATATAAAAGTATATACTCGATTATTTACGACATTATAGCTGCGCGCGACAAAACTTTAAAAATAAATTGATCTTCTTCTGTTTCCTGGCAAAATAAGATCCACTATTTATTACTAAAATTTTTAATAAATCAACTTTTATTAGCATCAAATGTGTATTATACTAAAATGTGTAAAAAATTATCGATAGATATATATCTTTTTAAATTCTAGGTAGTTTTCATCATATCTTGTTATTAGCAAGAATCGATTATCAATTTTCTTCTTGCAATTTTCTTCCTGTTGAGAAGTCGCGAAAAATATAAATAAAAGTCTTAGAATTCTCTAGCAATACTTTATGTTGACAATAGCCTTCCTTTTGCGTGTGACACGCGTCGATCGCTTAGAATTCTTCTGTAGAATTTCTTGATTTATAATTCCCTCGCACTCACCCGTTGTGCATTCTTCTACCACGTGCTCCACGTTGCTAATGATTTATGATGATCGAGGATCAACGACACAGTCAAGGGTTGTCGTCAAGGGTTGTAATTGTCAATTTGCACGATTTTCGGTGCACTCTCTCGACACACGCGACACGCGACGGAGAAGTGAGGATAATCGAATGCCGGCAATGTTTCTGTCGGCTAATGTCTTTGCACGTGTCCGAGAAACCGTTAAGGTAATCACTATTGTGTGTACCTATTCCTCCACCGTCTGTCGAAATGTATTCGTACAATCGACCAACCACTTCTCTACTTGCCGGAAATAATCCAGCTTGCAGCGGTCGGTTATCACCGATCCTAGATGGTTGCTTTTAGATCGAGTCGCACTGATCGACTACGTTAATGTGGTACTCGCGATCGTGTCCTGCCTTCCTGCTGCATAGTTCTTTATGAAAGCGCAGAGTGTGCACCGTCCTGGTGGTGGAAAGCTCCCTAAAAGCGCGGAACTGATTCGTGCCGACTCGTGGAAAGGAAACGAGAAGAGGGAGAGGAAGCCGGAGAGGGAGAGTTGAGAGGAGACGAGAGAGGTGGAGGAAAGTTATTTTATCTTACATTATGTACCCGCCAGGTGAGCGAGAAAGAACCACGAGAAGTTAGCGGTGGACGTGATGAAGAAGAAGGAGGCGGAGAAGTTGTAGCTCCCGTCCACGTCTTACTTTCCTTTCTCTAAACGAGCCGCACGGCTGCTGCCCTCGATTCGAGACATCGATTGTGTCCCGCCGGTTCTCCAAAATACGCGTCACCGAAAATGCCGTTCGCTGAGTCCGACAATGGATGCTTTCTTTCTTCGTTACCTTTCGATTACATTTTTAAGGAGAACGACGCCGACAGAATCGTTCCAGCCACGCGACGTCGATCAAAGATGTTGCAAGATGATTGATAATTGATGGGGTATCATGAGCTTGCGAAAGACAAGCCTCGTATATGTTCATCCATTATTTGAAAAAAAAAAATTGGAGATTAATATCCTTATGTTTTGGAGTATTCGATACATAGTACAGTTCTCTTCGAGTTCAAACGAATGAATTATAGTCCGTCTATTGCTATCATCATTCACTTCATCTGCATATAAATCAGCTTGCATAACTTTTCGGGCAAAGTAAATCGAAATACTGCAACTTACATGAATGCAAATTGCAGTATTTTTTATAGCACATTTTCTTTAATATAAGTAATAGTAAACAGGTTAAAAGTAAATGGTTTGTAACATTACCTTGATTAGATTTGTACTTGTATAACACCCACCAGTTTCTTGAGACCATAGCCTCAGTCTGCTGTCATTTCACACTTAGATTTAATGTCTGTTCACTCTCAGTTCTTCTCTGAGTTCAAGAAATATTTGGCCTAGAGATTTATATTTTTCTCAAGCGGACTGAATAATAATATAAAATATATATGTTATTCTCTTCTTTCTTTTTACGGGTGGTATGATTTTTATTCAGATAAAAGTTGTAAATAATGTATTTTAAATGTGATTAACAAAAGTTCATTTATTTTATTTAACATAAATTGTCTATCATTAGCTTGGATTATCGGCAACCCTTAGCTAACTTGACGCTATCGCTCTAGACAGTTTTTAATGATTCTCTTTTGCCTAATAAAGAAAATATTGTAGTCCTATTAGGTGTTGGAATTAATTCGTAGCGTTTTACAAGTGATGGGAAGTACTTTCATTAATATATTTTTTAATGCTCATGTGAAATAAATAACATTCTTTCATTAAAAACGCTACGAATTAATTCCAACACCTAATATCATCCAGGTTTATTTTGGTTCCGATCTTAGTCTGTCAATTTTTGTTATCTCTCTTGAAAATTCTTTGATTTTTTTTTATAGTAATTATAAAATTAAAGAAAGATATATAGCATAATTTTGGAACTCGATTAGACTCTATATTCGTTATGTAAGTTATCTGCAAAATATTCTATTACATAAATTATGAAAGTTACCTTAAATATAATCTTTTAGATACTTTAAATAATTAATTGCAAATTGATTTATGTAGATCTGTTTGCTTTAAAGGAGCCTGAGTGAAGGATTGGCAAGGATTTACGAAATTTCCTTTACATGGCGATAATTAGCTCGCACAGTGCTTACTCCTTTTTGTAAATGGAGACGTAATCGCGTAGTCGATAATGTTTGGTTGTCAGCTAGCGGCCAGCACGATAACGCAATACGGTTGAGAAAGCGCATTGTGCATTTCGCCTGGCCGTGAAATCAGTTTTGTTCTGCGATGGTTGATCGACTTTTTTCGCGACAGAGAGAATTAAAATATCGCAAAAAATCATGATGTCACGATAAATCAAATGACTCGAAATTACGTCACTTACGTGACTTAATTGCGCACATTACCGATAAATATCGAAAGAAAAAAATTTAGTCAATTGATGCTACAAAATTCACTTAGAAACATGACTTCGAAATATGACACTTAATTTCAAGCGTGCAAATGACTGTTTATTAAATTTTCATTAAAATATAGCTGTCTGTTTAGTTTTATTTTTACATTAAAAATTAAATTCCATTATTATTATATTTAAACGTATATACATAATTATTTACTTTAAATGAGCTTTTGTTCTTTGTTTCCTCTACAAAAATTTTAAGACTTTTAATTGCGGAGTACTTCAATTTAATGTTAAATAGTATCGATGATGGGCGTAAAATAATTCGAAAAACTTATTATTTATTACTATTTATTTCTTTATATACATTCTTTATTTTACAAAATGTCTGTAAACACAAAATACGATCGATCTGTTTTTTTTTATCTGCCTTTCACTTTCCTTTTCAACCTGAAAGTTTTGCCATCATATATGGAGCACATTCCAGGACGATAGTACTTACGAAAGAGAGATGTTTAGAACGTATCGCCTGGGGCGACATATCTATCTTCATTCTATAATAAAGAGACTTCGTGTATATGTGGCTATAAATATCTACATATATCCTTTTCTAAGAAAAAAAAATAATGAAATTAATACATAAGATAGATGAATTTACAGTTTGTGAAATCCGTTTGCCATATAAAACTATGGGTTCAAAAAATTACGTTTCCGGATTGCGATAAATTATCATTAAATTATCATTAAAATATTTTCCTGTCGTTCATTTGGTTCAGTAAAAAGGATCTGTTTTGAAATAGATACTCTAAACCATAGCACAAAACTAGTCAATTAAGCTTGTATACGATAAATTGTATGTACAAGGACTCAATATATAATTGAGTCTTGAATCGATAAGAATTGAATTGTTTTAATGGTGCACGAGTAAATTGAACGGGTAGCTCTAGTTTCCTTTTCCCGATCGTTTAGTATCTCGTTTGTGCGACCTCGTCAATAAATAATTTAATCAGGACATTAACTAATGTCCTTTCGATCCTATATATGTGCACAAAGAAATGTGAACTAATCATTAATAAATAAAGAGATTGTAAATCTAAACATTTAAGAAAGAGACATACTAAATAAAATGTTAAAATTGCTCAGTCTGACTGCAACTAAAACTTTATACGGATACTAAAAATTTTTAATTTTTACCGTTGCATGTCTTTTAAAAATTTTAATTTAACATTTCGAATTAAAAGAAAAATTTTGTCAGACATTTCAAAGTCTCCCTCTTTCAATTCTTTACAATTTTTATCTTTTGTATGTGATAATTTTCTTATTACTACGTGCCAATTTTATGATTATTCAATTCAGTTATTCTAATAAATATATACTTCGCGTGTTATTACCTGGATTGATGAAAAATCTAATTGTAATTGCCGCGTTCTAACCGCAAGGTTGAGAGGTGAAAAAACGGACGGGCATACCTAATAAGCAAGCGTACTCACGCGACAAAATCTCATAAGCATGCCACGAGCAAATTTATACGCTCCTTTAACGGGATGAAGAGAACAATTAGATGATTGACGCAACTGTGGCGTTCCCGCAGCTAATAAGCGAGAACCGCGACTTATTGGACACCTTTTGAAAGAGAAAATTTACGCGTACGTTGTGTCTCCCTTCGCGCGCGCAAATAATGTATGGATGTGGAACGAGACATAAAGTTTGACGTGCCGCCTTTAGTTCGACAGACTTGTTTTTACGTAACGTTTTTGTGTTGGCATTTTTGTCGATATGGACCTGGTGAAAATATCAGATTCGCCGGCAAACACGCCGACCATGACCGTGTCACAAGAATAAAAAGGATCTGTGACAAAAAGCAGCAATACAAGGATACAAAAAAGTTTACTGCAAGTAATTGCTATTTTCCACAAGAATAATCTGTAGATTTTTTTTATATACATTGAGAAAAAATTATTTATTTGACTAAATTAATTTAGTTGTCTTTATTTCTTTTGTTAAATAGTGTACGTATTTAAGTCAAATATAATATGTTTGACTTAAATACATACATTCTTCATCAAAAGAAATAAAGACGAACTAAATTAATTTAGTTAAATGAACCATTTTTTCTTAGGAATAAGTTACATAGTTCGATTTCTTTGTATGCACGATTTTAAAAAACGCGAAATATAAATATGCAAATATAATAATTAAAATTAAGATAATTGTTCAACTTTAATGCAGAACTAAATCTCTTCTTCAATGCTTTATTTTGCTTATTTTCATGTATATTATATGTTTTATGATCCGGTTATTTCAAATATTGCAACAAAATGTAAATATATTGGACATTTAGTGCATCAGTTATTTCAAAATATTATCTTCAATCTCTTTTTCCCATATCTGTGAACCAAAAGAAACTTTTCCTTGTTCTATTATCCTTTTTAATTACAATAAAAACAAGATTGAGTTCGCATCATCATTAAAGAAATTCGGACATTTGACATATGAATTTTCGATTGAGATGTTACACGTATGGATAATTGTAAATGACAGAAAAAGCCACACTTTATTAAACGCTCGACGTGCGCGAAAATTTGCATGATCATAGGGTGACGAGATATTCTCGGGTGGCCTCGCCTTTCGTTTGTCGCGGATGTCATATTGATTTCTGTTGCCTTTAATTTCGTTACAAGATACAACTGTGTGCAATACAACAAAGTATAATATGCCGACAATGAATTCTGAATTTTATTAAAAATTGTTATATACAGCAATTATTTTTTTTTGTGAGAAATTTTTTTACATAAAAAAAGCAAAAAAGATATTAATAACATTAACCAGTAACGAATTATAAAGATAATATAAATATATAATATCTTGATTTCGTGATGTGTTCCTTTTATGTAATATTATAATATGTATACTTCTTATGTAATATTAAGTATCGTCTGCTCTCTAAGATTTCTCAAGAAATTGATTGACGTGTGGGCGATAATTAGTTGTTAGCAAATAAAAAATTTTTTTCTGTTCTTATAAATATTAATGTATTGGTGCATACATTTCTTGCATAAAGAAAATTAGAGAGAAAATATACTTATGATGTCACTTGAATTTGCTTGAAATATAACTGTAACCTTCTCTGAAGGCAATAAAAAAGAAAATACTTTCTCCATTACGATGCAAAGCAGACAAACAATTTCAGATGTCAGGGGGTCGTTACAGAATGAACAATCACGTACCCGTGAAGTCTAATATTTTAGATTTCATGCTTATTTTACACGAATTTAAATATCATAAGAGGAAAGTTCGGTAAATTTACAATTTTAATAGAAATTAACAATAATTTGGTAAACGATATTAAGAAAAATATAATTTTTCTCATGTAAATTTTGCATGAGAGATTTCGCTAAATTATTTAAAAAATATATAAAAATTGTATAAAAAATGCATGGTATGTGCATTTATAAAAATATAAGTTTCAGTTATTTCAATATCGTTTTAAGATTGACGCTCATATAAATATGTCGCGTGACTTCGCAAAAGAATAATGGATATTAGGCTACATTAAATCGGTGTTACAATATCTCTGAAGATCGTGCGAGGTAACACATCACGGATACGATGTTTTATTACTATCGTTGCACATAATCGCGCTTATTTCTACATTGATCGCGGAGCGCCACTCGTGATTCCTCACAGGCGAAACGAAATTGCTTTGAACACACGATGCAATTCTCTGTTGTGTTACGGCAACTTTAGATACTCGGCACGAACGTCAGACGTTCTTTTGGCCGGTATTGGCAATTTTCTGGCAGACGTTTTTATGGTTTCATACGCGAGTAATAAGGAATCGTTACTGATACTGATGGTACATGAATGAGACGCGGTCTGCCTTCGTTGAATCAGACGTCACTTGTCATTTTATAATGGGTTATTGCACCTTTATGCATGTCTTCGTCATTGAAGCTGCATTGCTTCGTTTAATCGAAAAAGCAGTTTGAGCTTGTAATACTTTACGCAATGATGCAAAGGATAAATTCTGATTGGATATTTTTTTTAATGGCCACTTTGCAGTTTTTTATATGTCGAATATTTACTTTTTATACACATTTATATATTTTACAATATTTTCAGAAATAAAAATGACAAATATGTATTTAATACAATTTTGGATAATCTAAAAATGCTTGTTATTGTAAATAGAGAAAATACATAAGGAAAAAATTAAACAAAGTCTACAATCAATTAATCAATAGAAGTTTTTATTCAAAAGATATTCTAGTTATTTGACTCTAAGTTACAATAATTAACATTTATATATCATCAATATAAATTATAATTTTAAATAAACAACAAAATTTTTGTGGTTTATATATTATTAATATGCATATAAATGTTAATTATTTATAAATGGTAATTTAAAGCTAATATTCTTCGAATAAAGACTTTTATAAATTAATAAATAATCATCGGCTTTATTTAACTTCCCTTAGATATATTTTCAATTCTCTTTTTATTTATAACAAAGTAATAAACAATATGGTCTTTAATATTTTTACGTCGTGTGCGTTCTGTAGTATTATAGAACAGTACTAACAATAAGCGTATGTCAGATTATGATTGGATACGAGACATGAAAAGTTATCACTATTCTAATATACTGCAATAATATTATTTGCATTTAGTCATTTAGTGTTTACAATTTTCTCTCTTTTGTCATAATGTATTTAAGCAAGTATAGTTATATGTATGAAAATATTAATCGGTACAATTTTGTAATCTATTACAATTAGAATATTATTTTCTTTTTAAGGAGTGCCATCTTGTTGTTTAAATAAATCTATAAAATAAATTAAATAAATAATTAAAAAGAATGGGAATAATAATACAGGGTGGGCCATCTATTGGTACGTTTTTGAATTTCGTCGTATGGCAACACCGAACGAGCTACAGACCCGAAATTTTGACAGTTTATTAGTCATACCGTCCGCGGCACGAAACAACATGTTTTCTCTTGAAGAGCGTTTTGAAATTTTAAAAACTTATTTTCAAAGTCAGTGCTGTGTCGCCGAAACTGTACGAATTTTGAAAAGAAATATGGGTCGTGATAGAGCACCCACCGAAGGAGCTATACGCAAATTGGTGAGGAAAGTTCGTGAGAAAGGGATGTTAGTGGATGACATTATATTACGACTGTTTTGAGTGAAATTGGCGCCGAGGTAGTCCAAAATGTCATTAATAATTGGGGTGACCGAATGGCATACTGTAAGGCCAGTAGAGGGAGCCACATGAACGAAATCGTTTTTCATTCTTGACGCGGATACTTTTAGCTTCACAACAAAAAAAAAATTAATAAAAAATATCAATGTATGCTCATTTGATCGCATTTTTAAAAACGTACCAATAGATGGCCCACCCTGTATTTATATAAATATGCTTAGGACATATAAAAAATTAGGACATATAAAAAATTATATTACATATAAATATTCATTAGGTAATGCGCTATTTTGAAAAATTGATTTTCTGATTAATATGAATATTATAAGTTCATAAAAAGATATAATAGAAATAAAAAAAAACTTTTCTTTTATTATTGAGATATTGTTCTATTATAATAGAAACGCCATTTATATTACGAATCCAGATCATTGACTATCCTGTTACAAAAATTATCCATCCGCAAAAATCTACTACATGAAGCGATGAGAGAAATGAAATAATTATTTATATTGTTGAAACGATTATTTATACAAATGTACAATGCCTAATAAATCGAAACAGAAAATTTATGCAACAAAAAGGACTATGACACACGGTATTACTTTAAATGATTCTCACATCAAAGAGAACTATCGAATGATAAATTATCCATCATTGAGTAATGTTATTGCCGCTTGAAGCCATATTTCGCTGATTTGATCAATTGATTTGAAACGAGGGAATCGAAAGTTTCACAGTACGTGTACTCGTATGTATGTATTCTGCATGTATGAAGTTCGTTATTTTTATAGGAATAAAAAAACAAAAAACAAAAACTATAACCAAATATAAATTAACAAAGAATTATATAAAATGTTTATTTCAAAAGTACGAATCTCTAGTTTAGTTAATGAATACATTGCGTCAATTTGTACAAAGTTCACCATCTTAAGAAAACAAAAAAATATTTCACTGCATTTGATTTTTAACTAAGTATCTAAATACATATTATTTTAATTCTCTATATAAATGTCAGATTAATTATAAAATATAAGAAAAAAGATAAGTATTATTTAAATCATTATTATAATATTAAATTTTTTGTGATACATTATTCCTTGAAAAATTATTCCTTGATCTTAATAAGTATTAAATATAAATAAATACTGCTATAAGAAAACAAGAGATTTATGAAAGCAAATTATTTTTCAAGAGAAATTATTTTGAAATATTTTTCCAACATTTTGGTTTATGCTTGAGAATATTTATTTTTACCTGGGCCCATTACTAGCTATCACGCTTGGCCATATCGCGTTATCTTTTTCTCCCGTCGAACTTAATCATGTATAATTCGTCTTTCGACAGTGGGCCAACTTATTGGCGAAATGTATATCCTTGGTGCCAGTCAAGGCGGCGCCGGAAATTCCCCACCGAGATTTTTTTTTTTTTTTAAACAGGTTTGACCGGTATGTCCACATTATCATTGCATACATGCTTGGTAGTGAGAACACTTGAATCCAGGACAATGAATATAAGGCAAGTGTGCACAATGATCCAAATACACAGATAAAAGCGATATCAAAATATCATATACTTGAAGCTAATCGAAATTTGATTTTTAAATATTATGCAATCGCTGATGGAATAAAACATAAAATAAAACGTACTACATTCATATTTCGAAAAGATACATATATTTGTCAATTTATATTACTTTATTAGTGTAAATAAAAAATTTATTTAAGAAAAAGAAAAAACACAATAATAGAAAATATATACTACTTCATTATTTATTTTCTTATGTTTTTATAGAACTATTTTAATAAGTTATTCTATATAAAACTTTTCTTACAAATACTTTTGTTTAAATGAATAATTTATAAATACTAATAAATTGATTATAGAACATTTATATGTTAAACTTATAAATAAACTTATATATTAAAAAGTAATAAATTTATAACGTAAAAAATTATTAAGAAACTGCTATTTTAGCCATTACAACTATCTCTTTTTAATAATAAATAATCAAAAACTCGTATAGCGCATGAGTCTCTCTATGGATATCCTAATTATAATAGGGAACTGGACCGCATACTTACATAAATAAATAAACGCTCATGCGCGTGTTAGTGCATGTAACTAAATGAATCTTACGCATGAGTGAGCACCGCATTTATATACATTTAGCATATTTAGTCCGTTATACACACAATTCTGAAATGGATACATTCGATGCTGTAATTCAAATAAACGTGAATATAATAGGTAATAATATGATATAAGAGATTATACGCGCGAGTCCTACTTTCAATATGTGATATAAGAGAAAGTTTTAAGACACGCGCTAAATACTTTGATCCCGGTATCGATATCTTTGATCTGATATAAAGAAACTGACGTCGTCGACATATTTTTCATTTATAAACGGTTATTGTATCTTCAAAACATGTATCGCTTCGAAACTTCCGTTCAATTAAATTGAATAATAATAAATAGGTATTCGCAGAGACTTTAAGCGAACACGACCAATTTATAATCAATACTGACGACATGCTTTCGACATAACAATGATAAAGAAAGCTATTCATTTTGTATGACCGTAAAGTTGTTATAAACGTGTTGGCAAATTTCATTTTAAAGCGTCATGTATACGCACGTGTTAATCCTCGTGTTTATTGGTCATTAAACCTTGCCACAATTACAGAAGATGCGGAAGTGCAATTAAGATGTTATCGCAAATATAAGATGATGCCGCTTGATAAAAAGTGACGGATTTAATTTACGGTGAAATTTGCTCTCTTGGAGCTCTCTCATCCGCTCAAATTAATTCCGACGACTATATGCTATCCAAATGACAGTTATATGTTTTCAGCGAGAGTGTTGTACGTTGTCAGTTTTAACCCAGCATGTAGGTTATTTAATTAAAAAAGAACAATATAATAATATATATCAACCTAATTTTTTGTATGAGATAAATATGACGTGATTTTTAAAAATAAGCAATGAAATGCACAAAATAATATAATTCGTGGATATTTTATGCAAAACTATTTTAATCTAATAAAAAAATGCTAGTCTGTAAAATTCAAATATTTAATTTTAATTTTAATTGTAAGCCATAAATTTTTCGACTCTGTATAAAATACTAAATATTACTGTAATATATATTAAATTTATATTAAATTATGAAAGAGAGATTTCTTTTTCTTTCTTGTTTGTACAAGCAAATTTTTAAAGACTTTTAGAGAAATATAAATTCAATTTGGATCTTGGAGAATGTATGTTTAATATGTATCTTTTTCTGCAAAGTTACAAATTATGTTGCGAGTTACTTCAAGTTTATTCAATTTACGCCAATGATATAAAAATGAAATATAGAGCACTTTCAGTGAAACATGTCAATCATGTAGAAAAGATAATCTGTCATATAATATGTATGCGCTATTTTTACATGAAATACGCCTACCTGTTGCAAAATCGCATCGTTACAACATCGAAATTCGATCACCTGCATGCCGAATGGCCCACGGGGATCCACGATATCATGAAGAAGAAGAAACGTGTGTACCCGGGGGCAGAGTAAGTGCGGAGAGGGTGAAAACCTTGGCATTCCCCACGATTGCAACTCGAATAATAATTCTCCCCTTCCACGAGACCTCTTGCCTTGTTTTCGTGACTCCGGATTCTGCGTATTTCTCCTCCGAAGCCGGATCATTGCAAATTCAGATGCAATCGTGATTGCAAATCGTTAGGTTCTTGCAATGTTATGCGCTACGATCTTACGGCATCTCATCTTTTTGCGGCTTTTAATTTACTACCGATAGCTGTTATATAAAACATGTTATTTAGCACATTAGCTCATTATTGCAATACTGAAGTAAAAGACTGAAGTATGATGTAATTTTTAGAAGATATATTTTTAAGTTTGCAAAATTTTAATTAAAAAAATTGTTACATTATTTATTCTTTAAAATTTTATTAATAATAATACAGTATATTATTAAAAAATATATGTCATTTAATCTTGCATATAATTATTCGTAAGTACATTTTTATGATAACATCGTTTGAAATAAGAACAAGAAAAAATACTATGGTGATAAATATTGTATGAGAGGATTTTTATTTGTAATAATTTTTATCTTTTTTTTTTCTATTTTTTAATAATGTTAATAATTCTTTTACTCTTTATGTAATTCCGGTTATGATCTTTCTCCACAAGATGCATCCGCTTTGGTGAAATAACTATAAAGAAAGTAACAATTAGAGAAACAAGAAAAGTATTTCCTTATAATTTTCTACGGTCACGAAAGAAATGAAAGCATAACGAAACAAGGATACACTCGGAAAGATAATTTTAACATATCTTATCACCATTTTTTACATCCTTGTGCTTTATAAAAATGTTATAATAGTATTAAATATGTCAGCAAAATATATATGGTTTCACATAAGAAAACCAGTTGCAGATTAATTTAAGTATAGAATTAATATAAGACCTTAATTCTTTCAGTCTGTTTGGTGGTAAACCTTACAGTAATATTTCCATATATGGAAAATTTATTTTAAAATTTTGATTATAAGAAATCAAATTTTTTTATTATTTTTTTATATTATTCTTAATATTTTCTCCTTCTTAATAATATTTAATATTATTAATTATTATTTAGTACTACTAATTATTATTTCTTGTTCTTAATATTCTTTCTATAATTTTTTGTTCATATATTAAAATAATTATTAAAATTTTTAGAATCAACAATTCATTTTTATTGAAAAAATCATTTATTTATCGAATTAAGCTTTTTAATCTGTTATATTTCACGGGCTTATAATACTTGCCGGAAAAGAAAGGTATAGGTAACGATGCAAATTTAATGCAATTACAGCTCGCGCTCTTTTCGCATAATATAAGAAACGTCAAGGCGAAAAGCCTCTGAAAGTCCATCTCAGTTACGCATTCTCAAACGCAATCCGCGAGATGTTAGATAATTAAATACATTAACCCTTCCTAGAGACAGCGGTGCATTTATTACAGTTATGTAAATCTCACGCAAGGCGGAGAGCATAATGCAACGACTTGGAAAAGTGGAATGCCGCCTACAGCGTTTACTTTCTTGCGTATGAGAGCAACAATTTATTCTAACGTATGCAAATAAGAACAAAAGCCACAGATAAAGTAACGAAAGTATGCAGATGCGGAAAAGTGAAATGTTTCATTATGAAACACAAAGGAAAGCATGTTGAAAAAAAAACAACCGATCATGCGGAACCTCTGCGAATTCATGCGATATGAAAAGAATAGCAATATGATATCTATTCTATTATTACGATCTATTTAGATCATAATTATCGATATCATTAAAATCATGATTCATAAAAATCATGAAACTAATATGGAAATATTTTACTTTCACTGATTTTACTCTCGATAAATACAAAACGTAAGGACAGAGGGAGGATAGAGATAATTTGATTTGTACAACGTTAATGTTCGTTTTATAGACATAAAATATTTGTGGATACTTCTCTTTCTACCTCCTCCTTTTCTAATTAATTTATATGTAAATATCGTGGGATATATAGGGATGCAAATATACGTGGCTAAATAGTTGGGACTGTATGAATCATTTCAATTCTCACGATTCGTCCGTGAAATCGATTTTATATAACATACGAGATGTGTGTGGCCAGGCATACCTATTATTAGATAGTCACACGGCATCATATTACATAATATTATGTATGAGTTGCATCGCGAACGTCACTATACGGAATGTTTCTTGACATTCCGTATGCGATGAAAGGAAATCAAATCAAAGCTGTCTTAGAATTAACTGGAAACTAGACATCTCGATCGGTATGTTAAATGCAGGGCCTTATTGGATAGAAGTCCGTTTCTCATTTAAATATAAAATAACAATTACTAGTGATGGAAGAAAGCAAATAGTATGCATGGGGTTGCAAACGACGATATTAGACTGACAAAGTGTTGCACGCATTCTTATTGCATTTTTCAATATTGCTTTCTTTTTATCGCGAGCGAACGAGTTGTGTCGCTTCCGTTAATTCTATATGATTTAATCTGATATACTCGTCTTACATACACACAACCGCTACAATATCAACTATTTCCCAACGTTTCTCTTGCAGCAGCTATGGGAACTAAGCACAAAAATACAGGAAGACATATGCTTGATATCATCTGATATCGGGTTTATAAATTAAAGTCAACACATGAGTCAATCAATACGTGAGTCTCTTTGCGATATATTCGCTGTTCCCTTTCTTATGAATTTAAAAATTAAAAAATTTATATATGTCAGATACGCTCTCTTATTATAATTACGTAAAATATTGAATATTGTCGAAATAAAATTTCGAGGATCAGTTTCATAGGAAAATAATCATAATTATCTTGATCGCGTGTTTGCCATTAAAGTGTAATATCGCGTACATAACGTAATTGTATTACTCAACACAGAATAACATGAAATGTTTGATACTCCCTATTTAAGACTAAAAATGGGTCACAGTTGGCTATTACGTAATTGATTAATTACATAGCATAATTAATCGTATGTTGTTATATCACAGAAGAAGGTGGGCACTTTTATAGGTCATATCAATGTATCCGTCTCGCTTAAACGATGCTGTTCTTTGTTGATGAATTTTACAATCGAACGACGAATTTCACACGCATTTGTAATTTCGCAACCGCATTTCTCATTATTACGAAGAACGGCTTGTTTGGTGGTGTCCATTCTCATTAATTCCGCGCGATCTAATCCGATCATAGTCTTTGCGATCGACAAGCATGTCGACTGACCGACCCTGATCGAACCGCGTCGAGAATAGTATTCTGATTCGCGTGCAAGGATCGACTTTCGCTCCGTACATCGTCGCACGCGCTCTGCGCAATCTTGCATCTCGATGTTACCTATGCGCGATCTCGTTTCTGCGAGAGAATCGTGTTTCCTATAACACCTAGGCACAGGTGAATAGAACTTATGTGTGTGTCTATGTAGAGGTTGTAGACACGCGAATTAATCTAGTTCAGACCGGAGCGAACCGATTCTTCTTCCCTCTTTCCTCTCACAATTGAGAAGCGCGCTCCAATTATTATATTATTAATAGTTTCAAATATCCATTTATAATAATGGCATTGATTGTTAGATAATCATATTTTGATCCACTGCTGTAATGTAAAATAGGATGTTAAAAAAGACCATGTTTTTGCTCAATTTTCAAAAGATTCTTTAAATCTTACGAATTTTTTTAGATTTATCATATTCAGTCAAGATTTATAAAAAATATTTCTTTTCTTAAGTTTTACAGCTTTTTTCTATCTTTTATTTACATTTATCACAATTGGCCCGTTTTAGTATCCTCTTTTTACATGTTTTGAATATCGTTTATCATAGTGCCTTTTAATTAAAAAGTATATAAATTTTATTTAAAAATATTAAAAATATATTTTTTGATAATAGCATGATTACATCAAATGAATTTCTATCACTAAATTACAAAATAAAAATTAAAAGTTTTTTTAATAGTTTATTTGAAAATGTTAATATTATTTTCGATAATATCTTTAATTTTTATTTTTTAATTTTAGAATCTTATGTTTTCGAGCAAAAAAATGAAGTTATACTGCAATTACAGTAATGATTTTAAATGCTATTATAGTTGTTAGAATAGTTTTTTATAATTTACGATTATTTTATGTTACGATCAATTAACGAAATTATTAAGAATTTCCTTCTCTCTGTTGGACAACACAATGGACTTCACACGCATTCCAACTATTTAATTCACATTGTATAACACATTCACGAAATCTTGCAGAGTCAGCCAATACCTTCAGATCGTACCGCGAATACTTTCACATGCGATTCCTCATTGAAGCTTTCTCTCGCATGTTCTCTGTCGAATAAGAGGAAACAAAACATACTTATCCATTTGTTGATTGATAAGAATCTAAGTGGACCACTTATCTCAAGAAAATCTCCAAAACGTGTTGCGAACTATGGTATAAGAGTAATCGGTGATTATGAGATGCTAAACGGAAAACGAGCGTGAATCAGATAGGAACGAGATACTTGGTCCACATGCTCTTGCGTATTCTGACCTGGTTTTTATCCAACCCGAATAGTCGAGTTCTGATTGAACTAAACCGAGCTATAAATCATGGTTTAACGTAACATCTACTTACACGTACATCTACGATCATTTTACTTAAACGTTGCCGACAATTAAAGTTGTCAATGGAACAAATTTATACAATACCATAATAATACCATAAATAGGATCTGAATTAAATGACACAACGATTGAAACAAATATTTAACAACTGATAAAACCTGTTGTTAACAATTTAAAATTAAATCTTGAATTAAGATCATTTTTATTCAAAAATTTATTACGTTCAAAAAACAAAAAGTTAATTAAAAATAACTTGTAATAGAATGAAAACTAATTTGTAATAGGAAGTAACAATTTCTGTATCTTCTTTTATCTTATATATGATATTTCTATTGTAACTAATTTATATATGACTTTATATCTGTACAAAATTTACAAGTATTATTGAGAAGAACGTGAGAAAAGATCTCTCCTATTATCACGATTTAGTGACCAAAAACTACTTTCTTATTCCTTTTCAAATAATGTTCTCACAAATGGGAATTTGATTATTTATATCATGAAAAACAGATGAAACTAACAATAAGCAAGACTACCATCGATTATAAAATAATCCATAGATTTAGAAACTTGTTAAGCATATATAAGCTGGTAACTATTACTGATATATAAATCGCACTCTCTGACACTTTCTTATTCTTCTGATAATATCCGTTTCACAGGAGAACATTGCCGTCATTTATTATATCACAGTACTCTATCATATACATGCCGACCGTTGTGATTCACACTTGCCGAGACTGGTTTGCATCCTACATTATTGTATCCTGGTAGCGTATATTACTCCACATGTTAAGAGCTTGTTTCTAACAATAAGGATGACTCATACTTTAAATTGACTAATTACAAAGTTTAATTTAGAACATTTGTGACGCTTGTAATAATTCTATTAAATCGCTTATATTTAACTGCATTTTAAATCTAATTATATTATTTAAAATATAAAAGACAATTTATATTTATATATAATTATTTATATATATATATATATTTATCAATTAAAAAATTAAGAAGTTTACTAGAAAATATAATTATTATTTTTATACATTTTTATTCATATTATTTTTAAAAAAATCAATACATAGAACACTATGTGAATGAAGAGAATTTCAAGTTACATCTTTAATTATGAAAATGAGAAAATACTGCGCGTTTTCATTAATCACAGCTAACATTAACAGGGCTTGGCAGGTCTTTATCTTTATTTGTCCTTTATGACTTGACTTTACTGTGTTAAAATCCATTTGTTATAATTCGCCAACAGCTCATTGTACGTGCACGCAGAAAGTGAGAGGACGTAAGCTTCTCGTAACTCGTAATAGTGCCCGACATTACTTTCACAATGAGAGCAAGGTCTTATTTTCTACATTGATGGGTTTCGGTCTTTTATTTCTATTGGCGTGCTTTATTTCAGTGTCCGTTTGTATGTTATGTATGGAAATGTTAAATAATTTTTAAATGTAATTTATATTCATGCAAATCTACAAAAGCGAATAATTGCTCGTGCATTTAATTAATGTGAAAAGATTGATTATGTAAATATTATGATAATTTTCCATTCAATCTGAGAAAAACGCAATTTTCGAATAAATATACCTTGAAATGAATTATAAAAAAACATCTATGACATTTGAAAAGAATTTTGTTACATTTGTAGAAGGCGAATGAGAATTAAAAAATAGAAAATTAAAAAGTAGTTTTATATTATTTATATTATTTTCACATATATTGAAATAACATTAATAATATAATATTATATTATTTTTATATATTTCATTTTTGAGGGAATAAATGATATCAATGAAACACTAGAAATAACGTTGGTAATATCAACATCGTTTTTATCAACATTCTATAGCAGTGATTCTAGATAGAGAAGAAATCTTTATTGAAATGTAATACATTTAGAATATGATAACATCTATTGCATCTATTACAAACAAGCTTATAAAATTTATCGAATTTTTATACTATTTATTTCAGTTCAGTATTTAGTTCAGTTATTAAGTACTCATAATATTCAGTAATTCTTAATAATAAAAATTTAGTAAGCTACTCAAGTTCGATTTCGATAAAATTTTAAATGTGCAGTATTAACTAAATATAGTTGAATCCATAAATGCGGAGTTGCGGAAATATTTAATTTTTGAAATATTGAAATTTTATTTATTCCGCTTAATTAAAATTTTGGTACTAAAAAATAATTAGAAATAATTTTTATTTAATATTTTTACATCAGTATATTGAGAAATTGTAAGTACAATGTTAATACAAAATTATTTAAAAAAAAAGAATAAAAATTTCATTTTCCTATATTTTATTATATTATTAGTATTTAAACAATAGCAGGAAGTATAATTTAACATTATTTTTAATTATCTGTATTATTTGATAAATAATTTGTATAGAAAATTATTTTTTAATTTTCTCATCATATGTTGAGTCTTTTGTTAATCTTTACAAATTTGTTTTTTGTATGTAAGACATACCAAATGAATATTTGAAATAAACACACATGAAAAGTAGCACTATAAGTTTTTTGCAATTTCTGTACAATCAAGTGTTTCAAGTTCCTATATATTATTAAGATCAATTACACAAAATTTGAATTTAATTGACAACACACTTAAATTTTTCGCCTTCCTACAATAACGAATCTATCATATACTAAAAATAAACGTAAAGATTAGCAAAGACTCCTATATAAGATGAGTTTTATGAAATTAAAAAATAATTTTCCTGTACAAATAATTAATCAAACAACAGATAACTAATGTTTAATTTTGTAAAAATAATATTTAATTTTACCTCCTTTTATGTGTGTTTAAAATACTTATAATACAATAGAATATAAAAATATAAGACTTTATTCATTATTTTTTTTAAATAATGAAAAAAAATAATAAGACTTTAATGATAATGATATAATATTAGGTGTTGGAATTAATTCGTAGCGTTTTTAATGAAAGAATGTTATTTATTTCACATGAGCATTAAAAAATACATTAATGAAAGTACTTCCCATCACTTGTAAAACGCTACGAATTAATTCCAACATCTAATAATATAAGACTTTATTCATTATTTTTTTAAACTTCATCAAAATTGGACTAGGATAGCTACTAGGATAGCTCAGACTAAAGTTGAGTGTTCTGAATTAATAAGCTTAATTAATAAGAGTTAGATAATGCATAATTGTAATGTTTTATCTTATTTAGATTATAAACGTGTTTTTATATTCAGTATAATATAATAAATTGAAAATATATACAGATTGCGTAAAATAATTTTAACATATCATACCTTTTAAGAAAATTAAAAGAGTTTTTCAACTTTGCATTTGTTCCATTTATTTTTATTTATCATATTTATTGTTAATATATTGTTATCGAATTTTTCATATCTTCAACTTTTTTTTTATTCTGATATAATTTACTTTTTATTTATGCGGGCTCTTAAGCCTTTTATGTGGATTCTGGGTTCGGTCCTGCTCCGAATTGAGACGTTCTACCTGTATCTGGTCCGGATAGGAGTCCTGTGTTCGAACTTGTTCCGTTCTAAGGCATTCCATTTGTAACAGTTGTTGTACTCGAACTTGTTTCGGTTTGAGACGTTCCACTTGTACTCGATCCGGACGAGGGTATTGTACTCGAACTTGCTCCGCTCTGAGACGTTCCACTTGTACTCGATCCGGACGGGGGTATTGTGTTCGAAGCTGGCCCGGATTGGCCCGTCATTCCTGACAGAGTCACTAAGTTCGATGACGTAGTTCCTATTGGTGTAGATATACTTTCCGCTGTTGTACCTGATTAGGGATTACCGATAATCAATTAATTAATCGAAATTTTCTTCCTGAAATATCAATTATCTATTATATTAATATTATTAAAATTTTATTAGTAGTTATTTTAAATTTGATATTTGATTGCATTGAATTTTTTAACTTAAATTTTAAACTGAATGATTTATCAGCACATTAAGTATTTTATATTTTATAACTCATAAGTAAGATATTAAGTTTTTTGTTATAAACAGTTATAAATGTATATATGGATATAAAACTTATAATTACTGTCGTCTTCATGCGGACTATGAAATTTATGCAATATATATGTTGGATCTAGCACCAAAATTATTAGATATAAAATTAAATTTTTGGAAATTAGATTAACTTATCCTAATAATTAGATACATTTTATTAATTTCTAAACTGAGTGCATTTAGGAATTCGTCCAGATAATTTTAGGCTTATAGTTTACGTATATTATAGCAAAATGCATACCATGCATCTGTGCGTAATTGCTAAACACACTTTTATAATCTCATCTAAAAATCTTAGGAAAGATGCGCAACTGATGACATGACTAGCTATTCTGTGATTGGTCAGCGTGTTTCTTGCTCTCAAGAATAGATATTGGTACGCACTAACTGACTTATATGACTCTTTTTGTGCTTGGCTTGTGTGATTTTTGCTCAAAGTCATACAATGTAATTAGTTGATGCATCTTTCCTAGAATTTCTATAATCTCATCTATAATATAGACATCAAAATTTCGTTAATAAAGGATCATGTTAATTAATATGAAATTAATAATTTCTGGATAATCATAAAGAAAATATAAAAGAATTATTCAATTACTTCTAATATTTCCATAAAATAAGCAATTATAGCTAATGAATATATTCTAGAATTTATTTTTAAATTATAAAAAACATATTTTTAGATCGTACATGTGAGAACACAATCAATACTAATTAGAAATGTCTATATAATTTAATGTGAATTTTATATATATTATATATGTACATATATAGTATATATACATACATATATATATATATATAAAATTCACATTGAATTATTTAAACATTAAAGATCTTAGCTTCGACCGATATAGACATTTCTAGTTCGTAACGATTTTTAAATGTTGATTTTTTATCTATAATCTCTAGGCATTATAAAATCGTAGTTACTGCAATTGATCTTACTTTCCGTTGTACTTACTTTGCGTTGTATGATGTGGTAAATACAATTCAGGACATTTCGCAGCACATAGAAGATTTAATAAATATGGCATGGTATCTGCAGATTTGCAAAACGAGTGACAAAAATGTTGACGTAGCTCATTTAGTTGTGTGAAACCAAATCTTCGGATTCGTGAAGCATGATTAGTCTCGGGTGAAACATAATGTTGAAATCCGCCGTTGAAATGAGATATTACATGCTAAATATTATACATATTATTTGTTAATTATATTCTGTTCTCTTCTCTTTCTTTCTCTTAACTTTAATTTTAATTTACGCCAACTGTTGCAAGAACAATATCTTATAATTTTTAAAGACGTTCTTAAATCTAATTAAATTTATTATTCAAATTTATCAGTTATAAATTAGAATTTAATAAACAATATAAAAGCATTATGCAAAGTCGTTTTATTATAAATTTATGTTTAAAAAAATTCTAAATTAATCTGCTTAAATTGATATTTTTAATTTAGAAGATACATAAATGCGTATTCAAATTTTATGCTATAATCAAACTATATTTCCTTTAGTTTGATAATATCTTTTTTATATTGATACAGTATATGTTCAATGATCTAATTTTTCGAAAGGTACAATACAAAAATAATATATATTATGAATAATTAATACAAAAATCTAATAATAAATTTTATTATTCTTATCAGTGCATACGGTATTACAGTGCATGATAAAAATGTAATAAAATAAATTATTTTCATAAATATTATTTGAAAAGCATATGTTTATAATTACATGTTATAATTACATTTATATATATTTATAGTATCTACTGATTTATATATTATATATATAAAATTTGTAATATTTTATATATATATATATATATATATATATATATATATTAGGTGTTGGAATTAATTCGTAGCGTTTTTAATGAAAGAATGTTATTTATTTCACATGAGCATTAAAAAATACATTAATGAAAGTACTTCCCATCACTTGTAAAACGCTACGAATTAATTCCAACACCTAATATATATATATATATATATATACAAGAAATATCAGAAATTTTTTTTGATACCTCTGACAAGACAGTTCCATACAAAATAAACAATCCAACCAAAATACTTAGATGTAACATTTTGTTCTTCGTTGTATTTTCTGTACAATTTTTTACTGCAACTATATGGAGTTGTTCGTTTTATATTATTATATTAGATGTACTTTGTTACACACTCTGTAACCGTTATAATCTTAAGCAAATTTTCTGCTCATTTATATAGACAAGAGTATGCACATTCTTAAAAATACAAACATGACAAAGCCGTATAACGTATTAGTCATTTTGCAGGATTTTCTTCACAGATTATGTATCTTGTGTGTTCCTTATCTTGTGTATTATATATTCTGAAAACAATGCACCGCATGACATATAAAGATATTTTATTATCACAGATGTTTCATTTTTAAACCTTTTAAATTTATATTTTACGAAATTAAATAAAAAAATAATTAATAAAAGACAAAGTAGAGACAAATATTTTATCATGTAGTGATTAAATTAAGGTTTAAAAAAAAATTTAATTGAAGATATTAATAAGTATATTAATAAAAATATAAAAGAAATTGATAGAAGTATATCAAATGCTATAAAATAAAATTAATTTTTAAAAAATACTTATTGAACTTTTCAAACAAAAGCGATAGTATAGAGATCATAAATGTGTGATTAAGGACAATTCTATTTTAAGAATTTTTTATGAAATGATTTGTCCTAAAAATGTTTGTATTCATAACTTAGAATCCTTCAATATTTTTTCATAATAAAGATTTAAAAATAATATGATCAAATTAATTTTTAATATTCAAGTTTTATATATAAAAATCAATTTTAAAAATATTAATGGATTGTAATTATTTAAAAAAAAACATATTACTTAGCAATATTTATTTACACGTACATATTTTTTTATCTTGTTTCTATAATACAAATATATATATATTAGGTGTTGGAATTAATTCGTAGCGTTTTACAAGTGATGGGAAGTACTTTCATTAATGTATTTTTTAATGCTCATGTGAAATAAATAACATTCTTTCATTAAAAAACGCTACGAATTAATTCCAACACCTAATATATATATATATATGTGTGTGTGTGTGTGTGTGTGTGTGTGTGTGTGTGTGTGTGTGTGTGTATGTATATGTATATATGTATTTCCACCATGTTTAATCATGTACAATATATTTTTTATGTTTTAAAAGACTATTAATAAAATGTATTGCTTTTGCGTACATGTTTAGCATTATAATTGTTGTTATGAATAATTCGAAAAACATTAGTAACAAAGTTTTCGCGATCTTTATTCTGTCATAAGAAATCATAATACGTGACTAGAATGTAAATAAGAATAGCGCTATAAAAATTAAGAAGGTCAAAACTATTTTTACTCATCATCCTTACTGTTCCAACACGTCGCTGATTAGTAGGATTAGCACAAGAAAGGTGTAGCTTTGCGTCAATATTTATCTTTATAACCTAGTTATATGCAACCCGTTCTTCGTTGTTGTATAAAGCGTGAATTTTTTTCTGCTTATTATGAAGTGATAACAAATATAAAATTTATGAACTGAAAGGTAATAATTACATATTTATCATTTAAATGCTTATAATCTTATTGAAAACTGTTATTTGAAAATAATGATAAAAATATGTGATAAACGATAAACTAAAAATAATATCATTTTCTATAATTAAAAAGATTAATTACTATAATAGTATTAATACAATGAATTTATATATAATAAATATGTATAAATATATTTTAATCATATTGAAACAAATAAATAATACAAAATTTAGTAATATATTTAAATGTCATACTTTACAATAAATAGAAGTTTATTTTTGACAATATCTAAGTAAATCTAAATAAACGAAGGAAAGATAAAATTTCAGAAAAAATATATACATTATACATAAAAATGATTGCTGCAAAACGATTAGAAATATTTCTAAAATAGTCATAATGATTGAAAAAAATAAATAAAAATGACAAAGCTTTTAATTCAAAATTTGTTTTGTTATCTAAATAAATTTATTTATTCCATTAAATTCCTTTACGATTGAATACTGATGCAATTAAATATAAATGTAATTCAACGACCTAATTACATTTTGTGGAATTAAAGAAATGACATTTAATTTTTTTACTGGGAAAATTCTTTTTCCGCAATTTTTCTTAAAAGCAAACATTCGGTCTAGAATATATATACGGATGTTGCTATGACCTTTCGCGGCGAAGCACGAAACTACGTCACGACGTATAGGAAGGTGCTGCCCGGTAGGAAGGTGATAGCCACGACGTGATCACGTTAGCAATGACGCTAGAGATCCCAGCGGGTCGATAACAATGAGACCGACAACGACTGCCCGAGAACATTTCAGGCGCCCTGGTCTCTCCTTCCAGAACCGTCGGCTTTTTTGTTGCCCACTCGTTTTTGCTCGTGCTTTTATTCTTTGTGTAAATCTTTTTCGACCACCCATCTACTCTCTTCCCTGGCCGCTCCTCCATTTCAATTAGTTAATGCCCGTGAGTAAAAAGGATGCCCCGCGATACGATGTATTCTTGGATTATTGCGGAAAAGAAATCAATCCGCTGAAAAGCGTCTTGGTGTAAGCGTCGTGAATTTATCTCGCTAATTCGGCACACCATAAAGATACGTACGTTTAAATGCGTAATCCTGGCGTCGATAATACAGAGGCATAATATTCGTGGATTACTCTTACCATCGGCTAATCGTTCGATACTAGTTTCCATTTAATTTCTAAGGAATGCAGCACCTTCAAGTAATTTGGAGAATTACTTCGATATTAGACATTTTTTCATTCTTTTTGTATTTCTCGATAATTATTGGATTTATTTTAAAAGAATGTAATATATTCTAATGTTGATCATCAAAATTGGCTCAGTCTTAGTACCACTTGTTGTAATTTGTGCTTTTAATAAAACAAATTATTTTGAATGCTTTTGATGTAGGTATATATAAGAGATAAATTGATATAATGTTCAAATTAGAGCTGCTCTCAATAATTACTACATATTTTTTATTTAAATCAATAAATGTTACAATTTTGATTTACGATATTAAAATTGTAAAATTCTCATTAATATTTTTGCTTAAAGAAATTTTAATTGACGTATTTCACGATAAATCTAGATAGTGAGAATTGAATCTAGATAGAAAGTATTGATACTATTATGTATCATGAAATTCCACTTGTTTCGCACCAGCCTCGGTGTCTGAACTGTCCTCAGAAAAAATCAGGAAGTATTGCTATGACGGAGATTTGTGCGATCGTCTGGTTAAACGTTTTATTCGATAGTCTATCGGCGTCTTTAAGCAGCGTGGAATTATTCGTGAAAGTAATTGGGACCTCTCGTTATGAAACTCGCGATCGTCTCTCAAGAAAGTAATTCAACGATGGTGTAAGATACTTTCGTAATTCTCAGCTGCATCCCTAATTGGGCCTGCATATGTCAATCGATTCTCTCCTTCAGTCAAGCATCTAGCTCGCGTTAAAATCGTGGGAGCGAATAATGCGCAGATGGCCCGACGTGTAAGATGAATCTTTCGTCGTTCTTGCGATCGATACGAAAGTGCAATCTGCAAAGTTGCGAATCCGAACATGTTCATAGTATGGGTCTCGAATGCTTTTCAATCTTAGAATATGACCGCGGAATCGGATTAAACTAGGGAACGTATTAACGACAGTCGATAATATGCTGTAAAATATAATATTATTACGCAGATTCTCTTAGAGATATTTAATGAACAACATGAATTAATCAACATACATAGTTCTCTATCATATTTAAAAAATAAAAAAGTTATTATATAATTATATAGTAACTATATAATTATTCACAAGGTATTGTTCTATTCTTTAGATTTGAATAACACATTATATTTACGTTACAAAGAGAGATTACATCATAAGTTATACATATTTACTATATTATATTATATTTACAATATAATTTAAAATATTATTTCAACCTTGCGACTCCGTCGATAACCAGCTCGACAAATCAATTCGGCTTTAAAATGAAATTTATAGAAATACAAGAAATAAATGTTGATACCGTTAAAAATAAAGAAAAAAAAAGTGAAAATGTTTTTATGTAATAGTGCATATCATTAACAAACACTGTTATAAATATTATTCCATAATAGTTCAAGCGAGTGATATTATTATTAGTGATATTATAATTGATGGGATGTTGAATAGTATGATTATTCAAATTCTAACGAAGAATACAAATGAATCAGCCAAAAAGGGAAAGAAAGAGAATTAATTCGTGTACGGGCACTTGATTGTTAAAGTTGATATCGTTATTCAAACTTAAAATAATAAATATAAAATAAAATAATTTAAATATAAAATAAAAAAAAATAATTAAACACTCTCATAAAATAATTTATGAGAGTGAAGACAATTTTATTGATGAAGAAGTTCCTACATAAGAATTTAATTTATTTTCCTTTTTTAAATAAATCCCCAAAATAAATTGTGTAAATGTCATGATGCCAAAAGCACGGTTACGTGTCATTCACTAATTCAAACTTGCATTATGAATTAACACAAACGGAGTAAAAAGACTTGATTATTCGCACGGACAGACTCATGTGCGGATTACAAGACTTAATAAAAAGATAAGCCCGTCAATGTGATTGAAGGCATCGCCGATGGAAGATTGCGGAGATGTAGTTCCTTGCGGAGGATTCCGCCGATACTCGGCTCCTTGACGTTCCTCCAGGGAGTTTCGGCCTTGCGACGGAGGGCGATAGTGGCGTAGGGTGCATACCGAAGGGAAGATGAGAATGGGCGAAGGAAAGGAAACTAGGGAAGGGTAGGCGAATAGATGAAGAGACTCGAGGTAGAAACGAAAAGGAGAAAGAGAGGGAGAGAGAAAGACAAAGAGACAGAGAGTGGGAGATGAGGGCGCATTCCCGGTCAGGAGCGTGGAAAAGGGCGATCGGGGAGGTTATGGGGTGGTGGCGTGGGTGTGCTAGTGGTACTGGTTCTTGCCGAAAGAGAGGGGGAGAGAGAGAGAGAGAGAGAGAGAATGTAGGAGGCAGTGGGCGAGGAGAAGTCTAGAGGGATGGAAAGAGACGAATGACGAGAAACGAAGGGATCCTGGGGAGTTCGACTGAGAGAGGAAACGAGCACGAGAGTGGAGACGAATGAAGGAGAGAGAAAGGTGTCTAAAGGGTGCGAGGGAGACGATACGATTAAGGAGAAACAGCATGAACGAGGGACAGGATAGTGAGATAGAAGCGAAGCGTAGAGAACGCGAAAACGAGATGGAATGACTTTACAGAAGAATGAAAGGAGGAAAGAATCGAAGAGGAAGACTCGTTTGGAGAAGCAAGAAGACGTACGTAGAGCAAACAGAGAGGAAGAGGGATCGGGTTTGGGGTGGCATGTGATGAAGGGGGACATAGATCGCGTGTACTGCGAAGAAAGAGAGAAGAGCAGTCGAGAGGGGATAAAGTCTGGCGGAGAGAGAAGAACGGAGAGAAGCCTACGGCGAAGGGGGTGAGGGGATGAGGACGGCGAGGAAAGCGAGGATGAGTAAGAGATAGAGCGATGCGTATAGAGCGGGGAAAGAGGGGGATGAGAGCAGAAGCGAGCGAGACGCGGCGGGGAATAGAGCAAACCAGAGTCGACTCGGATATGAGGGTGTCGCGCAAGCCGGTCACGCCGAGGTTTCCATGGCAACGACAGGCGATAAATCAACCCGCAACATCCCCGAGTACCGTCAGATAAAACCACATACACATATGTGTACATATACATGCACATACGCGCGTTGCGCACGGACATACCGACCGGCAACTCCGCGCCCAAAAAGTTTTCCCTTCAGCCGATTTATGCCGCCGCCTCCAGCGGCACGAGGCGCTTTTGCCGCCAGGAAATCTTCGTCCCTTTCTCTCTGTCAGATATCACTCGCTATTGCCTTCTCTCTCTTCTTCTCATCCCTTCCTTCGAACCTGCTCTCTATAGTCTTCATCGTTCTTCAACTCTCTCTCTTTTACGTTTATATCTCTCTTTCTTTTTTCCTCTTTATTATCTTCTGTCTCTTTTTTCTTCTTTCCTGCTCTCTCTCTCTCTCTCTCTCTCTTCTTTTCTTTTCTCTTCTCTCTTTTACATCCTTCTCTATTTCTTTTGCCAACTTTCCGATAGCTTATCGTTGTTCCTTTCTTTATGCTCTCTTTGCTTCTATCTTTGTTCGTCTTATAAGTATTGCGCTCCTCTGGATATCTTCGTTCGCATTTCCCATACTAAATGAGTGCTGAGAACACAGTGAGAAATATGTATACGTAGCGTCCAACTCGTCATGTCATAGTGTCAATCTTAACATTCTCAATTTTAAATAAACGAACGTTATTTAAAAATACGTGTAACCTGTTACTATTGTATTGCCTGTCAGGTTAATCTTAAAAATCGTAACGTCATGATCACAGCTACCACTGTGACCTATTTTCAAGAATTTGAAAATAAATCAGAAAAACGAGAGTAAGGAAAAGAGAAAAGTATACAGACAAAATAGATTAGTTTATATCATTAATCAGGCTTTTGTTAAAATTGTTTTTATCCTCCAAAAGTTATTATCAAGTTTTTATTTATCATTAAGGACTTTTTTTTTAAATGTGCAATTTATGAGAAAAAATTAGTGAAGTAAGTTTCAATACTTAAATGAGTAATTATTAATTTAAATTCACATTTAAAGCCAATACTTGAATGATTGAATGCCGAAATGCGAATCTTCATAATGGCGTGTATATAGTCTTCAATATTACATTCTCGTAATCTTTTTTTTATATCAATTGCAAGACTATTTTACATTATGAAATGATTAATAAATGAATAAATAAATTTGATAAATGCATAAAAAAATTTAATCGAAGGAAGCGGCACGCATTTAAGAGATACGTGCCTCCGGTGCCGCATATAAGTATGTAGATACCTCCTGCATACTACATGACGTTTCCCTTGCGGGGGAAGTAAAATGCGTGGGCCGCAAATAAACCCTTGCAAGCCTAATCTCATTTAGCATGCCACTGACGTCACCCGAGGCGCCCCCGTGACGTTGGTCGACTCTGTCGGTGACGTATTGCGCCTCTCGGTAAGCGTCCTTGCTAAAAATGGTTAAGGTCGGAATAATTGAACGTTCCTACGCACTGCGCGTGTACAACTTTTATAGAACTCAGATAGGTTAATGAATTTGTTTCGTTCCCTTTGAAATAATATCAATGAAATTAGTTTAGTTTATTATTCCTGAAGTCTAACAATGGAGAACTACAACAGTTTCGAAACGAAGCAAATATCGATAGCGTGTGTATTCAAATTAACAATAAAACTGCATCTTTCCTGCTTATATAAAATAAGAATAGTTCAATCATACTCGCGTATATTTATTTTAAATCGTTAAATTTATCTATCGATGTTAATGTTGTTTTCCAATTAATCCAATTACGGACTTTATTGATTTTTTTTTTTAGTAAATCAGTTTCGATAACGTAATTAGTGATTTAAAGTGATATGATGAATTTACATTCTTTATAAGTTTTTTAAAATTAACTCAACATTCTAAATATAAAAAGTTTTTCGAAAATAAATAAAATAAAACAAGAAATAAAATATATATATTGTTAAGTATAATAAAAAACAATATTTCGAGTTATTTACTATTGCATTATTCTGTTTTAACGTTAGAAACATTGAAACTGATCGGTTAATTAATACCGATCACTTAGCACAGAAATAACCGCATGATGTTCAGTTACAGTTCGATATTTGAGATCTCGAGCTTAAAGATCCAATTACGCGCGATAATATTCTGACACGCTTTTTACCCATGTCGGAATGAATATATCCCGGCGGCGCCGTCATATCGCGCCGCTACTATTTTAACGCGGAGTACATCGGATGATCAGCAGAGACACCTGTTGCTCTTTAATTTGACGTAACGCGTATGCGATCATAAGGTCGTTCGACTCTGAAAAATTGCCGGCTCATTATGGATAGGTGCAACGCGTAGCAAGAAATAAGAGCAATAAAGGACACGTAGCGGTTCAAGCATGATAATAATCCCCGCTCCGTCCATCCATCCGCTATTTAACCAAATCACGTAGTTCATAGAACGCAAAAGTGCACTCCATCAAAGCGATTCACACCAGGGAATCCGATTAATTTCATCGCGCTGGTAAAAGTGGATAAAGAGCTCGCGTTGATGAATCGCACGTTCGTTTCCCTTTTGGTTCATAAATGGAGAATCTTATTTGGAGATTCGACCTACTTTTCGCGGCTTGAAGTTGAAGTCACTTCTGAGATTTCCCGTACATCGTGAACTTTCCTCGCAAACTACCAATACAAATAAAATTTTATATCGACAGCTGCTATTATTATCTGAATCTGATCGTGTGAAATTTCAATTAATTGCTTTACCATCCAGTCGTTATCTATTGACAATTATGAAAACTTTTATCCTACTCTTAATTCTCCATTCACAAATAATTTGATGATTCTCAATCGATTTTTTTAAACATAAAGCATTTTTATAATCAAATATCAAAAGATATGATTAAAATTTTGGTTAAAAAAAGGATCCACAGCTGTGAAATTAATTTTAAAAAAATGTTGTATTTTAATTTTCTTTATTTCAAGTAAGATTCAATTTATACTTGAAGCAATCTTTCATTCAATTTGTCCATTAGATCATGCGGTTAATGTAGAATGTTTTTGTGACACCCTGAATATTACGAATCTCTTCGGCAAGCACGCGAATTCGTGGAACATCCACCGCGATGATTGATGTTATCTCGCGCACGATGAATCCGCGTAGTTTGTTACACGTAGGCAGCGTTTAACATTTGCACGAAGGTTGTTTATACGTGCATCAAGTGTGACCCTCGACCGGCGCGCGGTCACTCAATTTTCGAGGCCGTTCAAAGTAGTCGGATAGAATGATAATCTGGGAGCAGCTTGGTAGTTGGTAGGTATTGATCTGTCGGTTGGGGTGTTACTGTGTGGTATGGTTGGTCGGTGGGCTGGATAGGTGGGTGGTTGTGCCATGGTAGGCGAGGTGGAGGCATAGGGATGTGGAGATGAGGTAGTGCGGCGAGAGGGTGTTTCAGAGGGTGGGTGGAGATAGGAATGGGGATGAGAGGTCGGGTCGGAACGCCAACAGCTCTAGCCTTATTCAACTCTCTCTCTCTCTCTCTCTCTCTCTCTCTCTCTCTCTCTCTCTCTCTCCTCTCCTCTCCTCTCCTTCTCTCACATCTTTGTCTCTCTATTCTCTTTTCTTCTTTCTTTAATGCTCTTTTCTGTCTCTCTCTTTCTCTCTCTCTCTCGCAACGTTAACTCCATCCTTTTTGCTTCTGTATTCAATCCTCTCTCTCTCTCTCTCTCTCTCTCTCTCTCTCTCTCTTTTCTCCCTCTCTTCCTTTTTCTCCTCCCCTGCACATCTGCTCGTATTGCTCCGATTTTTGCATCGCGCCACTTTTTTTTGACCAGTTTCATCCTCTTTCATCCTGCTTGTTTAAAATACCTATCTCTCTCATGTTTTCATTTTTCTTTTCTTTCTGTATATTCGTCCGAGCTCGTTTCTCCGCTGTGTCCGTTGTGTTCTTTCTCAGTACTCGTCCATCTCCTAATTTTGTTTTCTTCGTGTCTTTTTAGAATCTACCTATCTCACTTTTGCCTATTTACCTCGGTGCTTACCCTTCATCTTCACTCTTAGTTCGCTCTTTCGTTTCTCTCTCTCTCTCTTTCTCTTTCACTCATTCACTCACTCTCACTCTCTTGCGCTCTCTCAATCTCTCACGCTCTCTCTATCGAGAGTATGTAGAAGGAGAGAGATGATTATGGGGCGAATGGGGTGGCAATGCCCCCCACAGGATATAGGGTGTCAGGGTGAGATTGGCAACAGAGTATACCCGCTCTCAGTTTTGCTCTCCCTTCTATTCTCTGTTATATTCTCCTAGCATCTCTCTCCCACTCACACATATATACTCTCTCTCTCTCTCTCTCTCTCTCTCTCTCTCTTTCACCCTTTCTTCCTCTCTACTCTTCTTTCTCTCCTTTTCCCTCATCCCTCTCTCTCCCCCTCCCTCTCTCTCTCCCTCTCTGTCCTGCCTCTCTCGACTCTCGTCGCATCCTGCACGACCCCACGAACTTTGGATTCAGCGTCATCGTCGTTGTACGTTGCGCGCCACCGGATTGGCGGGTTGCGACCCAGCATGAATTATTCGGTAACCTAATAGTTTCTTGAGTAAAGAGCAGCAGAATGTTATATATCTATTCTTTGTGTCGTGCGATGTCATCCTTCTCAAGATATTTCTCTTTTTTAATATAAAAGCTGCAAAGATTATGTTCATGATACATTGAGAAAAATTTATACTTGTCCGCAAATCAATATATTGATAATTGAATATCTCGTATCCAATAGTATATCTCAGTTATACAAATACAAAAATATCATACTATATGTTTCGTTAAATATAATTGTTTCTCTAATTGTTTTTCACATTTTTAAAAATTTAGTATATGAAAAATGAAATGATACAATGTTTGAAAGAAAATTTATTCTTTATAAAAAAATTTTTTATACAAATTGTGCCGTTTACTTCATTTTATCATTATTTAAATAATATAAAAAGACGATTCTATAGAAGTATATTGAGTATAACAGAAATTAATAAGATACCAGAAAAAAATATAAATTTGTTTGTAATAGAAATACATTTTAACTCGATTTATCAGATGTTGCTCAAAGTAATATTTTTATTTTTTATGATACGCAAATATGGCTAAAACAATACGAAAAAAAAATAAATAAATTTACGTATAGAAAATTGTTCATCTCCCTCTCAGAGAAATACGTATTTTGTACAGCCTGTACGGATTATGAATTTTAGTGACGGGGTTGCGCATCAAGTTAATCCGCCGCTGGATGGGTGCGAGAACGACGCATCCCCCTTGGATGATGTAATCATTCGTTCGAGGGGCGATAGAATAGCTCAAACGAAAATTACTTTCTCGAACATGCGGAGCAGCGATGAGTAAGTTAAGGATGGAGAGGGCTGGTTTCCCTTCGCTGAATATAAAAGACAAACTGTAATTCAAGTGGCGACTTCCAAACCAAAATTACCATTTTAATTACGATTTTCAGAACAAGTGAAAAGTAAACTTTAATCGGTATTGATTATCATGAAGATACAAATCACGTATAAGGTGATTATAAAATACTGCACGTCGAGCTAAAAAGGATGCACTCTTTTCTTCACACTATTCCTACTTATTTGAAAATACAATTATTTTTAAATATTTTAGGAAACATAAATACATCTTTTTTATTTCGAATTCTATATTGTTTGAATTCTCAAGGGACAACATTTTATCTCTCAAATCTATGACGTTCAATTGTATTTAATCACTCAACTATTTGGCATAACAGGCATGTTTCCTTCGAAGTCAGGCATTTTCGCAACTTTAGTAACTCCGACGTTTTCGCGCGAATCGAAATAGTGGTAGGCTTTGTACGAATCTGACAGCACTTCATCACGCAGCTCATTTAATGGAACGTTCTATGAGCTATTTTCGACTTATGTCATGCATTCTAGTCGTATATAAATATAACCAAAGATGAGAATGCTGC
Source organism: Acromyrmex echinatior (assembly GCF_000204515.1). The sequence continues at coordinate 463,137 of NW_011626984.1, forward strand.
GTAAATGCATAAGCGTCGCCGTCGATACACATGTATTATACAGGTACATATGTATGTATATGTACATATATGCAGATCAAGTCTACATCATCGGTAGCTAGATTCGTAGTAGGTACATCATATTCACTTCACCACTACGTTGATTGTATAGATGCGCGCGCACGCGCGTACGCACGCACATACGCAATACCCGCGTCACGCGTGTCAGCTATACATTCGTATTACCGAATAGTTCATGCGAGAAGGAGAAGTGCTCGAGGGGTGACCTATGCCGTATCAACATAGGGTTAATTTAACCAAGCGAAATTATCGTACGGACTAATCGTATCGAAATTGTGTGAAAGTTATATATATCTCAATTTTTTTTAACAGTTTTAATTAGAATAATAATTTTGACGCTAATTAAGAGCATGCATTAATTAGCATTTAACATGTACTAACAATAAAATATAATGTGATATTTTAAGCGTACAATTCAGAGAGATCATTAAATTTACGAATTCCAATATTGTAAAAAAGTTCTATTACTTATTATAAATTAAATTATTTAACTGATTATTTATTAATTGAGAATTAATCTTTAATGAATTATTTCTTTTTTACTAATTTTGATTTATGAATTCGTCGAAGTCTGCTATATCTGAAGAATATTTGAGCATAAAAGGAACGCTGTAAAAAGATAAACTCGAATATTTTCCTATAATTTTTTTTTATATTTATAATACCTTTGTACTTAAATTATCCATGAGTACCTATTTTGCTTACTTTGTACGGGTGCCTTAGACCTGCCTCTCAAAATATATTTCTCTTTAGCTACAAAGGGCGAAGAGAGAAACATGCTCCAAATATATCAAAGTTCTAATAATATAATATAATTTCACAGTAGATAATTCCTGCCTGAGAAAATGCAAATAAAATGATTGCAACTTTTCAGGTGCATGTATTTATGTCTTTCGTCAAAAATATGTTCACAAATCGGAACGTGTTGCTTTTGCTCTAACGTTCTCGACATCGGTACCTTATAATGATCACGCTGTATTAATAATATTTAAAGATTATCAACTTCGATATTATGTTAAAGGGGAAAATGTGAGATAATGTGAGCGGATGAACAAAGGATAAATTGAAATCGATCGGCACGTCCCACGTAACACAAATCATCAGATCGTCAATTAAGTTTGGCTTTACACATGCCATTTTGAATAGCCTGTAGTGAACCCTTAATTAGCAAGCCCGGCAGGTGCTTGCAATCCCGTAAATTCTGGCAAAGTTTTCCAGCGAAATCGAGTTATCTACTTATCCGATTCTTTCGATCAGAATTTTAATCCTGCGTTTCCTTCTTTTCGTCAGTTTAATCGCGTTTGCGCGATTGGATGAAAATGCCGTAATATTGAATTGAAGTAGTCTGGCCACGTTTAGAGAGGCGTGCAACAACATTTTTCATTGAATCCTTCGGAGGACGTGCCAACCTTGTTCTCGCGAAGCCAGACGCTCAAAAACGAGAAATCGGGACCGCGGAATCTCGCTATTTTTGGAGCACACTTACCATCGAGGTATAAGACTATTTCCGGACAGTAGCTTCGACCCTCCGCCGAATCCGAGGAGTCTGCTCGATCGGTCATCCTCCCTCGCTTCTTTCAACTTCTTGTCTGCATGCATTGCGTGGTATGCGATATGCTCAAAACGGACTTGGCTTGTTTGTTTGAAGTTTAAAATTCTGAGAAATAGTTTTGCAAATAATTTTAGTATAAAATCGACGATTTGCGGCTAATAATTGAATCTCGTGAACGGTACACTTCTAAAATGATGAAGAAAAGAATAATCTCGTTAATGTTATTTTTTTAATCCGAGAAAATCTTATTCTTGGCATATCGATTATTTCGGTTACGATCGATGAATTTCTAGAAATATTTTAAACATTAAACATTTCTGTTCTGAAAACTTATTACTTTAACCGAAAGAACGCGATTTTTTTCAAAAGATAAATTCAAGATGGAGGAATTCTTTTCGTTCTCGTAGTGATCCCGAGATCGTGCTCCACTGCAGGGAGGTTTCCAGGCTTTCGCGAAACGGTATACGCCGTTGGGGAATCGCGCCGCGAAATATGTTTTACCGTGTAAAAACCATATGAATAATGGGATGGCATATCGTGCATCAGTATGCCGGTGACTGTTGGCCCAGGTCAAATTGACTTGAGCGTCTCCATGGCAACAACTACTCAGACTTCCGGCTGGTCGATATCCTACCAACTTGTATTTTGCGGCGGACCTCACCTTCTCTCTCTCTCTCTCTCTCTCTCTCTCTCTCTCTCTCTCTCTGTCTCTCTCTTGCTCTCACACATATATACTCTCTTCTTCCCTCTGCCTCCATCCTTCTTCCTCATAGTCACTCATTCCGCAATGTCTCTCCCTTGCTCGCTCACTTACTCTCTAGAGCTTCACCCTCATCTTTACTCCTTCCGTCTCCGTCTTACGACTTCTACCCGTGCTTTACGATTCTCTTCATTTCTACCGCCAAAGGAAAGGATAGACTTTGGAAGCAGGCAAGGCGATCTCCCCTCAATAGCTATGATACGATTTCATTCGATGATTTTGGTATAAGATTTCATAATTTATTACGACGTATGTTTCAGTAATGGACACGATTAAATATAGACACGAGCAAGTGAAAGTTGAGCGTTATTTATTGTTTTCTAAAAGAAAATTCACCTAAAAAATTTTTTACTCTTAATCAATTAGAATTAGCTCTAGAATATATACGAAAGAAAATTTTCAAAAAGTTTATCAAAACCGATTAAAAAGTACTCAAGTAATCAAAGTGGACGCTTTGATTGTTCTAATACATTTCCTAATACACTTTATGATGTTGATTGATAATCGTACGACTACATGGCAGAACAATGACATCTTCTGTTCGTCGTTATTACGAAGCGCCGACGGCGTCTCCGTCCTCGTTCCGGTTAGATAAAGCTCGTGGCGAAGTCGAGTAGTCGAAAGAAACGCAGAAAGTGAGAAAGGGAAGATACACGACACGACGTGCCTCTCAACAATCGTCGTTACATAATGATAACGATGATCGGCGACGAGACATCTTGCGCGCGTGGCTCACGCGTACAGGTGCTCCCAACAAGCTGCTTTACCTCGAAGGTGCTCGACTTTTGCTCGCGGCTCGCGATGCACCTTCCCAGGAGGAGAGTCCTGTGGGCACGTGGACGCGGCAGCGGCAGCGTGTGTTTGCCTGCGCGATGCGACGGTGCGGTGATGCGACGGCAGGTGGGAATGCCCCGTGAAACCCGCCAATTGCTACCGCTTTATCGGCACACACGGCGTATATACACGTGCCCGAAAGAAAGGAGGATCATCGTAGAGGATCATCCTTTTCCGTAGGCGTCGTTACTGGGCTTCGAGAATGATTCTTTGATTATGGAAATTTCCGTCGTGGCTCCTTCATCATCTCGCTGTGCGCCATTGTGCGCGCATCAAATGAGCATCGCACTATGAAGAATCGAAGGTGGAATTAATCATGCGTATTAACCATCCAGAGATACGGCGACGTACTAGTGAAAAGATTTATTCAACAGCGAAAACTTTAGTCTTTTTATTATATTAAACGTGTCATTGAGAAGAAAATTCATAAAATGATATGTCTTCCTATTTTAAGAAGCGATAGCTGTAAAAGTACTAAATGTAAAATTAATACATTATACTTCTTATGTTACGATATTTGTAAAGTTTTATATAAAAGGGAGACATAAAATTTTATCACACCGGAATAATTATGATGCAACATGTGTTCATTATATATTCAAACAAAAGAGTTACGTAAGACTTTTCTTTGATTCTTGACAGAGATGCAGTGAAAAAGACTTCAGTAGAAGGATAAAGTAGAAGTTTCAGAGCACTCGATATATCGATACCCGTGCATATCGATGTAAGCAGGCGCAAGCGCGGGCGTCGATCTAGGTGCCGTGAATTGCCGGCGGGGAGATTCCGAATTCGCGTAGACGACGAATGCCAACCCTCCGACTCTTGAAAGAAAAAAAAAAAAGAAGGAAGAGAAGCGTTGCAAAGAAGCGCCCCTCTTGCAGTAGTGCCATATACATGCTTCTTCGTAGAAGAAGCGATGCCGAGAGTCGCCCACCAGCCACTCTCGCGCCCGACCTCCCCCTTTCACTCCCTCTCAACACCAACACGGAGTCCGAGAGCATTGCGGAACGGTGGCAAAAGCGCAATGGTGGCGAAGAGTGGTGGTGAGAAGAGGGGTTGAGACCTCGTAGATGGAAAGCGGCGGAGAGGAGGAGGGGGAAGGGGGGGAGAGGGATGGTTGAAGTGAAATGGGTGGTGGATAGGAAGTCGACGCAAGGGGTTGGGTCCGTAGGGAGGGAAGAGGATGAGCGGGAAGGGAGGATCGAAACGTGTGGGTGGCAGAAGCATAGGGTTGGATGGAGAGAGGGCGGATATATATCGCAATCGGGGGCACTATGTCGCGGCGGTAGCTCTGTCGACGTGAACTCTGTCTCGCCTCCCCTCCCAGCTCCCGCCAACCCTCCTCCCACGCATCAAACCCCGCAAACTCCACTCTCTCGATCCACTTACTCGCGCTTCGTCTCCGTTTGGCATTCTGCGCGTGTCTTCGTCGTCTCTGATACAGCGACGAGAGAGAGAGAGAGAGAGAGAGAGAGAGAGAGAGAGAGAGAGAGAGAAATAGTATAGTAGTGGTGTAGAATACAATCAGGATCTTGCGAAGGCGTCTTGCCGACCGCGCTGGTAGCATCAACGGGAAACTCTCCGTCTCATTCTTGCCAACCCCTCCAAAATCCACTCTTCACATTCTCTTTGGTTAGTTCTCTCCCTTTAACCTCTCTCTGCTTCTGTCTTTCGTCTCGGTTCCAACAGGAGGACAAAGCGCTGGTCAGCGATGTTCTTGATACGTATATTGTCTAGTTTGCAAGGGGATCTCATTGGCTGCCTAACTAGCAACATGAATCTCTATCCTTCTTGCTCGAGAATTGAGAACTGTCTTCGTCGTTCCCCTACCTATGTCTCAAATTCCGTACGGGAACGTGTAGTGTGGATGATGTTACTATACACAGTAGTAATTTACATTACATCATAGTTATACAAACGAAACTGGTATATACATCTATATTTTTCAAATATACATATTTATACATATTTATGTGTGTATGTATGTATATATGTGTGTATATAGGTATACGTATAATGTATTTATATTGGATTTGTGTGTATTAAGGCGTGTGTGTTAAATGAGCAATGTTAGATAATTTAACGTACGACATCTTCGCAAGGCCAAAGTCTGTTGATTGCCTAGTAGTAGAAACTCTCATCCCTTTTCTCTCTCAAGTGCACGTAACTCCTCGACGCTCGTGTTTCTTTGTCTTTGTCGCAAAATACATGTAGAAAGTCTCGGCGGTATAGAGGGTAATGTTACAGACGACGGTAGTTTATGCCCGTGAAGGTTGCGAGTGTGTATAGCGCATTCGACACCGGTGGGGTTGATATGTCTTAGTGTTGGTGTCTACAGCAACCACCCTGCAGTGGCGTCTTGCCGACCGTCTAGCATCGCAAAATTTTCCTCTGATTCTCTCTACTCTCCTCTCTTTCCTTTTCCTCTCTCCGACCCTCTCAATCTCATCATCCTCGTCTATCCGTCCCTCTCAAGCTCACCTCCTCGCTTCCATCGTCGAACAACGAACATAGCGGAGCGAACGAGTTCGTGCGGGTGGCGTTATAGATGATGGTGTTAGCTTATGTTGGTCCGTGTGGTAGCAGATATATAGTAGACATCCGTAGCGCGTGCTGGTGCGTACGTGATGTCGCGTGGGCGTGATGTGTGCGCGACACGGACGATGACAAGGATGCTAGTAGTAGAGTAGCAGGGTGTGCGCGCGCGCGCGCGCGCTCGTGTGCAGGTATAGTGGATATCCTGGCGTCTTGTTGGCCGCTCGGCTGATCAATACCCATCCAACCCTCTGCCTGCGCCCTATGCCCACGGGGCCGTGGACCGTACCTACACCTCTAACCACCCCTGAACTCGAATACTACCACCGCTACTGCCACCGTTACCGCCGCCACTACCACCACCACTATCACCTCCACCACTGTCGACTCTGATACCACCACCGACGCAGCTGTCACCCCTATTCCACCAATAGTGATAGCGGCTGCGGCAGTAGCGGCGCCCTTGCTCCTACCCTGCTGGCCCCTACCGACACGCCGTTGACCCCTACGCAATTTACATCGCGGCCTCCATAAAGTTAATTGAAATTTCCGCCCGCTGCAACCCTCCGGCCGACGCCACTGCTTCGCTGCTGCTGGAGTAGCGGACCTCCTGTTGTTGGCTATTTCGTGGTTTACACGTTGTCCATTGACTACTACGGATTCTTGAATAGCTTACTGTATTAAGAAGTACGATATCATTTCGCTCAATGAAATATCGTTCGAATATAAATTGAATCTTGAATGTCAAATTTCCAAAAGTTGAAAAATTTTTTTAGTAACATTCAGAAAATTCTTGCAAAAAATCTTTGTTTTAGGTGTCAATATTAAAAAAAAATTACGTAAAAAAGGTGTTATGATTGAAAGCAATTTAATAAATCTATCTTTTAGTCAATAAAATTAATTAAAACTTATCTCGGCAGTTTTCAACTTGCGTCAATAAGCTCTCATTATTATAATAGTAGCTGTAGAACGAATCGAGTAGCAAGGATATCATTTTTCTCTACACAGACAATCTGGCGAAGCGTCGATTGTCACCCTAGACATAATGAATGGTTAATCGTATCTTTGCTGCAATCGGAAACACGCCACTTCAGATCCTACACGCGCTTTACGCAATTTGAGGCAAGATGTTTTGAAGCTCTGCGAGCAGGCCGTATAAACACGCAATATAGAATAGCAGGAAGAACGGATATGGTGGGTGCGTGTGCGCCAAAAGGTAGAGCCAAGTTTTGTGGCAGGTGCCGGTATAACAGTGGCACGCGCACGCTCCTTCACACCGGTATGCTCTCTCTTTCTCTCCCTCTCTCTCTCTCTCTCTCTCTCTCTTATTTCTATCCCTTTCCTTTCCTTCTCAGGCGTCTTTCCTCTCTCTATGACTCCTTTCCCTCCCTCCTGTATCTTCCTCCATCTCCTCTACCAACGCGACCGCCACGGTCGCCCTCAGATTCCTCCCACCTCCTCCCAACTCGTTTCACCTACGTCGTCCTCGTTGTTCTCATTTTGACTCTTTCCTCACCGCTTCTTTTTCTTTCCCACTGGTTCCACATTCCCTTTTTCCTCTCCTCTCTTACGCTCTTTCCCCGCTCTTTCCTTTTTGTTCTCCCCCCCCCTCTCTCTCTCTTTCTGCTACTCTTCTTCCGCGCTTCTTCTTCAGCGACTGCATCAGCCCCGATCTCAGATGCTTGACTCGTTGAGACAGGTGCCGCTGACTATTATGACCACCTTATATCCCCAAGTCACCACCGACACCAACACATAGTCGTCTCATACCGTTCATCCATCGATGGCCACACACGCCACATTGTCGCGGTCCTCTCGGTTTATTTGTGCTCGGCATCTGAAAGGGGAACAGGTGGCCTCTGAGACAGAGGAATCGGGTGGACAAGACAAGAACGAGCGTGTGGGCAATGCATGCAGGGGCGCGCCATGTGTAAGCGTCACGGTGAGAAGTCACTCGTTTTCACGATCGACTGAGGATTCTTTACCTGTAAGAGAAGCCCAGAAACCCAAAATGTATCATTGATAATAAGAACGGAACGGATATTTCACATTCGTTGTCGGATAACACGCGACAATCGATATCGGTTAATCATTACGGATTACAGTATCATTCGTATTAAGATATCATGTTCGGAATATCCTAATTGCATAAAGTATTACAAGATTATATAATCTTGTTATAAAACATTTGTACTTTTTTAATTCTGTAATCGTTGAATGATATCGATCAGTAAAATTGTGTGTAAAACGTTTGAATGAAAAAGAAGTCAACGGCAGAATATCACTATTATCGTTATATATGTATTTTTACGTAACGGTGGTTTATTACCCGTGGATAACTGTGGGCGTTGTCTTACGAACGGCGCGAAAGAAATGAATGACTTTCTCCGCGGTAACAATTGACTCGTGAGACTTTTTTTCGATCTTCGAAATAATCGGTGTCTTTCGGGCGTCGTGGCGCCCGACAATAAGTAGGCGGCGTGTATTGTGTCGGTCGTGTGCCGCGGCGCGGCACACAGCGTGGCGTGGCACGGTGAAATTTTGCGAGAGCGTGTGTAACGCCCGTCTGTTAAAACCGCCGAATCTGTGTGCACACGCGCGCCCGCACGGGAGCGAGAAGAAAGTGCATTCGCGGTTGCACCGGTTGTTGCACAGCGCTGCTCCACAAAACCACGGCCCACCACAGGCGCAAACGAATCGAAAGTCGAATCGTTCGTCGACATGAAGCGAGCGGGCAACTTTGTCGCGGTATTTAATGAATTCTGCATGGCGGATTAGGTGGAACTTTATGGAAATTCTGCCCGGGGTGCCTGTATACTTTCGCTGCGAACATTCTAATTCTGAGTGGTTCAATTAGGAAATAGGTACGTGAAGCGACTCATCGAACGCTTCAGTACGCTACTAGATGTTGGCAGAGATTAGTTCGGAAGAACTACATAGCCCTTTAAATTTACAAATTTAATGTTTAATTTTAATGTAGAAAATTTGGTAAGAGTTGACGTTTTAGTTTAGATTATATATGATCCTTTTTACTGTGTTTAAAACGATGATTTAAAAATGAATTTTATAAATACAGGGAAATTATAATATGTATCATATTTTATATGTAAATTATATGAAATTGTTTCTTCACAAAATTTAATAAATATATTATAATATTATATACATTAGTAATCATGAAGAAAGAGATATGCGTAGAAGTTTAATACAAACTAAGGTTTCGCAAACTTTTTTTTATTTTAAATTTGTGACCCACATATGAAACGTCACGAGCGCAATAAACATTTCGGGTAATGCAAAAGCATGTTGCAATTGTTCCCGCGTGTAGCGTTACACTTATCCCCATGATACCAATATAAACTAAACGCATTATAATTTTAATACAATTAGAAGTTGGATTGCTGCATATACTTGATATAAGGTTTTCGTATTGTATATTCAAGATATTTTGATGAAGTCATTATATCGAAATATTATTCATGCTTTCTCCATTGTGCCAGAAAACTTTCTTCTTCTTTAACGCCCTTGAAAAGATGAAATATAAGGCCAATAAATTCTTATTTACATCTACATTAAAAACTATCGAGGCCATGCATCATCTGCAGAATCACGAGTACTACAAGACTAAGTTTGTTGTTATAGTTATCCCAAATTAATTTCAATCTATCCTCGATTGCAAAAACGATCGAAAATAATTGTAATTCAAACAGTGTAATATATTGTAAAACAGGATCAAGAAATATGAACAAAATTGATTGAGCAATTATAGTTCGTCATTACTTTACGCCAAATTACATGTGTACTCTCATTGTTATTGCTTGTCCGGAAATTATGTACACATGCAAATACTAACTTGTTATACTAAAAATCTTTATAATAAAAACTTAATGCCAACTTTGTTCCCTAAAATTACTTTTTTGAAATTTCATCTTACAAAGATTTTTACTTTCTTTTTTTTACTTTTAAATTTCTTTACTTTTTTAATCAGTTCTCACTGATATTTGTAGCTTGATAATTTAGTAAGAAACCTGCATTCTACGAATCATTAAATTGTATTTCACTACGAAGGAACCATATATAACCGATCTTCTAAACAAAAGTCGTTAACAAGTTTATTAAAATATCGCGCAAGCGCGATTCTCACACACTGTTGAAAAGTTCGCTCTATGTTATTCTCTGAATTTCATGCTTAAGCAAAATTTTATCCTACAAACCGCATGTATAACACACGTAACATCCTACGCATTTTTACATACTTCTCATTTTTCGTACGAAATTCGTGTCGCTGGCGCTCACACTACCACCGTGCAACGTATGTGTGAATACGTGTATCGTAGGGAGCAGGCAGCAACGCGAATGGAACATCAGGGTGAGTACCTTTGTCCTCCTCCACCGCGTCAGAGGAGGTACGGGGTGCAGGATCCCTATTGATCTCCTCACAGAGCTCGAGCCAGTAGCAGAGAGTTCAGGGAGGAAAGGGGAGAAGGAGGAGGTGAGGGGGAGGAGGGGTGGCACAGAGATAGGGAGCAACAGAATGAGCGAAAGAGACTGACGGCGAGGGTAAGAGCGGGAGGGAGGAAGACGGTGATTCCGGAGAGGATTGAGATAGAGAGAGGGTGGGAGGGAGGAGGGATGAGAGAGAGAGAGAGAGAGAGAGAGAGAGCGAGCGGAGAGGACTATGGATGGACCTCAGCTGCGCTGCGCCCAGCTGAGGGGGTGGCCGCGTTGTCATGCGCTGACTTGACACGTCATTAATGTATTACAGGATAATGACAACAAACCGATATCCTACCCTAGCTGGAACTTCTGCTCCCCTCCCAACCCTCTCTACCTCCCTCCCTCCCCCGCTCATTTTACATCGCGCGCGATACAGGGAGCGCGGCTGTTTAAACGCCAGCTACAGAATCTATTGTTTCACTGCTGACGCAAATCGCCGGGAATTGCTTTCGCATTGTATCAACGTTTGCCACAACGTGCAACAAATGCCGAATTTCAAACGCGAGAATTTCAGTTCTGCGCGCGCGGATCGATCTTAGGTCACATCACCGGGATATCGAAGCCAGTATGATTTCGATCGGGTCGAATATTCTGGCGGGGACAGAAATAGTCCCATACATTTATTTAACAAGTCGACACATACACTGTAACTGTACACTTTCCAACAGCATTGGAAATATGGGAAATCGAATTTATCAAAATTATAGCCTTTAATTCCAAACATAGCATAATTTACCTAATATTTAATATATTATAATAAGATTATATAGCGTATGGAATCTCTTTTATTTATGAGATATAGACAGAGTTTACATAAGAAATGAAGATTACATCTAAACGATGAGTTACTAAATTTACTGAATAAAAGCACAACAATTGCTTATGTTAATAATTTAAATAAACACGAAAGTTAATGCGAACTTTGACATTTAAATATGAACTCCTACATCTATGACGGTCATTTGACATTAGAATCCTGAATACACCCACGTTTGCATGGATGAAGTTACAGAATAATTCTATTTTTTTTCCATTACACAGATGTCTGATGAATTTTAAGCTGTAATCAATATATATGTATATTTGATAATTTAATGCATAATAATTTGAAAATTAAAACCATGAAGATTTCTGGAACGTTTCTTCGTTATTTCTGTTCTGAATTTCTACCCTGTAACATCTCCCCCGAATTTCACGCGACGCACACGTGGGAAATGGTAAATTGTCATGTATGTACGATACGGGTGATACGCGAATATCTTTTGATGGTCTGTCATTTACGCGATGACTCATCGACGCATCTAAATCAATCGCTTGTCTCTACCAGAATGACGCAAGCGTTGCGTGATGGTTGCGTCGACATTTAGTACACGTAACAAACATCGCATCGCGCGTCCGCGTGTGCGCGATGGCTTTAGAAAATTACAGAACTGCGAGCAGAGAGCGTATGTGGCAATATGACGACATGTGGCACAATACTGCCGCAGTAATCGACACGTTCGCGAACAGAATTATGAAACACGTTGTAGTTTCTTCGTTTAAAAAAAAAAAAAGAATCTTTCGAAGCTGTTGGAATTGTGATTTTCTTCATTCAAAAAACATTGATACCGATACGCAGATTATAGATGCAGAAAACTTATGCGTATACTTTTAAGCACTTGGATATGTTTACATTGCCATTTAAATTACAATTGACAGTGTAATATGCTCCTGTAAGTGCAATTTTTATACAGATCATTGTAACTTTAAAATTCAAATTCATAAGTTTTTATATTTTATTGTCATTTCCTAGGATAGTAAAATTACTTATTTTTATACTTATTAAATAATAAATCATGACCTTTTAAATTTTGTATAAAATAAACGAAAATCTATTGTACTTATAAATTACACAATTTTAACATGAGAAAACAAATAAATATTTTTGTATTAGCAGAGACCGCGACGACATGCGGTTGGTTTCGTCGGACAACAGCGACGATTTGCGGAACGATAACGGAATTTTATATCTCGTGAACCAAGACTTGTGGTGGACTCGTGCATGTATAGTTACCCGTATTATTCACGTTACTGTGCAAACAACGGCCCACCGCGCGATCTAACTGTTCTAACTCATCCGCGTGTCAGTCCATTGACGTAAATCACCGCTTGCCTGCATCCCAAATCAGCGTTCACTACCGAACGAGCTTTATGTAGGGAGAAGTAATCCTACGTTACGTAATATCTAAATTGTTCAACACGCATTACAACCAGTAATCTTGCAAACAATATCTAATAACGCTGCGCTCAAATAATCGTTAACCCCTCCGACCTTGAGTAACCCATGAAATGTATTCTATGCTTAGACTTGTGTTATTTCACAACGGTCGGAAGTATTGCCAGTGTCTTTCCCACGATTTGTTTAGGAAGCATCATCCTATATTAAATCATGAAGATCCTTTCAACAATTTATAAGTACAATAGATTTTCGTCTATTTTATACAAAATTCAAAAGGTCATGATTTATTATTTCATAAAAATAATTAATTTTACTATCCTAGGAAATGACAATAAAATATAAAAAGTTATGAATTCGAATTCTAAAGTTACAATGATCTGTATAAAAATAAAGATAATTAAGATATGATACTATATTTATACAGATGTGTTTTCCTTTTCAATATTCAAAAAAAGAATTCATATGCAAATGGAATGAATCATGCAATAATAATATAAAAAATGATAGTAAAATATAATAAATTTCCAATGCGACATATTAATATACATGGTATAATATGTTATAAAGTAAATAAAAATCTTTAATTATTATTATATACTTTCTCTTTATTCTTATAATAAAATTTATATATGAAACATAATAATTACTGATTTTATCATTAAAAAATAATATTACTGAAAAATTTCACATTGAGACTCGATTCTAAATTACTATGCTTTAAACAATTAAATTCCCTATGAAACAATCTTTAACTTTTTTTATTAGGTGCGCAACTAAGTTCTCGCTGTTATTTTGATGGCATTTTCATCAAAATAACAGCGAGAACTTAGTTGCACACTTAATATATTTTCAAAAAAGAAAATTCTACACACACAGTCGGAAAGTAATAAAAAAACAACATAAATTCAATTTACTTACTTTTATATAGATGATTCATCAAGTGTTTAGTAATGATTAGAAACTAATGAATAATTAAACATTTTCTTAAAAGATTAAAATTTAGAAAATAATTATTGACATCAGACGCGATAATTATTCTCTGACAGTCATATTTAAAAAAATGATTACATATTACATAATTTAGAATAAATATAAAGTTTGTTATAAATCTGATTCATATTTAGTTATGACGAAGGATAACATTTCAAGTTTCACTGCTTGAGGTGAAACGACTACGTGTACATGTAGGTGGACTTTCAGTAGATTTGATACGATTGCATGATGCGTGTACGCTGGAGTACTTTCTAACTACGATCTATCATCTCGTTCGATGACGACATATTTGTTGTCTATCTACGCCGATTTTGCAGACTTCCGAGAACGAGATGAAAATTTATGATCTCTATTACTTTATACAACAAAATTATATATATTATATGATCTCTATGCTAGAGATCATAAATTTAACTCGTTTTCAGAAATTAAAAGATCAACACTTGCAATTAATGCATGAATTTAATAATTCTATTAAATTCTCTTTTGTACTAATAAAAAGTATATTTGAAATTTTATTTAATTTTAGAACAAATAATAATTAAGGTTTAAAATGATTAAAATTATTTTAAAAATAATTAAATTCGTCTGCGTATGTATTCATATTTATTATTAACGATAACTATCTATCTAATTATCAGCTTGTAATAAAGATTGCAAACAATTTTTTATTTAGACAGATATAACTGGAAATTTTTTAACGGTTTCACATCACGTACGAAAATATTAACAAGATTTTAATTCGACAGAATTTTAATACTGTTTTTACGTTACATTTTCTTGGCTTTTAATAATTTAAATTGTTTTCAAACACAGTATGTTCATCAAGCAAATATATTATAAATAAATGAATTGACTTTTATCCTTTTTACTTTGTATTTAAACTTAAATCTCTCTTGTATTGTTCTCTAGATTTAATTCTGAACTATAGACTTTATATATTAGATATACATTTTTATAAACTTTATACGTTATATAAGGTATTTTTATACCTTTTGTATTATATTTATAGTATATAAACTATTTCTACATATTACAGTATATATATATATATAGTAATGTTTGTTTGCATAACGTTTTTCTCAGATATTGCTAAAACGTACTTCTAAAGATATTTCCTCCCATTACAGAACTACCGATCACTAAATGGCCTACAGGCAAAATAAGTTCTTAAGTTTAAAAATGATTTAATATATCACAAAAACCAGAAATACCTCTAGACAATGTTATACAATCACCCTACTTCACAATCTAACGTTAAGATATACTACCTCGAGCAAACGTAAAAAAACAACTTTTATTTTTTTAATGTATCTGTCATACATATGTACGTGTATTGCTCCAAAACGTTTTCTTTTTAATTTAAAAGTTAATAATAGATTACGTATAATTATATGTGATACATGCTGTTATTGTCGTTTCACATCCAATTTACGAATGGCAAGCCAATCGCGCAATTAATCTCATCATTCGTTCGACCGTCAGTCGAAATTACGTGAATGAGTCGACCAAACAACCCTAATAATCTATCATTCGTCTAAACCACCTACGTTTTATGAAAAGGTCATCTGATTTCACGGTCTACCTTCGAGATCCGCTGTATGTTAAATAAATTCTATCAATTTACGCGTAAAAGTGATAAAAATCAATGACATTTTTACAAAGAAAAATCGTAATAATATTGCTAATCATTTACATAATGAAATCATCTCATCAGGTTCATCTCATACAATCGGTGTGCGCGATAATAGACGGAAAGTGGGAAAGCTGGTTAAATAGGTGACACAGATTTTCCGCGAAGGGAATGCAGCGATGTGTGTTTGCGCCCTTAGTACTGTCTCGCTCTATAAATACACCGACAGGCAAACTGCTGCTGGACCAATCGACGAGCGAGCGTATGGCCGCGCTCGCGCGCGCGCGCGCGCCAGCGCGATCTCCTCTATATCGGTATTTTTGTAGCGGTTTATCATTTTTGTCCGGTGCCCCCCTTTTACACCCCACCATGGTTTATTTAAAGTGTCACGAAGGCGAAGGCGTGCACGCGCATGCGCATGCGCAATGCTCAGAGCGATGTTGGCCAACAGGCTGGTTACGGGCTTTACACCGGCCGTGTTGCCAAACCGCTTACGTATACGTGCACGCGTATGCATGTGCATATCGCAAACGCCGACTGGCGTGCAAGTATGCGCGCGCGACACTCACACACGCACACGGACACACAGGCACCGCCATTCTCCGCCGCAGTGCCAATCAGTGGCGGAACTGCAAGCCGGTGCATCCGAGAGGTCCACTAGTCGTACACACGGCGTGGTGGATTTCCAATCTCCTTCGCATCTTCGTTTTTCCTCTTTTTTTTTTCCACTCAATCGCCTTCCACCATTTCACTGGTTGCCCCCAACTTCGCGCCTAAACTTTTTTTATGTACAGCGAATTCAGGTTACTAGGAGGATCTTAATTAATAATACGACCGACTTATGCGCTCCACTACCAATCGTTCCGCTATTTCTATCTACGTCGTCGAATCGTACCAATTGGCTATTGTACCAATTAACTGCCTGCTGGCTTATAATTTGTCTTATTGTACCTTCATTCATACAATCTGCAAGGAAACTTCTGAAAGAAACATTACTCATGCTTAATAATAAAAAGAAAGGCATGTTTAAAAGGATTCTTCAAAATATCAGCTAAAAGAAAAATTATTCTTTTTCTTGTTACTAATTATATTTTTTCTTATGTATGATAATACATTTTTTTAAAAGACAGAGATCACAATTTGTCTTTAGCTGATGTTGTTAAAATATAGATGAATAAGAAATCTTATAAATATGTATCTTATATATGTATAAAGTATAATATTCATAAACAATTTTAATATTTTAATTATTTGTACTCTTTTGATTAAGAAAAAAATATTTGTGTAATAAATTTGTATAATGATTACGTCATGTGTATACAAAAAATTTTAATTTATAAATATGGATTTGAAGGAAAGTTAAATATTTATAATTATAATTCGAAATTGGAACGATAAGAATAAATCTGATTAACCAAGAGAAATCCTATTTTCACTCAAAGCAGATTTCAGTGCTTAAATATTTTGGTGTAAAAAGTAATATCACATATTGAATTGATAAGTAATTTAATAATATTGATGCTAATAAGCTTCTTACAAGAATATTAATAATTTGATGTTAATAGGAATATTATGAAAAATATTATCTCTGCTGGAATTCGGATCTCTCAAATTCCAAATATTTATTATATTGAAATAATCACATCATTCTTTCCATTTGCTGGGAACTATCTATTGAGAAAAGCTTAAAAATATATTTTTAAATATATTTTCAATTTTTTGTTTTATAGAATATAAATAATATTTTTATAAAATAAATTTATAATTACATAAATCTTTTTTCATAATTTCACTAATTAGTCATAAATGTTTTTACAGAAAATTGTGACATAGTTTTTAATTTTTTGCATAATTTATTCATGATTTTGTTTTTTGAGTGAAGCATATTTTTCTTATCATCCCAAGTTATTATAACTCTTAGAGACTTTGTCTTGCTTTTATATGTCTTGCTGAAGCTAAATGGTCAAGCTAAACCTATAATTATCAAGATAATTGGATAATAGTTACCAATTCATTCGATCAGCTGAATTATTCTTAAATGTGTCGGCGTCCGCTCTGTTCGTAGAATCGCTGTATATCAAAGCCGAACGAGATCGGCACGAGCCGCGACGGGCTGACATGGCGGGTTTTTCATTATCGCCGATCGATAAGCAACGATCGACATGAATTATTCATCACGACGTATTAATTCGAACGCGTCACGGCCATCGACGAAGGTGTTCATCGTCAAATTAACCTGCCACTGCGTCATCCAACGTATACTGGCTGAGAAACCTGATCTATAAACTTAACGCCACTGTCTCGACAAATAGACCTTGTTCTCTTGATTAGGATACTTCCGAATATGTAAACTATGATATGTAAACTAATTGATCCAATATTAACGTCCTTTCCTATAATTATTTATTTATAGATTTTATTAATAATTTTAGAATATAACTTTTATGCATATTTTAATTAAATGAAATTGTTGAAATAGTTATATTATATATAATTAAAATGTCACATTTTTGATAACAAATATTTACAATATATATAAGACTGTATGTTTTCTTTCATAATATTTCTTTTAATCTATTTCTCTGTATAGTATTATATATTTTTTAGATACGGAGATTTTTTAGTTGATTTGAAATTGTTATTTACTTCAATATTATTTAAATCTTTGCTAAAAACTATTCTTTAGAGTGGTCGAGAATAGTGTACAATAATTGAAATTATTAGTAACATTAAGAACTTTTAAAGAATTTTATTCTAATCGATTAAGTATAATACTTGATATTTTGATAGATAATTTTATTTGTTAGATAGTTGTATCAAAGAAAATGATGTAGCTAATACATATACACACACAAATAAGTATATATATTTTGCTCTAATTTTAATATATATATATATTATATGTATAAAATATGTATAAAATCAAATGTGATTTTCTAGCCGCTCTAGCGATTATATAATGAAGCTGCAGTCCCCTAACATTACATCATCCCCCATAGTTAGTCATAGCACAGTTTCAGTCGCGGGAACAATGGTATAGCTGTAGCTCGCGACTATACTGTCGTGAGATGGGGGATGCACCTCTCTAGTGGGCTTAATTCGGGGAATCGAGGAAGCGAGTAATCATGTGACAAGAATCGAGGCATAGTCCATCGCTCTGCTGTATGCATGGCCGAGTATATATATTTTTATCTCCCTTACTGTGGCGCGTTCGCACAATGCGGCACAGGCGCCTGCGTAGGAGCGTCCACTTTATTTTCGGTAATCAACGGAATCTCTTCCAGAATTAATTTTGGCGCCAATGAGACCGTATTTATGCATAGCTCCACGAATATGCAGAAAGTATTCGTGTTCGTTCACGCAAACAGTGACTCCCGCTGATGGAGCAATTTTAAAACATGATATATAAGGCAGGAAAAAAATTGTCTAAAAAAAAATTGTTTAAGAAAATTTGTAGAAATTATTTACTCAACTTACTCATCAATGTGAATGAAAAATATTCCCGTAGTCTCCCGGATTCGCTATCCGTGCCAGCGAAGACGAAATTGTACGACTCTCTCTTGTGAAAATCTATGGTAGCTTTCATACCAATTACAATGGCTTCCGTTCTACGTTCCGATACCGATCAGGAAATTGGGGCGTCTTAAATAGTGTGACAATCGATTACGTAGTAATTTTATTCTTTTGTTTCCATTGTTTCATTAGTCTTTCGAAAGTTATTCGCCAAAAATTCTTGCTTTGTGTTTAATCCTGGATACATCATAATATACATAATATATATCATATTATTTTACTCGATCTTTTTAAGTGACGTAGAATACATTTCTTAACAAGAATTAAAATTATCCGTATGTATTTCAGCTTAAATCCGCAAATTAGCTTATTTTTTAACGTCCAATATAAAATATTCTAACGGGTCGAAAAAAGAGAGAGGTGTAAAGAGATCCGTTAAAGTAAACTTAGATGAGACAAAAAGATAGATCATATTATTTATTTGTGCTCCTGAAAATTTTGTTTAAAATTATTTAATTCTGAATAATGTAATTTAATTAAACAATAAAACTCTTATTGAACCATACACGTGAAACATAATCAATAGGTCAAATAACTAAAAATATAATATTTAGTATAATATATGTATGTATATGTATAGTATAAAACAGAATATTCACATGGAATTATTTAAGCATTAAAGATCCAGCTTCGATCGTTATATCTTCATTTCTTATTGATTGTGTAATTTAATTAATTAAATAAACGGGTATTTTTGAAATATTGTTACCACTTCTCCTTAATTTTTTCTGAACTTTAATGGACAACATCTAAGTAATTTATGAAATAAAATTACAATTATACTTACATCACATAAAAATCAAACGAGATAAAAATTTATCAAACGATATATTTTTTGTAGATAAACATTCTCTAACTATTCTCTAATCTAGCATCTAGCTATTATCTAATCAAGTCGATTTAACGTACATCGGTAGAAAGAAATTATGATATAAACGTGATAGCGCATTGCGCGCGCGACACTTTCACTATGTATCTTTAGGAACATCCGACGACTATTTTCACCTCGGCAACAGATCTTTTCTACATCTTAACTGTTGAAGCTAATGAGAAACACATGTTTACTACTAAATTTAGTATTAACTCTAATAGAACTTTGGTAGAAGGGAAGGAAAGAAAAGATAACTAAACAATGTCAAAGGATTGTCGTTCGAAATAAGCGAAGAAATCAGCGCATAGAAGCTACAGTTTTCGGCTGATCGTGATTTCCTCGTAAAGCAAAAGAACTTTGCCGCGAATCGGAACAATGAGGAAAACCATCGACGTCACCAATCGGACATGCTATTTAAGTGCGATGTACAAGAGGAGGAAGTGCGCAGGAAGTCGAAGAGGAAGGGTCTACTCGCACAAGCGCCACGTGGCCTTGCGCTATAAACAACTTTCAAAAGTAAAAAGAGGAAGAAGCGCGTGGCACGAACCGAAGAGGGTGACGCCTTATGGCGCACACCTAATAATAACGCAAATATGTTCAT
The DNA here is from genome assembly GCF_000204515.1 of Acromyrmex echinatior. Next base: position 483,264 of record NW_011626984.1, read on the forward strand.
CGTTCACAGTGGCCCGAGTTATACTTGCGATACTTGTCGCGCATGTCTGTTTTCTTGCACGCTCTTTCGCTCTCTCAGGTACGCATTCCAATCGATACAATTTCGCCAATCTAAGAAGTGATCTATGTATATGTCACAGACCGTTTGTGAAATCTGGCCTGTATACGGGGTATGTGTCAGACATACGCAATCCCTCACACATACACATATAACTGTGGGCTCCTTACTGAATTTTAAGTCAATTTTCCCTCGACAATGATTTCACGAAGGGGCTATCATTTTACTCGATGTATATATCTTGATACGTATCGAGCTTTACATTAAATTTTTATTAAAATATCTGAAATTATATATGTGTGTGTGTGTGTGTGTGTGTGTGTGTTTGTGTCTAAAAAAGTATTATTTATATTGTATATCTATTTTTATATTATAACTCTAAATTGTTTATAAAATCAAATAAATTGCCATTAAAATTCAGCAAAATAATGCGTGATCTTATATAAATCTCTATTTTTGAAAAAAATTTCTGATTATATCAATAGCTCATATAGAAAATATCAAGAAAACTATCATAGAAATTATTACGATTGAATTGTATAATGTGTGTATAATTATAAGCGGGCGAGTATCTTCCGATAATCGATGAACTTCTTTGTTGAAAAGGCACTCATTGCGCGAGATTTGACAGCCGCAAACCGCGAAGACGAGAATATATATAAATCTATACAAGGACAATAGGCAGTACTTAAAGATGCAAACAACTCTAGAGCTAGTTCGTAAAAGTAGGCTTTCTTTTATTAGACTACTACTTGCCTACTTTTACCAATTCCTTTCACTGAGACAATTTGTACAACATTGCATTCTTAAGTGCTAAATTTGAGTCTTTTAAACGGTTTTCTCGATTCTTCGAAGTCGAGAATCTTGAAAATTTTGTAGTACAGAATACAGTCATTAGCACTCAATGTTGTAAATCATAATACTTCAAAGCTCAGATTAGAAGCGTTGATGCATTTCAAATTTGAAATTGAGAAATTTTCTGAAACCATCTACAAAGAGTAAGTCTAACAAGAATATTTTTTTCTTTAAGAAGATACCTATTCTTCAGAAAAAGTAGGCAATATCTGCAAATGTTCATTATCACAAATCATTAAGCAAGAAACGTATTATATTGTACATTTATGATTTTTTTCGTACATAAATCAGCAGAACACAAGAATCTCACAAGAAACCTTTCTGGTAATGGGACATGATGTCGGCTTAAAAATAAATCGTAATCAAACGCAGAGGAATTTCGCGAATGTGCGAACACGCGTGCTCGCACATGCACGTGCACATTCGAGGGCGTCTTCATTGACTAGTTATCTAGGTAATGCTAACACCGTGCTATGCTATGCGCTATGTGTTGCCACAGTATTATGGTTCACGGAGAAAGATAATAGGCCGGCCAGGTCACTATGGCGACATTATCCCGTTAGGCTTGAAAGTATATTTTCTACTCGTTGTGGCAATGACTGCGCCGTCCTGAAGCCGGGGCGACCGGCCGGCCGGCCATTGCGCCGCACAGTAAAACGCCGTCGAGACGGTCGAGGCGGTCGAGGCTTACCGACGAAGATTACCGCTTCGGCACCTGAACCGTATTCGGTTAACGGCTGACAGGCACGTATCGACGATAGTGTTATCCCCGCTCACCCGCGTTATGCCTCGCGCATGTAACACGCATATATAAGTATGACAGGTTTCGCGAATCACTGTGCGATCTCCTCTCTCTCTCTCTCTCTCTCTCTCTCTCTCTCTCTCTCTCTCTCTCTCTCCCTCTCTCTGTCTTTCCCTTCTCCCCGTTTCTTTCCCGATACCGTGCCGCACCGTTTGTTCCTCTTCCTGCATTCCCCTCGGTCGCGCATCGCCGTTTCGCGCTCTCCGCGAACTCCTTTCGAAACCGGGAGATCGGCATTACACGGTGTTTACACTTTACTTTCGCGTTACGTATCCCAGTTTGACGTACGTCGACATAACGGTGCACAGGGTGATCAGCTACCACCGCGTCATACTTTAAAGATGCTTTCTTTTTTGAGATTAATGAACTTAGGAAAAAGACTGTTATCGTAATATTAAATTTGTTGTATTGAATTTTTTATAAATATTATCTTATAAATCTGTTGAATTAAACGAGAAATTAAATTACTTGCAGACTGAAATTCTAATTTTGTAAAAATTTATTTTTCCTTAATTTGTTTATAATTTAGAAGTTAATATTATCTTTTTATTAAAAAAAAAAAAGTATTATAATATTGTGATTATATAACTAACATGTTGCAGGTAGGCAGGGTTCTGAGACAAATATTTAGTATAGTGTTGAGGAAGCAGTGATGCGAAAGGTAAAAGTCAAATACTGAAAATATCTACCTGGCCGACCGAAAAAAATTTCTAAATTTAGGGTCAAACGAAATTGAGTTATGGTCAAACGAAAATATGAAGCCTAAACACTGTGAACAATGAGACCGTTCTGAATAGTCTTTTGACGGCAGTTCTGATGATACTTATGAATAAAAATTTAATTTATAAATATAGACAGCAAAAGATATTTAAAATTCTGATTACAATAATAGAATATATATATATATATTATTATATTATATAGGTATACATACTAACAATTTCTTTCTATTTGGAAAAGCAAATGTTATATGTTAAATATCTTATTGTGTTATTAAAAAAACGCGTCCTGATATAAACTGCCACACATTTAAGCATGAATTTAATTCTGGTAAACTTATCTGCCCCACATCTACAGTACATATAATATTAGAATGTAATAAAGAATAAATTGAATGGAAAACAAATTAAATGGAGTTCAAAATTAAATTAACCGTTAATAATTTTCATCTAATTTGTAAGTGTTTTGTTTAAGTGTTTTGGATTTATCATGCAATTTTGAATTATAACATTGTGAATATATATCTGTGCTAAACATTGTAGCTTGTTAGTCAATTACACGTTGCTTTGTGTAACCGAAAACTTTAACTTTCATTATTCTATGGAAAAATACTTTTACGATATAAAAACAGCAATCACGAATAAGTATATTTAACTAATAAAGTATAATTATCTAATAACTTTAACTTTTTTCTTTTATGTAGTATGCGTCGATTTATTGGCAGGAATCTGTGACAGTTTAGTTGTCATTTAAATAGAAATATTTTTGTTTGATTGCCGTTGTAATTCCGTTTTTCTTGTAATAGGAGTTTTTTTTTTCGAGTAGACAGAAATAAAGTCAGTTTATAAGCTTATACTTCTCTGCCTTCTTCTCGTCGCCTTTTTTTGAGCACAATAAATTATGTGACTGTAGAATCCGTTTTCCTAAATTAGCGAGACTTTCCGGAAGCAAAAGGGTCACAGGGATTCTATCTGCTTTTCCAGGCAATAATATTGACAGACTTTGTAAGTAGTAATGGTGACAGAAGACATCCGCTTCTGTTACTTCTATTGTCGACAGCAGGTCGGCATGCGCCTTTCGTCCCCCTACTGAGAACTACCTTCAAACATTTTCTCAAATACAATACCAATTTATAACAATAGCAAGACAAATTGTTTGAATGCCGAAATGGATTTTTGTTAGAAGAGTTCGTATTGAACGATGCCAAATCATGTTCGAATGTATTGCAATGCATAATTTGTCACTACTGTTTCGAGCATTTGTCAATAAAATAAAGACAGACTCTTTGTGCATTATTACCTCAACAAAAGTAATCAAATCGATTTGATGTCGATTACAGCGATGAATGGTTGATGTCAAACACATCGATATTTTTGTCATTTTCGATCTCATCATAATTATTTTTATACTAATTGAACAATTGCAAATTTTCTATAAGATTTTCATTGTTTTTTAGTCAATTCTATATATCAAGTTGTCACAGAATCTGAAAGCATAATGAACAAAGTAGTATGAAACATATTTTTTATACTGTATATTTTCAATATAAAATTAATTGAAAATAATAGAAATCTTATGGAAATGTTCATAATCACTCAATTAACATAAAAATAATTAAATAATGTAAAAAATAACAAACATATCAACCAGTATTCGATATAAGTTCATCGACATCGTATTGATTTCTAGTTGAATAGAAGAACATTTACAAACAGTTAAAAATAAGTGATTATAAGTAATTACTGAACTGAAAAAATTATAAATTTATATTTTTTTAATAATATTTTTCTGAGATATCATGGCAATCAGACGCCTCTGAGTGTGTATGAGAGTTGTGATTTAAAAATATTTTTTATTTTATTTTATATATATATAACAACCTTTTGTTATAATTATATACGTATATTCTTGAGATGTTAAATTAATTTTAACAACATAAAATCTTGTCCATTTGTTATATATCTATATATATAACATGTTATGTTATATACCTATATATATAAGTGGACAAGATTTTCTGTAAACCAAAACTATCCATATATATAAAATAGACAAAAACATTTATATGTCATTAAAATTAATTTAACATCTCAAGAATTTTTTTAAACATTATCAGAATTACTGATTTAAGAAACTTAATAAATTTAACATTATTTTGCTGACGTGATTTTAAACATTCACATAATTATATAATATAAAATGCAAAATAATGTTAAATTTACTAAGTTTCTTAAATCAGTAATTCTGATAATATTTAAAAATTCAAACGGGTAAATCTTTTAGATAAATCACTTGTGTCTACGTTAAAATAAATTTTTTAAAGTCGTCTGGTTTAAAAGCAAAAATATCCCATTATTGTTTCGCGCGAACATTAGAAAGTTATCGGAAAAATCAGAAGATGTCTGCTTTTGAGGCGACAACGAGTCCTTGGTAATTCGTTTAGCACCCCCGGGGTGATCGACGATTTTCAGAAATAAGTCGTGCGATGTCGACAGCTGGTCCATGCTCCTTTTTACACACCAAAAGAATAAAGAAAAGGAAGACGCGGAGGCTTATAGTATAATAGGCAAGCACAGAACACTATCCGACTCGACATCACTTCGTCCGTTCATCCATGCCGTTCTGCGTGCTATCCGCACATCTGGTCATCGCTCCCGCCTCAACTATTCGTAGTCGTAGCAGTCACTAGCCGCTACTGCCGACCGACCTATACCCTGCTAAGCGAAGTATTCGAACTGTTGTTTAGTTTGATCAAGATATCTGCACAATATCTCTTCGCAAACTAATCTCTTCAGTGTGAATCATTGCTTCAAATGATCCAAAATTGATCGGAAAAAATAAAGAACTAACAAAGCAGATATTTACGAAGACTTGGTGAATGGATGGACTGATCTTGATAAGTGTGAATAATACTTTTTACAACCTGCACAACGAGCAGAATGCATCCATGTTATGTAGATATTATATTGCAAGAATTCCTTAACGTATGTCTATTAAAATTAAGTTTTCTTTTAGTTAACTTAAAGCAAAATAACAGTAATATAATTGTTACACGTTATTTATGTGTAACAATTATATTATTTGCTAGAATTGTTATAACAATAAATTATAACAATAAATATGTGACTTTAATTTTTTAATATTACAAATATTTTTGAACACAATGTTTAAACAAAATGTTTTTAAGTCATTTTATTGCATCCCTTTGTTTATTTATAAAATATTCTGATTTTTTCTTATTTATATATAAAATGTATTTTCTTACGAGTAATATTTCGACAGTTTTCGAGATATTTAATATACATCTCTTGAATTTATGTCGTTATTTAAAAATTTATATTTTATAACAATATCTATTGTGTGACCTACACAATAAAATAGCATGTGTTAATTTATTTATGTTTATTTTCTCTTCTTTGTATTCTTTTAATCCAAATTCTTTTTTGTTTTCTGACGTTATATACTGAGAGTAATTAAATCATTGAGTGCACTGATCCTGATTGCGATTCGATTACTACGTCATGTTTAGCTTGACTTATTATTGGTTGCGTCGATTGAATGAATAAATTATGTTTAACCATCGCCATACTGCATGTTAAATCGCTTTTAACCAATATATTGCACTGTGACTTGCGCCATTCTATAGTATGTGTATAAGCAAAAACTAAAAATAATGAAGTTAAATAAACATCAAAATATTCCTTTAACAAATTTTACATCGAGTTTCCTGTGATTTGTGGTGGCATTCAAGCTAAAAAATGTAAAATCGTTTTTGAAAGCTGTATAAAATTTATATAAAATAATTCTCTAATAAAATTTCTTTTAAACGTAATAAAAATTATGACGTAATAGCAGAATTGTAATTAAAATTATATTATGTGATTAACAATCGATTCCTTAAACACATGTATAATATAGTAATGGCTTAAGATCGTGTAAATGTAACACCTATCATGAAAATTGAAATTAAACTCGATACTGGCTCGAAGCCGACGCTAAACGGTACTACTATGCCCACTCGAAAATCGAATATGGATACCCATTCTGCCTGCAGGATGAATCAATAGCACTTCACGCACCGAGCATCATTGGTCTGACGTAACGCAGAAATCAATGTTACACGTATATCACCGTGGACCATCATTATTTCGCGTAATTCGCCCGGTGCAATCGATAGAAGGTATATACATGGGTACAAGTGCAGCCGATTCTCGTGTGCCCGGGCGTTATTTGCAAAACATAAATAGCCGACGTACGTGGCATACGGAATTGCATTATCGAAACGCTCTTCATATTCAAAGTGCTCGATGATAAATAACACGAGAGAGAGAGAGAGGGGGAGGGGAGAGGGGGGAGGGAGGGAGGAGGCAAATAAATTCAATCGCTATTCAAAACGCACAATTATAATGCCGGACGTGCGTAATTAAAAATCTATTATATAAAGTGCGCCGTAGATCCCTCGTAAATAATTATTTCATAACATATACAGTATTAGATCGCCATCTACGTAAATAGCTCGAAGTGATAGTATCGTTTATATCGTGAATATTACAATATTTACATTACAACAATATGCCTGTTGTAAACGAATCCCGTCGTCATATCGATGGGTCAACCGACGCGCGTAAAACCTGCTGCGTAGGATCGCATCATTACTTATATTATAGACAATCTCGGACGTAGCAGCAAGCGAGTGCAGTGTCATTCGCCCGATTCGGCGACGAGGAAGGAAGGAAGGAAGGAAGGAAGAATTATGCGCGCATCTCGGCGCCGCGTCGACGATCACGACGCCCCTCTCCACCGACGGACATCTACGCTCGAGATATCGAACGTCACTCCGACCACCCGGCCATTTCGAAGAAATATGGGGCAAGGCCGACACCTTGGGCCAAGAAGGGCGCATGTCGACTCGACAAACTCTATTAGTTGACTATACATAGTTAACCTACTCGGCGGAGTGAAAGACGGAGAGAAAGAGAGGGAGAAGGAGAGAGACGGAGAAAGAGGGCGGAAAGGAGGGAGACACCGGTGCGATGTCGTCTCACGTATATACGACTCACACGTTCGCTCTGCTCTTATGTATACGTATACGCGCTGTACATGAGGCGATGGAGGAGAAGAACAAGGAAGGAAGACGGGGGAAGAATGAAGGAAAAGCAAAGCGGAAAGAGAGAAAAGAAGATGCCACGAGATTATCCACGGGAGAACGCGCAAACGAGGAGTAGGCTGGAGCGTTAGAGGCTGGTAGAGGAGAGAAAGAAAGAGAAATAGGGGAGGAAACGTAGGGGAGAGACGAGAGAGAGAGAGAGAGGTAAAGAGAAAGAGAAGAGAACGACGAGGTAGCCGTGGAGAGAGAAAAGCCGAAGGGGAAGCGAATGCAGAGAGGGGAGGTAGAGCGACGATGGTGTTGGTGGGAATATACTATAGAGGAACAGAGAGGAAAAGGGAATGATGGCGGGAGAGGGGAGAAAGAGGGGAACAACCCGTGCGCGCGTATGTACGTACACTACAGACTGGCGCGCGATGCATACGTTCACGGACGTGGGCTTTGCCTCTGCCCGCACCTATGTCGTTGCGTTACACATTGAACTAGCGAGGCGTATTGAATATTAAACCAATAAACAGGAGAGGAGGAACGGTTGCAGATGGTCGAGGACACTTGGCAACGCTGACGCCGCCACCGCCGCCGCCACCGCCGCCGCCACCATTCGCTATCACCGCCACCGCGCCGGTCGCCGGATGCACAGGATGCGAAGCCAGTTGGAGGCCCGCTCGCAAAGCGGCGTTGTATAGGTACTGCGCGCGAAGGGGAAGGAATCCACGATGACGATAGAGCCGCTTCGGCGCACTGTAGTTCGGGGGCCGGAAAGGGTGAAAGAGAAGAGCGAAGCGAAGAGCGAGCCGGTGGAGAGAGAGTAATCCTGGCATGTAGAGTAAAACGAGGGTGGGAGAGAGGGAGAGGGTGCCGAGGGACGGGACCGTGGGAGAAGGGACAAACGAAAGGGGTAAGCCGCGGGCGCCGAGCGTATCGGGGAAATAACTTGATGTTTGCGCCGAGAAGTTTTGCTCGAGTTTCGCCAAGTTATACGCGGAAGGCAGCCGCGGCTCGCTACCGAGAGACTGGTGAATGTGTCTCTCGCACACCGTTCGACGATCGATCTGTATATAACGTACGCGTACATCATGAAACTATGACGATCTCTACGGTTGATCGCACAATATATGCCGTTGACTGGATATCTCGCGTCTAATAACACGTCTCTCTCGCAAATCAAACAATTAATTACGATATTAATTAAGATAAGTAAAATGAAAAGCGATTCTCTGATGGCTTATCGAGTACCTGCTGTAGAATACGACTGAGTACTCAACATATAATATCGATTAACAATATATTCTGTATGATCATGCTTATCAAAGCATGAGAATAGTTCGAGAATATCTTCTTTATGCTATTTTTTTTTATATCCTATATAATTATATATCTATTACAGACAATTACTGCTAATCAGCTGAGAAACAGCGGATAATATTTCCAATGTGACCCACCAAGATCGCTTCGCGATCAACAGAGCAACAGAAGCGATCAAAGGAGTGCTAAATCGTCGAGTGGCAAGCCGTTGACGAAGAGAGGACAATTATACTGAAAATACACAAGAGAGACGCGATTCGACGGAGGGGAAGCGCGCGGAACTTCTACAACCGTGTAGCGTATCGTTCCGGCAGGAAGTAAGGCGCGCTGATAGCGCCGACTCTGTAGTCTGTATACGTAGAAAGATGGCTTAGGAAACCAGAGAGACGAAGAAAGAGAAGGAGAGAGAGAGAGAGAGAGAGAGAGGGAGAGGGAGGGAGGAAGAGGGAGTGAGAGAAAGCGAGAGGAATCGAGAGAGGGTAGGAACGAAGGAAGTGGTGGAAGAGAGTCTGACCTGGATGGGGTGCGGAAGCGACAGCCGACAGGGGTAGAAGAAGATGGCAACACGAGTACCGAGAGTACTTTACAAGCACTTCCACTCGCACACGTTCTCCCTCTAGCGGGTGTCCCGACTTGATCGATGGCAATCCGTTTATCGCGTTACCCTAAAACACCAAACCGCTCTCCTGAAAATAGCAGCGGATATATTGAGGCGTTGAGAGATCCAATTCGGATGTTAATCCGTGCATAATTATACGCCATTTGTTGCATCTAAAAACGAATTCGCGAACTATACGCAAAATAGGAACGGCGCTGAGAACCCCGCCTGTAAATAAATTATATTATCGCGAGGATGAGGGAAGGGGGGGAGGGGGATGTTTATCGTTGTAAAAGTGAAGCGACTTATTTTTGAACCGGTGCAAAGCATCTTTTCCGCATCTTACGTTGCCGAAATCGAAAAGTTAAACTGTCATGGATAAATAAATAATAAATGAATACGTCGAAATAGAATGCGGATTTGTCGTCGAACGTCACGGAAATCCTGAAAGCTTTTACGGGGAAAGCGAGACGAAACGTGCTGCTACCTGACGACGAATGCACGAAGCGTATGCGGTACGTGCAACGCCTGCAATGGAAGGGAACGCATTTTGAAAGGCCGGAAGGACGTGCGCGTTCAACCCCGCTATAATTTTCACGCTCACTTATCGTAAGAACCGATCGTTAAGAGATGCTTCGACTTCGTAATAGCTTCCCTCGTGCGTTGCGGCCGAGATCACCTTGCGTAACTAAAGAGGCATTATTTTTTTCAAGATGAGCATTATTAACTATTACTTGTTGTTAAATGTAAATACTCTCTCTCGCTTCCCCCTTAAAAAATATTAAAAAAAAAAAAACGTAGAACTCGCGTTAACAACAAGTAGTCGTCGATGACGTTGTTTTTTATATTACACGTTCGTAACCGTTTCTTAAACTGAAATCGTATTTGATAGGGATTCACAAAAGGAGAAAAGATTCGGAGAGGGGAAGGCCCATTGATCAACATGGATCTACGTGGTAGACTTGGTATGCACTTCGTCGCGTTCTTTCACGGAGAAAAACGGTTTCTTGGACAAAGAGAAGTCTTCTCTCGAGCCTTCTGTGTAATACCTCCCTCCCGTATCACGATTATTCCACGGATACTATCTCGGATGCTGCGTGTAGCTGCTCGTCGTTATCATCGTGCGGCGACGTTTGAGTCTCTGTATACGCGCATTTATTCATGCATAAGTCAGCAACGGCAGCGGCAGGTCACCGCCTCAAGGAGTTTGTTTAATTCTTCGTCCTTGCGAGCCACCCTGTATCGTGCACGAGCTGTAACGTCGCGTCGCAATGTGCGCGAGCGAGAGAGGGAGAGAGAAAGATAGAAAGAGAGGAAGAGAAAGAGAGAGAGAGAGAGAGAGAGAGAGAAAGGTAAGCCGGCGTCGGTCTTTTCGAGGACCGTGAGCACTGAGCACGGTAGAGCATGCGAAGACGAGGAGGAGGGAGTGACGAGTGGCGAGAGGGATCGACGGGGGCCCGGTTGGAAGTGGTTGGAAGGGATGCACTCGTGCGCTCGATGCCGTCCTGGAGGGGATGGAACGAACTCAGGGGTGAGCCGCAGGTATTGTGGTGGGGACTGCATTGGGAGAAACGGGATGGGTGACCGCGCTCGGCGCTCGCTCACTCTCTCAACGACAGAGAGAAAGAGAGAGAGAGAGAGAGAGAGAGAGAGAGAGAGAGAGAGAGACTGAAGAGGTTAAAGAGGGGAATCAGGCGCGACGTCGACGAGAAGGTCACGCACCGTAGTCGCCACACTATTTAAATAATATAGCATTTCTATCTGGCCGCTCTCCCCGCTCTTTTCCGCGCTCGTATATCCTATCTGTGCGGACGCAAGAGAGGAAGAGATAAGGAGAGAAAGAGAGAGAGAGAGAGAGAGAGAGGGAGAGAGAGAATGCGTGGAAGCGACGAGAGGAGTGAACGCGGCAGGAACGGTGGAGGATGGAACGCGGGAGAGGATGCTGCGGGAGAGGTCAGAGGAGAAGGAGGGCCGGGGGTAGGAGAAGGATGCCTCTCTGAGATCCGCAGACTCGAATTCCATTGCCCTCCCTCGCGAGAGCGAGGTCGGAGAGGGTGAGAGATGAAATGACCAGAGGCGAGACCAGGGAGAAAGGACGCTGGTTTATCGGAATAACAATGAAGTTGCGCGACGCGGGAGTCATCGATGGAGGAGTTATTGTAACTGGAGTAACTGATCAAGCTTATCTACGTGAGATGTGAACGGCGCCCCACAATATCGTGGATTGGTTTCGATTGCCCAGATATAATTGGACAGCGGATGATAAAATGCGTTTCGAAAAGAACAGCGAGTGTATTGGCCATGTAATAATCCGAATATGATTAGATAATGTAATGCGGTGATACAGATAATCTAATGACAATTTAATTTGGCGTTTATTTTCTCTCTGTCATCCTCTTTCGAAACTCATCCTTTAAATGATACTTTAATCACTTTCTCCTTTTTTGATTGTCTCTTCAATAAATCTTCGAGAATAAGAAAAGCAAATAAAATGAACTGTATAGTAATATACAGTCATATTACATTATCTAATCTTATAGATCTATTTTCCGCACTACTGTATATTTTTTAAACTATACTGTATATTTTGAACTTAAAGTGAAATGCTTATGTTTGATATCTAGCGAAAGCAAGAAAGAAAGTTCTAGTATAGAAATAAAAAACAGAGCTAACTTCAAATTATGTCATTAATATATAAATATAAATACTTCATTGTTATCGTATATAAAGTTAAACAGAATCCTTCAGAAAACGAATATGTTCCATTTAAAGAAAACCAGAACTCTCTTTTGGGAGTAACTTTAGATAATTCGAGAAAGTTCGATATCTCCAAAAAAATTAAGCTCCAATTATATCTAAAAAGATATTTGAAAATGAATGACTGCATTCAGTAGAGAAAGCAGCTTTGCAACTGTTGCAAAATTCTTTAACGCGATTGGTTTGTGCATTCAGATTCAGTGAGAAATTAAAGGCAAGGCCAATCTCATTAAAGAATATTACAAAGTTGCTTTTTCTGAACGCAGTTAATGCTAAAGGTAAAGACGAAATTTTGTATCATGACTGCAAGCTTGATGACGCTATCATCGCGCGTCCATACTGATGACTTTGTTTACGTTCCTCGAATACGCGAGCGTGCATATGTTTGTCATTAGCTCATCAGAGTCATGACTCAGACGGTGCAGCGAGTCTCGTCCAACGAAGGGATTCTTTCTTCGTGATCCCAACATCGGTATCTACCGTGTTCTGCGCATTCACGCGCCTATCCTATTATAGGCTTCGCTGTTTAGCGTATGTACGGTAGAATGCACGATTCGTAAACGCCCGCGACCATTGCCTGATGTCTGCGCGAGCGCGCAACGCCGGTTAACACATAAATGATCCGTTGCTGGCTTGTTGCTACCACCAGTTTGTTGCCCAGCGGCCAGCTCTGCGAAAGACTCCGCTCCGACAAGCGGCGTATCTTCGCTCGCGCTGCGAACATTTTCATCCACGCAAATGCGCACGCATGCACGCACACTGTAGCTGTTATGCGCACAAGGTAGAGAATGCATACTTCCATACGTAGGAACTACTACCGTCCAGCTAATGCGAGGATAGGCTAGAAATCACGATAGCTCTGGTCTGTTCTCGCAGAGTCCTCCACGCAACTTTTTTGCGTGACGACGCTGCGAAAATAACGTTCGACGTGCCCGATGTAATTGCTTCGGCGAAACTTTCCAGTCGTGACGTACCGCTCTTTAGTGCGCGACGCAACGTTTATGCGCAATTACGGTATTTACAGATGATAATTAAAATTTTCTGACCGACTAGTCTTTCCGCGAAGTCTTTCGCTCCTCGTAACGAGGAATCGATCGTCATCTACCACTGATGATCATCATAAGTCAATATTGTGTAACACATGTGACACTAATTCAATGTTATGAAGTGGGTCCTATAAATCGCTTTCAATAGTAATGAAAATCATATTATGGTTTGAAGATATTTCAATTTGGAAAGAATTTTTGTCATTTCGTGAATATCCAAAAATCAATGCTAAAAATCCAGTGCTTAAAAGTAAATATTAAAATGTTGAATCTATTTTATTAAAATATCAGTAAATTTTTATTTAACTACTAATAAGATAATTAGTAGAATAGATATGATAATCAGAATTTCAATATAGATGCAATTTTTATACTCAAACTTTTATACTCTGTTTTGCATTTTTCTAACCGTGAGAATTATTGTAATTTATGATATGTTTATAATAAATTAAAAAGTGGTAAAACATATTTCTATAAGAAAAAATTTGACTACGAATTTTATGTATAATAATTATGCACTCACCAATATACACTTACATATATCGAAGATGTATTTTAGGAAGGCCATAGAATCACACAACGCAAAAGATTCGCAAAAGACTATAAGAACTACAAATCAAACATAAGAAAAGTCTTCTTTATTCATGATATAAACTCACTCGCGCGAGTTGAAAAATATTTATACGGATGTCGCGCAGCGATCAAGGTCTGTCTCAATAAGATCGCCACACTGCATTATTGCGTTGTTGTATTGAATTATAATCAATCCATACGAATGCAAGGTCATCTTTGCACGTTTTTGTCACTGTGATTTCATCAGCAGAGAGCGTTATTTTTCTCAAGATATGAATTTCTTTCATTGCTTGAAAGATGATATAACTTGATGCTTCAAGGTATCAAATAAAAATCAGAAAATTTATTAGCTTTAAATGGTATATCACGACGTATATTGTTAATTGCGTGAAAAATAATCAAAAATGTGAATAAAATATAATATAATTATGATATATATGATTTAATATATAATTAATTTTTTAACATATAATTTTCAGAGATAAGAATTTAAAAAATATTGCAATGTAATATTTTTTTTTCGAAACTGATTAATATTAAAAATATAATATATGTGATTATATATAAAAATATAATGTATATTATATTTTTAATATTAATAAGTTTCGAAAATAATGTACATTATTTTTTTAATTCTTATCTTTAAAATCTGGAAATCTGGAGAAACATTCAAATTAATTAACCTATTTATTTTTTCGAAAAAAAATAGAAATCACTTACAAATAAATTTTGAAAGATAAGAGAGGACTTAACTTTGCTTAAGTTATTAAAAAGTATAGTATTGCAAATTACAGTAACATTGCGGACTGAATATTTATGCAGTACATACTGTTTTTTAAATATCAGGAAAAACATAATATCATGACTGCAATACTTTCCAGTATCACAATATCGGTGGACATCCCTACTCGTCATATCTGCACGGTTCGCACGATCGACAGTTTCGATACGGGAGAAAGTCAACGCTCTAAATGTCCGAGAGTGAAAGATCGCCCATGAGAGTCACCTCCTTGTTGTCGGGAGAGTCGCTATGCAAGCAAACACCCGCAACAAAGTGGAAGTAGTTTTACGGTCCACTACCTTTTTTCTCATGGGTCGACTGCACCGAGTTGAACTACCGTTCCTTTCGCGTTATAAGATGTGCAATTTCGATTAGATGCTTGCTAATTTCTGCGTTGCGGGACCACATCGATTTAAAGTTTCACACTTTCAACAGTCATCCCATTTCGCGTGAGATATTTACACGAAATCCGTTAACAAAATCATGTACATTGATAGACACACTGATAGGGGCAGAGGACGACAAATATTTTGTGCTAGAATTTTTGTTTACAAACAGTATTTACGGATAATGAAAATATGTTATTTATGACTAAGTCAGCGGTCGCAATTCTTGTAACAGATCAGAATTGGAAGATTTACTCGTCTTTTTCCTCTTATAAAAAAAGAAATAGTCTTTTTCGTTTATCAAACATCTCGCAAACAAAAATTACTTTAAATTTTTTGAGAGACAAGCAAAATTTGACAGCTGTCCTACATATTATTTTGTTTTCTTTTTTTATATATTTCATCCGCGTCTACATTTTACGTCAATTTTTCCTTTGCACCCTATATGCTTTACTGGATTTAAAGTAAATAACCGATGTTTTATATATATATATAAATATATATATATATGTACTACAAAA
>NW_011626984.1:499260-546760 GCF_000204515.1 Acromyrmex echinatior
GGAGAAATAGAAAAAAAGAGAGAAAGAGAGTGTGTAAGGGAAAAAACAAAGGGTGAAGAAGCGAGACGGAACGAGCATGCGAGGCCCACCGCGTGCGCACGCCACGCCATGCCACGCCACGCCATGCCACGCCGTGCCACGCCAACATCGCGCCACGCCGCGCCGCCACGCGACACGTGAGCCGCCGCTAACAGTGGACAATGAAATTACTTCGGCGTGTATCGCACGGTATTGATCCATTCTCTCTCCGTCTCTCGACCAACGCCGCCGCCGCATCTGTCTCTCACTCTATCTATCTCTCTTTCTCTTATTTTCTCTCTCTCTCTCTCTCTCTCTCTCTCTCTCTCTCTGTGCCGTGCCTCCGAGTCGCCGAGTCTCTCAACCGACGAGCATGGCGTCGCGTAGATTCTTACGTGCGCCCTGAAGTCTCCCGTAACCCTTTCCCGCTGTCGACGGTACACCACCGCCAACACGCGAGTCTCCAACCCCCCGACGCCGACATCGACATCGCCGCATCGACTCACTCGCCGATGGGCACCCTCGTCGATGGGCTTTCACGTCTAAGGGGGCTCGTCCTCTTATCGCCGGTGAATCTAAAGGAAAGAAGCATTAATCTATTTAGCAAACATTTACGTATAAAACATTGCTTCTTTTGTTACTTGAATAGTTCTTTGAAACGATTATATCGCCCTTTAAAAATTTAAACGAAATTTCTATGTAGAATACGCGAATGTGTTTTCAATAACATAAATAATATTAAAAGTATGAATTTAAAATTATCAATTTTAATTGTTATATATTGGAAATTATAAGAAAAAATACTTATTGAATCAATAATTGACTTTCGTGTATAACTTTAGTAGTGTTATTTATATTTAATGATGTTATGATGTTATTAATAATAATTAGATACATGTAGTGATGTAATAAATATTATTAATTAATATTTAAAGTATATACATACAACATTACAAGTAAAGAAATAAGTATATATATATTAAAACATATAAAAAATAAGAACATAAAAAACCACAGTACAAGTTATAGTTTGTGATATTTAATTATTATTACATAAATTAAAACATTAAATGTTTCGGCCACAATCTGGCCATCTTCAGTAATTCAATAATATTCTTAAAACGCAGAGTTACATCTAGTTGACATTAAATTCAACAGTCGAGAGTTGTAATTAAATAAACATGTTCTTTTATATGTGAAGATGCTTCATACAGTAATGTTACAACCAACATATATATATATATTAGGTGTTGGAATTAATTCGTAGCGTTTTACAAGTGATGGGAAGTACTTTCATTAATGTATTTTTTAATGCTCATGTGAAATAAATAACATTCTTTCATTAAAAAACGCTACGAATTAATTCCAACCTAATATATATATATATATATATGTGTAATTGTACATGTATGTTAACTTTAGTGCATATAGGGCATGCATATAAAAAAATTTTGTTCGCTCTATATGTATATGTATAGATATATATATATATATATATATATAAATATATATATATGTATGTATGTATACATATATATAGCGAACAAAATTTTTGAAATAGACATTACATTTGAAAAAATTTTCAGCCCTTTTAAAGAATTTTATCTCAAAAATTGAAATGGATATGAGGTATATAGGTAGGTGCCGATTTGGCAGAGAATGCTCTGTTTAAATAGCTTTGAGTGATCGATTATTATTTTTGCTGACAGAATCTTCACAATAGTGTTAAGCAGTAAACAATAAATTCTCATATTATAGATATACAATTACATGTACATATATATTATGTGTATATATGTATATATGTGTATATGTGTATATATGTATTCATAATTAATTATAATTAATTGATAATATATCGCAATCACGCAAATGAATTCTCGATTATCGAGCTAAACGCTCAAACGCAAAGCTCAACGCCCAAAAGAGTTAACTAACTCGATCTGTTAAACCCCTTGTAAGTCGGTTACGCTCGATGCATTTACACAAGGGGTGGCTGTATATAAAGGACGTTTCTGAAAGCGCGCGCTATATGCGCACCTACGACCGGGTGTATCGTGAGGTTGAGTTACGGAGCGACCTGTTTTATTAGCTTCGGGAAGCACTGCATTCTTTCCTGTTCGAACTGTAACCGCATGCGCCAAGCGGCACCGACGACAGACATTCAGGACCGTATATGTAAAGCATGCGGCCTGGGTTATCCGACGCATAGATTTTAATCAGGATGTAAGAAACGATTGGAAGAATTTTAAGATAAGTATAAACCGTCTTCAAAAACGGGAGCGAAAAGTTTTCAAATCTACTGTACGGATAAATTTGTCGATGATATTTATGTAACTTCAACTACATCTTATTGTTAGAATAATAAAATTTGAAACGAAAGGAAATCAATAATGTAAGATAAAAAATAATATAATAATTTATATTTTCATAAAGTTTTCTCAATTTCTAAATAAGGAATAAAATATTTAAAAATTACTTTTTAATTAAATAACTAGAAATTAAAATATCTAAAGATTTAGAAATTAAGAAATGTATTATGAAGAAACTTTTATTAAAAAAATATTATGAGAGAAAGATATGAGACACATCTTATTGCGATATGTTCTCGAAATATATTATTCGATTGTGGACAGATACACAATAGTAATTTCTTGTTAAAATTTTTCTTTGAGAAGAGATTTTTCTTTTTCGTCCGAGCAACATTAAGTAAAGTTAACTGGAAATTACGTCAAATCTGTTATCGGCGCGCTCATCGATCATGTGCGCTACCACGCGCGACATTTATGGGATTTCCCACTTGGATTTATGACCCGGACGAATTTTAATCCACCTTTCAAACGATGAAGCTGATTTCGGCAAGGTAATGCAATTTCCAAATGCGAGCACGTTTTATCGAACCGGTTCCTATTCGAACTGAAATATGCTCGGGCAAATTTCGTATTCGTACTCTTCCTTGTAGCATAAAACATAAATCCCTCTAACGTTCCCCGAACGAAACGATCGCAAAAATAGTGGTGTAATCGATATAAGTCATGTGCACTTATTCGAACATGTAATTCCATGAACGCGAATTATTCAACGTTGAAAAAAACGATATTAATCGTTAATGTTGCGGTTCAAATTATTTGCGTTCTTGAATTATAATTAGGAAATGAAATATCGATATATGTATTTATTTATATTTACTTTAAATTATTTTATATGCAGTTTTCTAAAACAAATATTATTTAGAGATTCGAAGATCTTTTGATTAATTTAAAATTATTTGTAATTTTTCTTCTTTTTCACAATTTTTACGAAAATTTAAAAAATTTTTACTAAAAAATTTAAAAAATTATTTTTAACATAGTATAAACGTATCTTTGTCAAGCTGTTTGACTTGACATTTTTAACTTGTTTCTATGTACAGATAACTCACTCATATCTACATGCCTTTATCGTAATTTTTCAAGAAATGTCTTTTATTTAAAGGTTTTCCTTTATTTGAAAATTCATAGTTATTGAGTATTCATAATTTCAACATATGTACAAATAATATTAATATATAATTTCCATGATATTTTAAGAAACTGAAATAATGTTATAAGTATTACATTGCTATATTCAGCCTTTAGAATATTATGGAATATTAGCAACATTTATACATACATATATTGTAACCACTATTTTTAAAAAGAAAATTTTTAAACAAAAAGATTTTTCTCGAAAAGTTAATAAGTAAAGCCACGTGTAGATATGATAAACGAGTTATCTATACATAGAAATAAGTTAAAAATATCAAATGTAAAGCATTAACTTAACAAATATACGTTTCCATTATATTAAATTATAGTAAATTTTAAAATTTAGAATTCTAATTTTTCTGCATCGGCACATAGTTTTACACATTTTGAAGATTAATTTGTAGAGAAAAGGAGTTTATGGGTCAAGAGAACGACAATTTTAATATCTAATAGTACTGATGTTATCTAAGAAAACATTTGTTACATGCATCTGTCCTCGGTAGAAATTGTGTTTAACTGGCCAGATTAGATGCAAGATATTATTTCACATTTGTCACTTTATGCGGAAACTATAACAACGATAATGTCGAAGCGGTGAAGGACGGTGAAAGGTGAAACAAACTGCGAGTGCATTTCAAATATACGTGCACATTTTTAAATACTTTTTGAAAGAGATAGAAATACGTTAGATTTCTTTCTTTAAAATAAATAAGCAGCTTCTATCTTTGAATATAGTTATTGCAATAATAGTAATCTGCCATTGATCTGACACGATACATATCAATCGCGTTCGTTTCGTGATCTGCATTGACAAATTAATGCATTCGGCTACACCGCATCATTTCGCGGCGCAAATACGAAGGATCATTTTGCTATTTTACGTTCACTCGGTTTACGCCTGTATGGTATGGTTTGCATTAATGTAGGCCGACATATACGTAGAAGAAAGTCTCACGTTAAAATCCGCTTAAGAACGAATGGAAATGTCATCATGCTAGTACTAGGCTTTATCTCCACTCTTTCGATAATTTGTCGAGCGCAAATTGCGTCGCGACGAGGAATGATTTAAAATGTATGAACGCTTTTCGAAGGCTATTCTTTGCCCCCTCCCCCCCCTTTCCCCTTCTCAGTATCGTCTCATGTGAGGGAGAGGGGGCGGTCTTCTCTGCGATAACGATGCGACCTACTACCGCACCTTCAAGCAATAATTAGAAACTGTTATCCTCACGACGCATATTACTCTGTAACACTTTGTCCTGCATAGCCTTGAGACGTAGAGGACGTCTCGTGACATTCCGTTATTCAGAAGCTGGGCCTTCAGCTCGGAGCCAGAACAACGTATTGTAATCTATACCTTGACGTTTCAATAATAAAAATTTATCTGACTTTTATCCTCACATTTAATAATAATTTATCATTTGTATTTACATAATTCTATATCGTCTATAGGGTGACTTTTATGATGACATTTTACAAATGTTTAAAATTATTCATTAATTGTCTTTCTATTTCTATTTGCTACTTCTTATCTTCCTCATTGAGCATTCAAACAGGAGTCATAAGATGTGTGTTGCTATTGCGAACATTGTATTTATAGGTAATTATTATTTTGTACTTTTACGTCAACAATGCTTGGCCGCTATGGCTCACATTGGCGCAATTAATTTGTTATTTATATTTGAAGCCAAATAAATTTACTTTTATTATATATAAAATTATTAAGCTACAATTTTCTAATTTTCTCACATCGGCACATAATTTTACGCATTTCGGAGATTAATTTGTGAAAGAGAAGAATTTATAGGTCAGGAGGAAAATTTTAATAAATAAAAAATGACTGTATTACTTAAATTATAATTGGAATATACAAGAGAATTATTTTACAATTAAATCATAAATAGACCAAGAATAGAAGCAAAAGATTTTGATTCGTATCTGATGGTTGGATATTTCCGAGTCAATCGGTATTAGAGATTAAATATGTATCACGTTCGACTTGGTGAGCGCGCAGGCTTGCGCGCGAAAAGACACGACTTTTTCACGTAGCGCTGTGATTATACAACCGACAATCGATCTCTTTCGTAAATCCGGCGAGATCTCTCGTATCCGGCACACGCGCGTGCGCGCGCGCGCGCACACGACAATCGGAGTCCAGCGGGCAGCGGCTCACGCGAGAAAGAGTGAAATCAGCGTTGCGGCATACCGTGATATCGCGCTGCGCGTACCGAGGTTTTCGTCCGTGGCGATTCAGCGCAGCGCAGCGCGGCGCAGCGCAACGCAGCTCGGCTCGTCGAGGCGGGGCAAGGCAGGGCAGGTGGACTCTCGAGTCTCGGGATCTCTCTTCGGGACTCGGTAGGACTCGAGCGATTATCGAAAAACGCGCACAACCACGCCACCGAGAAGCGGCGGCGACGACGATCGAAACGGAGCGGAGCGGGCTCTTCTCCAGAAGGCAGACAGGCCGAAGTCGAAGGAGACCTGCCGTGCCTGCCGTAAAGCACGCCATTCGGCAAAAGGTTTGTGGTGAGAACGAGAGACGCGAGGGTAAAGAAAGAAAGAGCGAGAGAAAAGAAACGACGACGCAGAGGTCGAGGGAGATAGCTATAGGGAGCGGAGAAAGAAAGAGAAAGAGGGGAAAGAGGAAAGAGAGAATCTCATGAGTGAGAGACGGAGACGTGGGATGCGCGGTTGGTAAGAAAAGGCAAACAAGGCAGAATAAAGCCCGTTGAACAGTGATGAGTTTCGTGGAAAGAGCCGACAGTCCGGGAAGAAAGAGAGACTGCTTTAATCCCGAATCGAAGACCTTATATACCAAAGACTCTTCTCTCGGGCATACAATCTTCCCAGGCATTTCCCCGGAATTTCTCGAGATTTTGACGGCAGACATCCTTTAGTTTCCGATTCTATCGAGTAGCGGGTCTGTGATATCGAATTCCATGAAACGAAGTACATTCTTGAATTCAACACATCTCTGAGAGAAAGGGAGCGTTTTTTTAAGATTTTATAATTTGAACCATCGCGCTGAACTGAAGGCGAAGGAGAACGCATTATGAAACGCGTCTTCCCTAAATCCGATGCTTCAGGCAGGAGAACAAGCAGACGTATACGCACACAGCACGCTATACTATAGTGTGTCGAAGAAGTAGGGTACAAAGACTTTATTTAAGTATCAAAGGAGAAGGAAATATGCGTCTCGAAATTTTGATCGGTTCATTCTTTACATTTTACAACGCTACAGATTTACATATCTTTATATATCTTCTTACTATATAACTACTACTTTAAAGTCTACTGGATTTTATACAATTTTTATTTTATTGTTATATTGACCACGATTTTTTTATTGATATACTTGTATGTATGATGAGAATATATTTCTAACAGATTATATATAAATAATTTTTACGTTCAAGTTTTTTACGAAATCACGAAAATTTGAAGAATACTGATAGGTATTCTCAACTTTTCGGCATTTGAGATCGGAAGCACGCGACACTAATCGACGTTTGATGCTTGTCGAGACGCACTAATCATGGGTTTGGGTCTGTTAAATGATTGCGGAGGAGAAGGAGAAGACCTTGTGGTGTACCGGAATAACATGAACCCGTTTGGATTTCCTTTGTTTAAAATTTAACGAACGTGTTGGCTAAAACAACGCATTCTCGTAAGGCACTCCGGTAGTAACGCCGAGACGAGTCTCTCTTCTTTTTCCGGACAAATAAGTAACACGATACACGTATGTACGTATATCCGTGTCTCCATACATATCCGGTTTTATTATTTAATCCAGGGGTGGAGAAGCCAGACGTGAGATCCACTGGTGTGTAACACCTTGTGTTGCGCTTTCTTACATTAAATGTTTGAGTATTGGCTAATGTTGCTTAAATGTTACGCCGTCAGAAAAAGATAAATCTCGTTAAATCTGTCGTCATTGACACATGAACCAAATAAATTACTATTTAAAATCCATCACATTAATTTTTTTTTCATTTTCGTCAGATTTTTGACGTTTAAAATATTTATAATAAATTGACATTTGCATCTTTTTAACTGAAATTTTAGTTTTCTGTATATTGATCAAATCAGATAAAAAAAGAATGATTGATTTAAGTGAAATGAAGTCAACAAAAATTTATTACACTTTATATCATGAAAATATTTATTTTTATAAATGTGACAATAGAAGATAATAAGTATTTGCAAATGCACTTGGCAATAGATATATTTTAAAACGTATAAGAATATATAAATAATAATGTCATTTAACTTTTATAAAAATGTGCATTAATTTGTGAAGATTAAAATCCTGTTGGGCATGCATATTTGCACCATGTATCGCATATGATATATTACCGTAACTTTTTTCAACATCACTGTCATAAAAAAATAATTATTATTCATTACGATTAATGATTTTGTTTCTGAGCGCTTGGCGCGCTGTTATCTACGACCATCCTGCTTCGCTTGCTGACCAAACATGTGTTCGCATGAATAATGGACATCTTTCGACGTATTCTTTATGCTGTAAAACATCTAACACCGTAAATGCATTTTATTATATAATTTAACGTATTACTTAATTCAATTAATTTTTTTTTTCCATAATCCACATCAAGTCACTTTCTTTGCATTAATTGAATTCAATTAATTTGGTCAATAAAAAATTGAGGAAATGTTGAAAAAGAACATTTTCGATCTCTTTTATATTGGATTGTCGAAAGTTATATCTATTTTTATTTTTATGAAAATTAATCATAAAAGTTAATAATTTAAAAAATACAAAAAATAGTAATGCAAACGAAATTATTCCATCTCATTTTGCCGATTGCGTTTTCAAAGGAGGATCCATCCCTTCGATTAGTCAGCGCTTAGTTTGCCTTAAAATATAAGCGAAAAAATCATTTGAGAAAGTCTCTTCATCATGTAAGAGGCGCGAGCCGTCCAATGCGACGATTCCTCTTCGCTCGCTCTTCCTCCGGACAAATATGTAATGCGATATGCGCGCGCGCGTGTATACATGTACACGCCATCCGGAACAGTGAGTGTGTGTCCGCGAGTACAAAGGGGGCACGCCAATATAGTTTTAAAACGGAATCGAGCGAGCGAGTTGCACGGCGGGGCGCGCGGGAAGGCCAGAGAGGCAAGCAAAAGCAAGTCCGAGCGAGTAACAGTGGGCGACCCTGCTGCCGGCTGCCGACAGCATTCCTACAACACAACGCGCCCCGCGCGACCCACACATCGGGCACAATACACGGCACAGTATACATACCCACACGCGCGCGCGCGCGCACACAGATGTGAACGAGCTACACGTACAGTGTCGGATTGCGAGGCATCGCCGCCCTTGGGAGCCCACGATAACTACCGCGAGGACAGACGAATAGACGGACGGTTTCGAGCGAATCGATTATGCGCATTGAATTCGACTGAATTTAAATCATAAAGTGAGCCGGAAAAAATTATATTATCATAAGAGGGGTAGAAAGGGGTAGAAACTCCGTTCTCACAATACACAGCGCTGCCTCGAGTCTTACTCGATGATACACTTGCGATACAAAGCGTTTCCGGCAAAAATTGCGTCGTGGTTTTTTCTCAGTGTTTTTTTTTTTTTTTCCCCCCCGATGAAACGTACGGCTTCGCCCTCCTGCGAGTCTTGGAAATTTGATGGAAACGAAGTACTGTAGACATCTAGGTTCTCTATCGAATTGATACGCGCGTGGCGCAGACGCGGAGCGAGCCCGACGCTTTCCATGGCGTTGCCTGTGCCAGAAAATTAGGCGGAATCTCCCTCAGCCGTTAGTCTGTCTTGAGTGAATTATACGATGTCTCTTCACGATACAATATTTTTCGTTCGCTGGTACTTACATCCAATATGTTTTTATAATATAACGATTAATTAAAAGATTTTCTTTTACTTAGAATAATAAATAAAAGAGCTTCAAAAGATTTTTTTAATCAAGCAATTTTTTTCATGATAATAAAAAATAAAATATACAATTACACAATACGTAATGCATACAGAAATAAATGTTGCTCAGTTTACGGGACAGAGTTTAAAATTTTGATTCCGAAAGAAGAAGGGGGATCTAAAAGATAATTAATTTTCAAGTATTCTGTGTGGTTCGTAATATTTTCAAGTTAGATATCTCGTCGATCAGTTCTAAATTGTTTTGACTCGGGTTCAGTAAGCGTTTACGACGATCCTGCCAGAGTAGCGACGTAACACGACGCGTTGCGTCGCTCGGCCACTGTCGTGGGACGCCGTTGCAGCTTCGTGCATCCTCGTGATCGCTCGACTCGGCTATGCACTGTCCTCCCGTCGACTATCACGAACGAATGGCGCACACACACACATAAGCATTTACATATACATGCGCGAATCCCTCTCTTTTCTCTCATCCCTCTCCACCTTCCTCGCTCATTATTATATCTTTTTATACCTGCATCTTCGTTTAGTTTATTTTACTCGCTTTTATATAAGCGCTGCACAAATGCTATCTGTATCTACCTTCCCTTCCCGCGTCACGTGAATGTTCAAACTGTGGCAAACTTGTGGCAAATTGGCGCGCGCTCTTAGCGGATTATCAGTCAATGCGTCTCTCGATATCCGCGTGAATATTTCATATTATATATGTATATATGTATATCTTGCTCTCTTGAAATTTTCCATAATATCCATTGTTATCATAATTTTTACTGGTCAAAATGTTTACATATAATATCTTTATCTTTTCCAAGTACATGGTAGTCATAAATTAGTACTCTAATGGTTTTCATATTTTGCGCTAGTCTATAATTTATTTTCTACTTACTTATTATCTTACTACCAGCACAGTTATGTCTTAATCAAATGATGAACAACGACGCTACATTTCTAGTTTTTTTATTATTCATTAATTGATCGCTCATCATATTTCTTTCTGATTAATTAATTAATTAATTATTACAACTCTGCGCGTATTCAAAAAGTTACGTAATCTTTAAACGTACATGTTCATACAAATTTATTTAATATTTCCCTTTCAAAACGCGAGCACGAGAGAGGATGTGGCAATACTACAAATAATAGAACGACGCGCTTTTGAACGACGCGGAAGACCGATGATCGACCGGGGGTTAAAGCAGATCGCGGTTGCCAAGGCAACTCCCATTCTCGATGGACCACTTCCGGTTTTCGACGCCCCTCGTCGAATCTGGCCCGTGCCACACGAGGCGTCCGTGTCCGCGTCCGCCTCTCACCATTTCCCGCTTGCTGATCGGATCGGATCGGCGCGACGTGACGCGACGCGACGCGACGCGGCGCAGCGCAGCGCAATAAGCGCGCGCGCGCGCATACGCTCAGTAGCGCAGCCTCGAATGCTCTCTAGTCCGCGACCGATTGGAAGGACGATGAGCCGGCGGTGCGCGCGTGAAAGGACATCCGGGAAAATGGAACGGGGAGAAATCCGATGAGCGACGAGAGTCTAGCAGCGTGGCCGTGCTAGTACGTCGAGATCGATGGCATCCTAGATACCGCACGAATCGGTTTCTCGACCAAGGTGGTAGCGAGGAGGCGCGGCGCGCTCTATTACAAATCTAACCGTACGAAGGCGTTTTGAATGCCGCGAAATCGCACGGACACGGACACCAGGCAGGCGCCGTGGCACGAATCCAGCGTGGGAATCGCGTTTGGGCATGAAATCGTATCCTCTCTCGTGGGCACAGCAGCGCTGTACTCTGCACTGCGCTCGCTAGTCGCTGCGCGCTGCTCCCGCTCGCGGCGACAGCTCGCTCGCGCCAGGCCAGTTGACGGTAATAACGAGGAAAAATGTGTACTATGACGTAACGCGACGCGGTGCGTTTGTTGGGGCGGGCGCTGTGTCATGCGGCATTCGTTGCGCGTACTTTGATCGCTCGACGCTCACTTTTGTATCTCATTTACGTTCCGATGAATATCTTACATTTTTTATGATACAATTCATAGGACAAAATTAAATACGTAAATTTAACGAATAAATTTATTGAATGAAATAAAAAAATTTAATTATGCTAACAATTAGAGATACTTTTGTCGATTATTTCCATACACTTGCCTAGTACATTTTGTCCACGAATATATTGCGATCGATTTCTTTTTTTTTTTTAGATGTTGTAATCGTTAAAAGATAGAATGGATGTGTCAAACATATGGAGGGATGAAAGTTATAGTGGTGCAAGTCACTTAATTATGAATTCGAAAAACAAGGTTTTTTTTTCAACAGATAAACAGTTTTCTTCAGCTGCACTAATAATCTATAAACCTCAAGTCGAGAGGTTGAAAAAAATGATACTTATACATTTTTTATCCTTTCATATATCGATCAGGTCTAATTAATTTAGGAATTGTTAAATCATCAATTTATTTGTTATTAATGACTTTGCTAATCTTTTCTATTCGATTTCATCTCTTATCTATATATTATTTAATTATGAAAAAACTCAGCTGGATCAAAAGATCTAGACGACTTGATTTTGCAATTTGGGCGCTCCAAAAGTTCTTTCCGTATCTCAATAATATTTAGATGAGATAGAGAGATGAGAGAGACGAGAAAGATTCTCAACAGCGAATGGCGCAATTGGTCGACAGAACGTCCCGTATAATCCCGAGGTTATTAATAAACCGCATTCATCGATCAATCAATTTTTTAAATACCATAATGGCATCGCGCCATTGCGACCGCACTATTATCTCCCGACTCCCTGGTTCCGATACATAGAAACAGATTATTTTCCATTCGCGTATCGTAGATAGGAGGTCTCGTTTCTCGCGGAGTGCAATCTGTTTGCGCAGCGCGTGGACGAGCGCGCGGCATAACAAAATAAACGCGCATGTACACGCGCGCGGACAGAGAGCGGGCAGAGTGCGAGGGTGAAGAGGGGGAGAATGACAGAAAGAAGGAGATAGGGAGAGGGAGGGAAAGAAAAAGAGAGATCGCGAGGTTACCTGTTCGCACGCCAACGATAATGCAGTCGAGCACTCCGGGCCTCCGTGTCAACGATCGGCGAACGGCCACGAATCTCGATGTGTGCACGTCCGTCTAAATGTTCCTACCTGAGAACCTTACGCCACCCAGCTGCCTCTCTCTTCCTCCCTCCTTCCCCCCCTCTCTCTCTCTCTCTCTCTCTCTCCTTCCCTTCCTCCGTCTCACATTCTCTTTCTCTGTCTCTCTTGCATTCCCGCGTGGAGTAAAGACACAACCAGATTGTGCTATCTCGAGGAGAGGAGAGAGGGGGGCGGGGGGGGGGGAGGCGACCCCGTGTGTTCATTTCGCTTCTGGTCCGCAACCGTGAGACGAACGCTCTCCGCGTCGTTGTAAAACGGCTCTACTCCCGCTCGCGAGATCTTTGCGAGTATTATACATCCCAAGTGTCGCACAAAATTAGCGCGTCACGATATCGGTTGCTCCGATCTGAGATCGATCGACGATGTATCCCATCGTCACAATTTTTACATGAGAACGTCTTTAATATTTCTTTTTATCATATTCGTGTTATACATATCTCTTTTATCATATTTGTATCATACATTTCTTCGCTTCCAAAATACATAATAAGATAACTCTGGTATGTACGGCGCACTTATCAAAAACTTAATTCATTGAGTATTATTTACTAAGTTTGAAGTAAATGAATTATGTCAGTAAAAACTTTGTACTGTCTACTATAATGAAAAAAAATATTAGAAATCCGAAATATTTATATTTCATATTAAAAAATGAACTTTTTGAAACCCTTGCATTTTTGTCGTACAGGGGTGGGATATATGACTACTCATAGGAAAGGGGGGAGGGTATGTATGGCTTATAAAAAATTTACAAATAATGTATATAAATAAGACGTAAAATGACACAATAACTTATAAAATGCGATTATAATTTTATTAAGAATGATAAATATATATATGAAGTATAATAAATAATAATTGCAATCTTTCCAGATGTATAACAAGTGTTATGACATGAGGTACATATTTCATGTATTGCGTTTAGTGCACTGAATTCAATCTGCGCACTTTATGCTTTGGGCATAAATCTTGCCTGTTAAAAATGCAGAGTCCCAAGCATATCCCAAACAGATGGGATATACAAGACAACAAACTAAACATAGAATAGAAGAGCAAAGTACTTGTATTTCATGTATCACGAAATAACCACTAAGTCTTTTGCACGTTCAAAACAACAAATCGACAAAATCAATTCAACTCACCATAATTTCATTAATATTGACAGTAAGAAACTGAAATCATAACACAATACTAATATATAGGCATGTAACAGAGTAATTGCAGGAAAATTATCTCCACTCCTTTTATTTTTTCTGACTTCTGCGGCGTAAATCTCAGCGCGGCGTATTTGTCGGAGTTATCCTACCTGCTATATCAAATTAACGATATTATAAAAGTTAAATTACAATAATTAAAAGTATTATCAAGTATTATCAATATATATTGATTTCGACATATTAAATGTTATTCTGAAGAAAAGGAAGAGAAAAACTTGCGTATATTTTTTTCTAAAAAAACACATGTCGACTTTAATCGTTCTATCGACAACAATGAATGACGATGATAATGTTTAATTTCATAATGCAATATATAACAAAATTATAATATAGTATTATACCATATATTGTTTATTAAAACTTTAATTTGTTTGAATATCGTTGATAATAGCACACTTTCGGGAGTTTTTTTAGATTATTACTTTGAAAATCTCTCTTCGTAAATCGGAGCAGATGTTCGTAAACCAATAATGGTTTGCAAAACGAATTGTCGCGATGTACCGAATTTGGATCTGGGAAGTGCGGCCGTACCGTGATTATCAGCGATCGTACGCTTCCGATTGTCCCCGTTAAGGAAAAGGCACTGCCGCGCCGAGGGAGATTCGCTAGTACTGGCATACCGCGAGAAATCAGAGTTCGCCATTAAAGCGTCACGTCGTGAAATAATGCGCGACCTAACACACAAACGAGGCGGTTACACCCACCGCGAGGCTAAAGCCACCGCGAGCGCGGAGAAAGCAAAAGGAATTTCGCAGCCGCGATATCACCGCGGCATTATTTTCCCTTCACCGTGCCACCTGCCATCCTTCGACATTGCACCGCGATTTTCAAAGGTACAACGAGAGATTGGAGCAGAAAACAGAGAGAGAGAGAGAGAGGGGGGAGGGGGAAGGGGGCGAAGGAAACGAGGAGGGAATTATTAGGCTCTACGGGGCTAAATGGTTTAAAACGTTCACACTAATATTAACAAACAATAAAAACGCATTGGAAGTAAAAATCAATGTAGGGGCATTATGTTAAATAAAACATTAAGTAGAGTTACTTTTAAGTGAAATAACAATTCTAATTATTGTCAAGCGGGAGGAATCGAAGAGATTGCACTTGAAACCACCGTGCTAGGACGTATCGCGAGTGTCTTTCACCTGACAAACAGGGAGAGATCGAGACAGAGAAAGAGAATTAAGAGAGAGAGAGAGAGAGAGAAAGAGAGCGAAAGCTGTAACGTGCACGTTGGCACACACAGGGATCATTTATTCATACACCTACCACATCTTCATTAGAGACAGTACATATGAAGCCGCGGATGATTTTGCAGGATTTGCTTTCTGGCGTCCGATGGACCAGTATATGCGTATCCGACCGGCCGAACCATCGACTTGCTCCCATACACCACGGTGTATTTATATTCGCGCTTACGCGTGTGCATGTACTCGAGACGCGTGTCAACGCACCCGTATACACGCGTGTGTATACGTATCGCTAGAATATTTAACGTACGCGCGAGAACGGCGAATTCCCACCGTGTCGCCGTGGTCACGTCGGGGTGTAAGTTCTCTGTCCTTCTTTCTCTCTTTCTTGATGGTATATTCTATAATATGTATAGGCAGAGTTGCCGTTCGTTCGTTCGTTCGTTCGTTCGTATGTTTCTTCGGTCGAGGTCCGCTCCAGGTTGTTCGGTCTGTGTGTGCTCTCGCGGCCGGGGCTCCCACCAACGCAGCGCGCGACCTAGCCTTCTTACCCGCCCACCTACTCTATCGAGCAATCCACAAATGCATTCTTTCCTCTCTTCTTCCCTTCTGTCTCTCTCTCTTCTTCAGTTGCTCGCCGTCTCCGTTCTTTCCGTCGTCTCCCGTCGACTAGAGGCAGCGTATGCATCGCGGTCTCCTCTTCTTCGTTTTCCTCTCTTCCTCTCTTCTTCCCCCCCCCCTCTCTCTCTCTCTCTCTCTCTCTCTCTCTCGTCCTTTCTTTTTTCCTTCCACGTTCTCTGTATCTCCCTCTTCTTTTCGCCGCCGCGTGCTCTCTCTTTCTCTCTTTCTTTTTCCTCCTCCCTCTCTCCCTCCTACCGTCCATCCGTTCTCCGTTCCGTCTCTTCTCACCGTATCTCTATGTCGAGTTTTAAAGAGTGTCGTGAAGCCAGGGTATGAGACGGGACAGTCAGCCGGGCCACTACGGGTAACTACATACTGCGTACGCGTGTGTGGGTGTGTGTCCGTGCCTTCCTTATACATGACGGTACAGATGTGCCTCGTGATATACGTTTATGTTGGCACGGGCGCGAACGCACACTCGTGCGTGCGAATGCACGTACATGTTCCAAGGCATGGACCGGAGAAGTAGGGCCTCTCTGCCTCTCTGCCCCCTTGTTCCTTCCTTCTCATAACCCCCCTTGTCTCTCGATTCCTCCTACCTCTCGCCTCGTTCACCCCCCTCTCTCCCCTTCCACAGCCCGTCCTTTCTTTCGCTCTTTCTCTCTCTCTCTCTCTCTCTCTCTCTCTCTCCCTCTCCATCTCTCTACGACCCGCAAAGTGCCCTTCCTCCCACTCGTCTTGCCCGGACGATCGGCGTTTCAACGTTAGAGACCTTACATGCTTGGCATACCTGCAAACGAGCGCGTAAGTCCACCTAATATAGATACCGATGCGTACACACAGAGAAATCTGCTCGAAAACTTATCAGAACTCGTCACAATTTGTCTTTAAGGTCGTCGAGGGAGATATCAAGAAGATACAGCGGAAAATGTTTGTTGATAAACTTTTAAACGATAGCCATCGTTATCTTGAAAGATGAAATGCTTAAATTAGGATGAGGGTAACACCCCACTTTCTAGACGACGATTATATACGTTATATTATATAGGATGTACCAATTTGCCACATATAGAGACAAACCGAAGCTAATTTTATATAGTTACTTTATGTAACTGAGCATACATACACCAAGGAACTCTCTCCAATCGACTTAAAGGGATACACAACTACGCAATAAAAGTTCATTAATGTCACTTTATGTGGAACTTGACTTGAACTGTGTCAGAAAGAATATATTCTCGTCTTCCATTATGTTTTTATATGATTTACAACTTCCGTAGCTTCTTTATTTATTCTTATAATAAATAATAAAATGTGTTATAATTTATTAAAAATGTATTCTTTTATATTAAAAAATCGATATATCTCCGACAACGAGATATAAAAGATTAATAAGAGTCAGAAAAACTCCATTATTCATTTAACATAAATATAATTAAAAATAGAAATAATAACTCAAACTGTAGAAAGTACAAAAGTTAAAACGCTAGAATACAATTACATACATGTTTCGACCTTATATAATATTTAGGCCCTCTTCAAAAAATTATTTTACCCGGCGTAGTATAATACATTATTCAAAAATTAAGAAAGTGACTGTTTCATTGCATAATTAGATGAGTGTTAAAACAAAGAAAATGGAAAATTGCTCAAGCGATTGATTGACCGATTGCTAAAATTTCTCATTATACTAAAAAGAATATAAAGAAACATAGAAACGTTATAAGTTATCAAACCTAAGATTTTTTTTTATTTAGAACAAGCTTAATACGTCTCTAAAACTCATCTCATAGTCCGACAATTGAGAAAAACCATGTTAGTATTATAAAAAAATCTGTCAGTGAAAAATGTAAAAAAGCCCATCAAAGCCGTCATCAGCTGTTCGGATGCACAGAAAATTCTTTATTTTCATGTAAATGTAACAAAATGAATAAGATATATACGTTTCAACCCATCAATTAGGATCCTTATCAATATAAATATAATATTCATTTACATGAAAATGCTGGGTTTTTTAACATTGAAATGGGCTTTTTTACATTTTTCACTGATAGATTCTTTCCTCATCTTATATATGTGTTTATAAAAAAATCGTCAAATTTCAATGTCAAAAGCGATAAAAAAAATTAATATCACATAATAAGTGTGTAACGTCCAATGTATAAAATAAAATAAAAAGTAAAACGAAAAGCGTCTAACGTTCTCGACGGATAATATTTAATTAATCTATATTATGTATCATCCCTAATATCGCATAATCTTTGCCATTTACTTTATTCATATATGATTGAATAAAACTTAAAATATCTTTTAAATCATCTTAGTGTACGATGATACATAAGTCCCTAAGTTGGACCCTTGAATGAATAATCATATTGATTGTGTTACGATAGAGAAGGGGAAGAAAGGGTCTCAGCGCGGATCAATTTTCACTCTGGCGTCTGTCAAGGCCGCGTTGATTCTGCGCCCATGAATCATCTTGCTACTTGCTCCATGTGTGCCTATTGTTTAGGGGTCGTATTATAAGCGGTAGCTACCCAGATATTGATCCCCCTTGTGTAAACTAAGTTCTTTTAAATGGCGTATGTTAATATTATCAGAATACTAACAAAGTATTTATATTGTTTTAACTTATTCAACGATATTCTCAACATACAATGTTCAACATACAATGTTAAAACATTGATGAGAGAAAAAAAATTGAAATAGAGAACGTAAATTTTTCCGAATTGGAGCATCAATGCGACAATCCCCATTCCGCATCCTGAAAAAAAGCATTTCTCCTCAACATGTCTCATCGTATACTTAACAAGCCACGGCTTTGGAATTTCTCTCTTTCTCTTTCTGTACCGCATTGTATATCCTGTATGCAAACATGGATTCCGCCACATTCCGCTCATCCTCGGAGCAACACACTCCTTATCGATAGTTTTCTAGACCGAGCTGATAAAGAGGCGAGCTTGTACCGAGCAGTGCAGCTGGAGGAACGTAAAGGTATCCTTGGATACTCACTGCGTGACCCGCGTGCGAGTTACCTCGCCATTCGGCCCGCAAAGCGTCACTATGGGACCCAACCACGGGGTCGTGGTAATATATGCCGCTATTCGGCATTCATGGTGGTAAATATCGCGCCGTAATATCCGCGGATTCCCAGCGTGCCGTGTATGATGGAGCGGCTGTACGCGTCGCGTCGCGTCGCGTCGCGTCGCGTCGTATTGTATATCGTATATCGGAGACAACGAATGGATGATAGGCAGAACATGCCGAAGGAACGTAGCCGGCGCGGCCGTTTACGATTCTGCAAATAATCCTCACGTCCGTAAGTAATTTTTCTCATTCGCTCTTCTTCGCAGAATCCTGGTATGGAGCTGGTTTCGCGAGGAAAATCGCCAAGTATGTAAGTATGGACGGGGATCCTCTTCGCGTCTTTCCTCGCGCAATTCTCCGCAATTTAACGAGAGGCCTAAAGTTTGATAGGCAGAGAAAACGGAGTAAGATATGTCACTTGTACGACTTGTGTGTCGTTCGATTTTATGGGAATATGCCGATAATTGCGATGATCATAATAATCTGAAAAATCGTGACCTTGCTTTTATAGGAAGATTATATTTTTGAACGAATGAATGTTACAGGAAATTTATCTAATATATGCCTAATTAATTTTAATATGCACTTAGAGACAATAAACTCTAGAGGTATGCAGTAATGTTTAAATTAAATCCAAAGATAAAGGACAAGGTTTTTTCAAAGTTTCCTGTACAATTTAAATGCGTATTTTAAATTTCGTCCATTGTACGTTATATGTGTTTACTTTTTATACTTTTGCATGTAGAGTTTTTTTTAATATGTCTTAAATACTTTTAACGTTATAAAAGAAATGAATGTAACTCCAAAAGACTCACATTCGGTAACTTCGCTTACATTTGCATATATAAGTAATAACGGTATTCAATGGAGCATTATATTAATCTAGAAAATTACATATATGTATAATATTTATACATTAATAACACATAATTGTTTGTACGTATGTACATACATATATACATAAATTTGTACACATATATATTTATTTTACTTGCGTATTATCAATACAAATTTGTGCGTATATAAAAATTCGTACATATGCATAAATAGAAGAACACATACATACATTGTATACGTTAAAAGAAAAATAAACATATTCTTTCTTAATACATATAAAATCATTGATTTTACATAAATTACACGCATATACATGATACGATTCAATGATACAAATTTTTATCTACATTTAACTACATGCATACGCATAAGGCCATACCATTTTGTGTGTATGCGTAACCGTTGATGCGTATAGTGGCGCGTTGCCGACAGACGCTCGGCCTGTTCGGCCCGTTAGGTAGTGGTCTCCGATGCGGTTCGTCCGTGCGGAGAGCACGTTCCCCCGGCCGGACGGACATGTAAGTGCTCCGAGTAGGTGTGAGAGCCGTGTAGGTGGCTCTTTCGCTTAGGCGGAGGTCGAGGAAGCGGGGTCGCTGACGTCCCGGTCTGACGCCGCGCCGCGCCGCGCCGGCCGGCCGACCTCCGACCAAACGCAAGCGAGTCATGCCACGAGTTAAGGGCGAAGAGAAATCTCGGCGCGTGTACGCGCGTCACCGATCGTAGCCGCGAACGTACAAATTCGTTCCCTAGAGCTGTCTCGCGACAGCTTTTTCTGTTCGAGCAAATTTTTAGCCGATGGTTCTCTCGAAATAGCACACCGAGTTTACTTGATCGATGTGGGCGGAAGAATGCATTGGTAGCAAGTTAGATCGATCTTGTCTATTGACACAATTTTTGTCAAGCATATCGTTTAATAGGACTCGCGATTTCAGAGAGAAGAGAGATATTTTTGTTAAAATATTTTTGCTCTCTAGATTAATGTGATTGGATACTCTCAGATTTGTCGTAGAAAACGGTAGGCTTATAAGCGTCGAATCTTTTCCATTCTTCTTAGTGCAAGATTGTGAAATAAAAACGTGAATGCACTTATATTTCGTAATTACTAATAAATAAGAAGGACTTTGAAATCTCTATTGCAAATTATTGACTCTTAATTGTTCATATTTCTAAAATATATACTCGCTCAAAAGTTATTAATTCTATTCCCACAAAAATTATATCGACGCGGAGAAAACTTTGATTATTCGGTGATGTCATAACGGAATAGCTGAGGGTTTTATTTTAGGTAATGTTGTTTTTACTTGCAAGTAGGCGAGTAGCTTAAGCCGCGACTGATCGGAATTACGAGAGAGAACCCGACCGGAGTTGTCGGGCGAGTATTAATAACGCGATGAGCGGATATGTTGGAATATCGGTTGGTTAACTATTGTGGAACATATGATATTAACCCTCCAGACGAGAACGTGATAATATATACCTGGACACGGAAAAATTTTATAAAATTTTAATAATTAAGGTATATTAAACAACTAAGAATAGCTAATGTTCCATACGAAATATTTTATTTTTCTACAACTTTGTTAATTTATATTTTATGAAGAAAAATTCTTGTTTCTTATGATAATTTTTTTTTCCTCTCCCGTTCTCTTTTTCTTTCTTCTTCATAAAAAAATTCATTAAACTATCGCGAAATTTGAGGTATTAACGTAGTTAATAAATCGGTTTCGTGAAGTAGATCGTCATCAACATGCACTTGCAGTATTCGTATTCAAGTGTATGTATTGTACAAACGAATACACTCAAAATCAATGTGTATCAGTTAGCATTTATCTATCAATGTTCCTAAGGAGAATCGTCGAACTTGCGCTTATCGCTCGGTACTCACAGACGAATTGAGAGGACTCGATACAAATATATATTATATTGATCTCAGTTTGCTTATTTGAATATATGCTTATATGAATACAATTGATAACGTTTTCATGAGTTACTTGAACCTGAAATATTTCTTATTAGGAGAATCTAACAATTGATTAAATAATTCGAAAGGTATTTAATCGTAAATATTCTACAACTACTAAATACATAAATATTTGCACATAGAAAAAAATGTTTGTTTGACTTAACTGAAATTCTAATGGAAAATGAATGGTTCAGAATTCTAGTTAAATCTACAAGATTTCTGATTAAATCTATTAAAATTCTAGTTGAAATAATCAACATTTGGTAGATTTAATCAGAAATTTAGTAGACTTAACCAGAAATCTGGATCGTTCATTTTCCATCAGAATTTCAGTTAATTCAAACAAACATTTTTTTTCGTCAATCATCATCAATAAATTTATACAGACACATTACAGAACAGACAATCTTTCAAAAAATTTTACGATACTTCTAATATTCCTGAAAGAAACTCAATTATGATTGATATCACATTTTAAAGAAAAAATATTCTGTCGTTCTTTGAAGTCTGCGAGTGGAAAATTTAATGTGCGCTCTAAAAAATATTCCAAAATATCAGAATCTCTTGTGCGGATTTTCGAATATATAGAATTTACTATTTTTGAATATGCAGCGAATTTTCGTAAATAAATATACATTCGGACGCATCTTTCAATACAAGTATATATATTCACACTGACGTTTACTTCATATTTTGCTGACGCACCCATAAAGTGGAACACGCGGACGTCGAATTCGTATCCGAACTACTCGCTCGCAAATCTTTTACAGCAAAATACACGTATAATATTCATATATACGAGAGATAGTAGTAGTTTGATAACTTACACTTTTCACTATTATAATATATGGAAAGAAAGATTTTATTGAAATATCTAAAAATTTAGTTAAATACAGATCTGAAAATAATTTTTTGGATTATAAAAATAATTACGTAAAAATTTCAAGCATAATGAACAATGCTGCACAAAAAGTGTTTATATTTTAACTACTAATTGGAACATCGTACATAATTATTACGATACTTCGACAAAGTTATTTTTAAATCTGTATCTAATTATTACATTTTTTGACATTTTATAAAAAGTATCTTTTCCATAAGCAATACAAGCAATTAAGAAAAAAAATTATTTGAGAGCATTTCGCTTTCTGAAATAGAGAACGATCGAGATTAACTGGTTAGATAACTACTTTAGAAACAGTTGACAGACTGGGTTAGCCACTCTCATAACACTCCACAATAGTAAACCGTTGTCTACTTGGATTATAATCCCAGGTAGAGAAACTAACTGTAGTTTTCGGACCTGACACTAACTATAGCCATAGCTATGGTTCTAGCTATATGCAACCAACCCCTAAACATGCAAGGGAATGTGATGCTATTCCCATGCGAACTGTTCGAAATATGCGAGACGTGATTCCCGTATCAATGGCACGATGTGAAATGCGGTACACGATCCTCCTGATCCAATGAAAACGTCCGGAATAAATTGATAACAGATTAATCAAAGATACGTACATAAAGAAAAGTGTTTGGCACTTTGGTACACCCTATATACGTTTAAATATACTCCCTCTCTTTATGAACAACCCACACCTTATTTAAATCCTCGGTGGTGCGGCATCGGCGATATTGGTGTTTGGCATATTATTACCATCTATAGAAATCGTTCATGAGCCATCGTTCGGAACCACGTGATTTATGTGATTGCTTGCGCGAATCCGCCTCGTATATTCTCTTGCGTGTACATAAGAAGAAACTGTACATACCTTCCTCCACGGCACACCACGGGGACAGTGGGTGGGGAAACCGTATGGAGAAGCTTGGGACGATCGAGATGCTAATTCGTTTTGCTCGCTTCCTCGGCTGCCTCGTCCTTTTCTGCGAATGCAGATCGTCGGCGGACGGCGCGGCCGTGGAATGCGTTCCTCGTTCTGAGACTTCTGAGGGCGTGCGCGCCCGAAAGAATAAAGACGCGGAAGATTACGAGCGTATTTACGATTCCAAAAGGATCGAACGTCAAAGCGTCAGATGTAATATTATTATATTGCTGCCCCCCTCCCTCCCCCGCCCCCCCGTTTCTTTTATTCAGCAAACGTGCATTTCGCGCACGATTTTTATGCGATTCGATTATTGGCGAAACTCAATTATCCATCGGAATACAATTTTTATAAGTTTCAT
The DNA here is from genome assembly GCF_000204515.1 of Acromyrmex echinatior. Next base: position 522,960 of record NW_011626984.1, read on the forward strand.
AGCAGTGACGTTTGATTAACGTTTGAATAGCTGGTAGATTTTAATAGCGAAAATTATGGAATTAAAATAGACATTATATTTGGCGTTAAGTATCGGTATTCTATTGTAAGAGACATTTTCAAGTAGTTTATAAATATGTTCAAAATAATATTTGGAAAAGTGGACAATTATATTTTATTGATCTGTAAATTATTACATCAATGACATTAATAAATATATAATATATAATTTCTCATCTAAAATATTGAGATATCAGTACAAAATCAATCGCAAGTATGCACAATACAGGAATAATTAAATGAACAAATAATTGAATTTCCATTATATGTATTGTACATAAAAATCAATAAAGGCAAAATATTTAACGTAAAATATAATGAACTTTTCGTTGGTACAAGTATTATTTTTCGATTAAAAACTTGGTCGGAACGTGTCGACGTGTTAAAAAGAAAAAGGTGGCTCCTTATTCAAAAATTTGAAAATGAAGGATAGGTTCGCACGAGTGCGATGACGAAATGAAAAGCGCCGCTGCACCGAGCTGCTCTCGGGCAGCAGATATTTCTCTTTATAGGACATCGATCTCTCATCTAGCCGTCGATTTCTCTTTTTTTCCGCGTAGTTTGAGAGCATTTCCCCTTTCGCTCTGCGGCTGCTCGCAGTGATCGGCTATCGCGGCGTTGTCTACGGTCATACAACGAGGATAACAATACCGTGACTCGCGCGACGGCTCAACTAAAACGGTATATACTTGCCAAGCGGACCGAACTATATCCCGTATGGAGGCACGTATCTATAATAACTTCCATAACTCACGTGAAAGATTCACTATTTTGGATTTATTTGCTTTACGTAGATATACAATTTTACCAGGGCTCTTTCACGCGATTCGTGAAAGTAGCGCACGTTCCCGTGTAAAGATTCTTTTCTACAAAGTTTCTCGAAGCTTATTAGACACCTGAGCGTATCGATATCACACGCATATACATATATCGATGGCAATATATTTATCAGAAATTCCGCCTCGCCACGATGACTAGGACGTCACGCAGCCCCGTCAACATTCTTGGATCTCTAATCTTATTCTATGTTTCGTGATGACTGCTCACTTTCTTTTCTAAGCATTGTTTCGCTAAATTTCGCTCTTTCGCGAATTGCTTTCAATTTGGCACGCGTACATCGGTGCTTTTAATCTTCATCTCAATTATAAAGAATCCAGAATTTGGATCAAAGGCACGCGGATTCAACAAGATTTCATTTATTAAGTGTGAGATAATTAATTTAAAGTTAGTATTTGTATTTTCACCCTGATTTGGCCTCTTTCCTCTCGTTGCAATTCGATATCAGATGTTTTTTTATTTTTTTCAAATACGTGGTTCGTTTCCTGTGGCTGAACTAGTGTACACTTTTGAAACTTAAAAGAAGAGTGAGAAAGGTATACGTTTGATATTTGTCGAAAGCGAGAAAGAGAGTTCGAATGCAGAGTCTAGTGCAGGAATGACGGAAAATGGACCAATAATCTCGCAGTAGTCTCACAACTGCGAGATCATCGTAATTTTCTGTTTCAAGTATTCAGAAGATATCTCGGTCATATACCTATATTTACGGTCACGCGTATCCGTCCCGTTTCACTCCGTGAGTCGCTTAAAAGACGCTGATCTGTCACCGCACCCGTAAAGCAATGCCTATAGTCCTCATATCCATAAGCCAGTGCTGCGAAACGCGCGCGAATGTTTCAGTTTCGTGAGTATAGACTCGGTAATAATCGTATACCGTTACTTCTCTCTCTCTCTCTTTCTCTTTCGAAAGGCCGTTGACTCAATTGCGCCCCGGACTATACGATTCTATAAGACGCACACGCACGCGTAGATACGCGAAGGAAACACAGGTAGGCAGGTACGCGTATCGATGCCGAGTCGATTATCGACTTCAACTTCGTCGCGCCGGCAGCGGTGGCGAAACGTGAGAGATTAGAACGCCGCGATTGACACTTAAGGGCGTAGATACGTTAATTTAACATGACTCCAATATTATCGGGAATTTCGCAATGCATGCTTCATGCGAAAATTTTTCAGATTTACAACGTTCGACGTCTATGAGAGGTATTTTATATCGGCGACTGTGACAATTTTCAAACGAAATATTCGGAACGACAGTTATTTCTGCGTTATTCCTTTGTAACGTTATCGCGCACGGTGCACGTTATCGCGCGTTAATATTCGCGAACGTATGACGCTATCTAAATTATATTCCTATCATATCACGCTTCGAAATTTATGCGCAGTTCACCTTTCCGGTGCTTATCATGCCAGTAGCGCTGGAATATGAGTATTTTTTTATTATTGTTGAACGTTCAGTTTTTGCATCTTGGCCGTTGGAAATTCGCGGATCTTACGGTGAACAAATTGACGGATCGTACATGTATCGCTTTACACGCACACAATCGTGTACGATGATTGCTTCTAAACGGAGAGATTCCTAGTTCCGCGTCGTTCGTCAAATCGGACAGCAGAATAGTAACCTGCATAGGATGTTAACGATAAGGCTACCGAAATATCGATAGTTCCACTTTCAAAGTATTGTTATGTTCCTGATAACAAGTATGTCCTGATAACACACGAATTTAATTAAATACTTCAAAAGAAATTATTTGTCCGAAACGGCTAGGTTTCAAATATAGAGTGTCGATGTTGAAGGAAAATTTTAATTTTTTTTTTTTTTTTAATTCGAATATCACTCGAATTATTTTGATGAAACTTTGTATACATTTAAAGTTTCATCAAAGTAATTCAATGATTTTTACAATTTTAGAAAAAGAATTTTTTTGACATTTTGTATCTTTGAACTTAAGCCGTCAGTCATATGAAGTTTTCGTCTTGAATTCGTGTGAAAAATTATCTCTTAAAATCTTTTAGCGTACTTACGATTAGTATACACCTTGTATAATAATTAGCGTTAATCTTATAGAGAAAGCCGCTAGTGAAGTAATATTTTAAAGCAAGAAATATATTGAAATAATGAATTATAAGAAATCTTAATACAAGGAAAATTAATTGTAAGATTTATAAAATAGATTCTCGTCCTTCTAAAACATGGAAGTCCCCATGGAAGTCTATATTGTATGGACTCTAAAAATTAATGATATATTAATAGTATTTAAAAATTTTTAAATATTTCTTAGTATTTAAAAATAATATGAAATATTATATATATTTCACATTATTTTAATTTTTAACAAATAATGAGTAAAGAAAAAGTTAAATTAGCAATTGCAAAAGGAAGGGATAAGATCTTACATTTTATTCACATATTTATTTTTTTAACTCTATGCCCACACACGCGCGTGCGCGCGCACACACATAGAATTAGAATATATAATATGAAAATTAAGAATAGAAGAAAAATTATTTGAAACCGTGTCATTGATATCAATGTTCAAAATTCAACACTTTAGATATTTTCTTTCTCGGCAATGCAATGTGACATTGATTGATACGCAAACTATTGATTTAGTAGTTAGTATTCTCAGCGCGGATATTCGCTTCTAAATACGTCTATCTCACTTCATATGTCACGGTCTTTACATTTGGCTAGAATGAAACTCAGAATTAGGCTGTCGTATCTATCGCTGCGAGTGAGCGAATACGAACGTGCGATAAGAATATAGGCCTTTATTCTTCCATACAGCGACTGACTTCTCCATCGGTGCAGTACGCACTACGTATCGTCCACGCATACGGGCGAAGCGCCTGAACGACGCGATTATCTTATTCGATTCGCCACTGATCCTCATGGTCGGCCGACCGTGTCTTTCTCTTTCTCACGAGTGCGAAACTGCCGCCGCGCCGTCACCGCCACGCCATCGCTCCGCTCTACTCTCGTATGTCACAACAAAGGTGCGCTAAAACCCCGATCGGCCGGAATCGATCGGCGGCGGTGCCGGGCGGTGAAACAACGCCGAGGTGAAACTCGCCGGCGCATAGGTCGGCCGGGAGTTTATCGTGTCTACCGCAGGTAGATAGAGATAGATACGTAGGTGGTTAGGTATGCGTAGGTATGCGCGACGACGTCTAAATTCATCCATGATTCGGTCGTCGCGCTTCTAGCTAGAGAGAAGAGACGGATATATCTCTTCTCTCCCGTCTCTCCGGATGGCTCACCTCCGCGTCGCTCCCATGACAAAGGCCGGTCAAACCTGCCTGACAACCTGTAAAATTCCTATGAATGAGCGCAACCTCCGCCTGGTCACCAATACGAAGCGAAGCGCTCTTCGGAGGAGCGCGCGTCGGCGCGCAACTCGACCTCGTCCGTTATTAAATTCCTCGACCTCAACAAGTCGGGTTCCTCTCTGAGACGAGATACAACGAGGGAAGCTCAGGTCGAAACGCGGTGCGACACCATGTGACAACGTTTTCTCCGATCCGTGGGCAGAACAGCAGCTACGCGGGATAATCCGTCGTATAATCCGTCGTATCCGAATCTTCTCGTTACTTTTCAATCGGAACGTGTACCTTCTGTCATGATATCGCGACGGTAAACGAAATAATATAATAATAATACCGCACGGTCAGTCGATGAATAACATTAAATATCATGTTCGACAAGAAAAATGCATCATTGACATTTAGCTAATTCAATTATTAGGTGTTGGAATTAATTCGTAGCGTTTTACAAGTGATGGGAAGTACTTTCATTAATGTATTTTTTAATGCTCATGTGAAATAAATAACATTCTTTCATTAAAAAACGCTACGAATTAATTCCAACACCTAATACTTAATCATAGACTGTACCGATTGGATATTATTTATGATGTCGGCAGCGAAGTAATTCAGAAATTCTATTAGCACATCGTGAATGTCTTCGTTCAGGATAATATCGCTCATTTGCTGCAATTATCGACATAATTAAGAAATTTAAACTGAAACAGTGAGGGGAGCCATTTCGGTCAAAGCGAGTCTTAGTGTCTAATAAATAGGTATATTGTGTGAATTTTTACAATTTTCAGTTGAAATAAATTGCGCGTCAATTTTGTCAGCCTTTTGAATTAAAAAATTTGTTGGCTGCTGGCAAGAAAAAGCGAAGACGAAAAAAAAAAGGGAAAACATATTTTATAAAAGAATATAATTTTATTTCTCTATAATCAGTTTTTATTGCATCAAAATTGCATTTTAAAATTAATATTACAAAATCTTAATGATTCAATCATTCATACTTATTTTCTGAAAAACTTTGTTTTTTTCTTAGTTAAATTCGTAATGTCAAATTATTACCCAATTTAATTCATTTTTAATCATACATATATAGATCGTCACTGCTCTATCCATATGTCGTTATTATAATTTGATCAATGCTCGTTTCTACCAGCGTAGTTTGATTTTAATCTCGGCTCAACTAGCTCTTCATCTTTTTCTAATTTTGAAAATTAAAAAAGAATATAAATATTAAACCGAAATTGAAATTAATCTACGTTGATAAAAATGCACATAAAACAACGGAATTAAACAAGAAAATGTATTGAATTTGATTCAGATTTATACTTAATAATGGACGATATTTACTTAAAAACTAACCACAGAAATGGATCGATTTACATTTTGACATAGATAAAAGTTGAAACTAACGAAATGTTATACAACTCGACGGATTGGGTTACCATTGCTCCTTTGCATCTAACAGCGTTGGGTTGTTGCAGCAAACGAGCGACATAGAATCGATCGAGCACGAGAGCGGCGCACGAGAGTGCGTTCTCTCTGTGCGTACGTATACGTGCGTCAGCGTATACGTGCGTCGGTCGAGTTTTCTCGCGAAAAAAAGGGCGCGATTTAAGGACACATCGGGAATTAACGAGGAGATGAGAAGAGCAGCAGACTTATTATCCTCACGGTGCGGACGCGTGCAGATATATATGTATATATACTCTCGATCTTCAAGGTCGATCTTGCCGTAGTCGATAGCGTATAGCGTATAGCGTATAGCGTATACGCGTGTGTGGCCCGGCACGTGAAGGTACATACACAGGTGCGGGCGGAGGTGCGCGGCTGGCTGTTCTTTAAATTTCCAAGTCGAACTCGGTCTCACCGTCCTTGTTGGATTGTCTCGATTTTCCATGTCGGGACTGAGATACGCAACAGCTTACTGGCTAATCCACGGTGTTATCGTGTCGTAAACTCGTCGGAAATGGCAGTGGCGCGCGCGCGTTACGGTCCTCCACCGAACCGAATGTCCCGAGAAAGTTACCAACGCGCTCTCGTTCTCCGTTACGCCACGTTCTCTCGTCGCGCAGTTTACGTTACGACGAGCGGAAGGCGGCGCGACGCGGGATATACGATACTTCGAGATGGTTCCGTGACACGCGACGTCTCTTGCGCGCGCTCGTTTCAGATAAGCACGGCCAATAACAATCGCGGCCATATCAGGATTATAATGTGCTAGCGATATAACAATAGATAAGCACGAAAGATGTCACATTTCTGGGCATACGCAATTTAGAGCGTATGTCTGAGAGGTCTGTCATGTATTTTGTGCTAGAAATAATCCTAACAAGTCAATTTTTATATTTATTAGCTATTGAAATTTTTCGTTAATCTTTTTTATCAAATCTTATATTGGTAGAAAAAAGAATTAATTAACTTTTTAAAAAGTATATTTTATGTTGAAATTATTTTGAAAATTTTTTTTAAGTGATCGATCACTTATGATCTTAAATTTGGACGTTTCATTAAGAATCTGCTCTAAATTGATTGTTTCAAATCAAATTTCAATTAAATTGAAATTAATTCTATCAAAATATTATTTGGTAAAATATCTTAGAATATTCTAAAAATGTAACACTCTTAGATATCAAAAGAGCAATAGAAATTCAATTTCTTGAGTCAAATACCGTTTTATTATTTTTAACTTCCATGTGTGTCAAAATATATGTAAATCAATCCGTTTCAAAATTAAAAAGGAAGAACGACAGAAAAGGAGCAATAGAAGATGTATATAGTGTCTCACAAAAATGTACAATGACTTTTATATAAAAAACATTTCGATCTATACTTGGCTTTCATCGGTCATTTTAAATGAGAAATTGAGAAGTAATATAAATTCTGAAACCTGACGTACATAATAAAAGAAAGCATAAATAAAACGAAACCAATAATATTAATAAGAGGCTCGTGCTAAATGTCAAACAGTAAATATACAAGAAGAAATATGAAAAATGAATACAAAATAGATTACGTCAATTCATGAAACCGGAAAATAATTAATTCTTTGATCGAAGGCAAGAATTCTGTTAAGTTCGAGAAGAAAGAAGTTTGATAGATATGTTATAGTCAAAATTAAACGATAAGTTGAATATTAGATCATGAAATTATTTTTTGAAAAAAAGAACTGATTAATTTATTTCTGTGATTAATTTCAAAATAAATATCCATATTAATACATTTAGTAAACAAACTAAATTGGAGTCAAATTTAATACATTTTCTTGAATTAATTAAATTAATTCTATTTAACTCCATTGTTTTAGAGTCAAATTCGCGATATTCAATAGGAAATAGAAACAACAGCGACTTATAGAAATGATTAAAAATAACTGAAATTGGGTATAATCTGTCGTTAGAAATCTAATAGTGAATGTAATTGCGTTGCATGGTGACAGGTGTATAAAGGTATACAAAGTGTTCATCCAGTTGAAAGTCGCTTTGAGATTCGAGATCGATTGACCGATCGATTACGACCTGATCACGATCGACTCGTTGACCACCCCTGCTGTCTCAAGCGGTCGCATAGAGCATGGAACGCGGTTACATCATTCCGCGCGACTCTCTCATACTCACACACACACACGCACACGCACGCACACATCCCATGCATTGCTAATATATGCGTTCCGGCCGTACGTTTCGGCCGCCACCGGTAAGCGCGGGGTTATTGAAATCTGAACAATCGGATATACGGCTACGTACTTCTAGAAAGAACAAAGTGAAAGTCCGCCGGTCGGCCGACGGAGGTGACGCGTGAGGTTTCGAACGCATCGTAAAATGCCGCACCGGCGTGTCGAACTCGGTGATTTTAAGCAACATCGAGCAATGTCGAGCCCCGACTGTATCGCTACTAACTGCATACCGGAACTTTGCTTCAAAGCACGAACTGTTACCGTATATCTTTTCTGCGAAATAAGATTTTGCAACTGTTAAATATGCAGAAATAAAATCTTTAATCTGTTCGTGACGTTAAATCTAATATTTCTTGCAGGCCACGCTTTTTAATAAAACGTTCGATTGCCTTTTGCAATAAGAATGATGACAAATGGGATGTCAAATGTAAGCTATCTAGCGCCAAAATATACGACAAATGTTAATAATGGAATTCTTTCGTATAAAACTTTTTTTTTCTTATAAAATATATACCTGAAAACACATACATACACAGACGTAAAGAGAAAGAAAATTAGTGAACGAATTAAAAGTAATATAGATTTTGGATAATTAACTTAGATTATTTGATCAATAAATATTATTATATGACGATGAGATTCAACGGAAGTCTAAGTTGGACAAAATTTAATTTGAATTAGAATAACTCTCACGGTTTTCGAAAAAAACTTATTTGTCTGTTGCGTGCTCGTTACGCGGGAGTTCGTAAGTCGCTTCCAACGATGATACCCCGTGGTAAAAGTCACGGTACAATTAGCACGATAATTTGAAGGTACGGATGTTCCTCAACAAGTTAATGGAACTACCTGATTCTTATATCGGGTTCCTCGATTTCGCGCGACCTCTAGAATATTTCAAAGAGCGCGCGGCGACTGCGAGTGTCGTCCACCTTGCATCGTATCGTACCTTACACGTATACGTACGGTATATGTATCCATGGGCTTCGAACCGGCGAACGCAGCGCGAACTGCGAGTGGCGAGTGGCGAGATTCTTCCTGGTATGCGCACCGTGGTGCTGCTCGCACGTGACGCATGCATCATTCGCTCGTAAGGACGTGCATCTGTGATCTCTCCCGCGCGCGTACGTGTGCGTACACGCACCGGCGATAGCGGCCGGTAAGTGTACCGGTATGCGTTACTTGCGCGGAACGTTCGTCCTGCGGTTAGTGCTATTCGTTCCTCGTTCCTCCTGTCTTTTGCGGCTGCGTTTAATGCACGAATCGTGCACTCGGAGGACGACGATGACCACGACGACGGTAAAATCGCATACCGGTGCGATTAGTCCCGTTGCCGGTGCCTGCCTCCCGCTCGCGCTTCTGAAGCGTGCAGGATATCAGTTGTTTTAGGATGTAAGTTCAAAAAGGATATAAGGGACTCGTTCGAATTGGGGCGTCGATCGGTGTCAACATCGAACCGCATCATATCCTTGATATTTATAATATTTCACAAAATTGAATCACTTTTTTAAATTGCACGTGTAAAGATCGAGTGATATTTATCTTTTTTTTCCTATTATTGAAAAAAATCAAAGATTGATGTATGTAGCTTAAAAAAGCTAGTTATAGAGAGAGGAGTGGGAGGGAAGGGAGAGAGGGAGACGTCCTTATTTTTTTGTAATTATTTTCGTAATTCTTTAAAATTTAAATTTTTGTTTTACATACAAATACGTATAAGTATTGTATAATAAAAAATCATTGTGCATTTTTGAAAAATTACTATTAATTTTTCATATAAAATGCGAATTTGACATTTTTTTTTAAATTTTGACTTTTCCGTTAATTTATTAATTTAAATGAAAAGACGAGACATAATTTTTCACGGTCAAATTCTACATTTTAACAGAGAGTTAAAATTCGATAATTTAATATAACGTAGAGAGGTTTTAATTTTTAATATTAGATATTAGATAATTGTCCTGTATCATTAATTTTAAGGTGTCGCGTGACATTGATGCTTTAGTAGCTTACACGTTCCGGTGACACACCACATTCGCGTGACGTTGTTAGCGATTTAGGACGAGCGTGGATTACTAGCTGGTTGTAAAGTTACCGTCGGTCACGTGGTGTTTCCTTCGTGAGCGGGATAGTCTCGTGGGAAACTTCCGTCGAGAGTCGCATTCGCATTCGAGAGTGTCACTCGGCGATCGCGAAAACGGAGTCCCACGGATGGAAAGTTCGAGGTTGTGCCGTGAACAAAGATTGCTGATAGTTATAACAGCAACTAGCGTATTATTCGATATCAATCCAACTCCTCTATCGAATTCACATGTATTATTCTTACTTTTATTGTTGACTTTTTTCACGTTGACATTGTATTATATTAATTTTGTATTATATTAATAAGAGTTATTTTCATATAACGTAATTTATAACGTGACCTAAAAAAGATTTTTAATCTTTTTTGAAATTTTATTCGAAACTGTTTGAAATTTTATTCGAAAATTGATTTCACATTGATAAAAAAAAATTAAATGAGTAAAGAAATTCGATCTAACATGATCGAGGCTACATCTTGCTAAATATTTATATATAAATTTGTATATATACATTTTTCTTCAAACCGTATACTAAACACAAATGAAAATGCAATTCTGAACTAAAAAATAGTTGTATCACGAATTAAATCGATCGTCAATTGAATATTAATAATCCTAACAGCATCTTAAAACATTACAGAGAATTTAAATAATTTATTATTATTTATTAAAAATATCACCTTAGTCAAGATATAAAAAATTTACTTTTTGGAATGATATATTTTTATATTTCATAACGATAGTTTACCAATGTATCAATTTTTTAATTTTAAAATGTTATTTTATTGAATTTTATATATTAATTTGCAATGATGTTTAAATTTGATGTTTAAACAGAGTCATTTTGTCATTCAATGATCTAAAGTAATATTATCGAGATTGACTTTCTGCATTATAAATGGTCTTCTCGAAGTTGCTGTTCGGTCGAAGGTCATCGAACGGATCGGACTAATCGCTGCCCTGATATTTTCCGAGGTCGTTCGATGTCCTTCCGGAGATTTGTGGCGATTGAAAGAGATCGATGATTCACATTTCTATTTCTTATTAAGAGATGACTCAGATCGCTGATTAGACGTTTCGTTAAACTTACAGAGACTTTTACTGTATTTCATAATATCAGTTGCTATGATTTCAGAGTCATTAGATCAAATTTTTGGACAAAATAAGTGAACAGAAAATTATGTACGCTAACAAATTTTACGTGGAAAAAATTTTACGCCATTATTATATACGTCAGAATATATCAGTCGGTCTTTTTCTATAAAAGTCAAATGATATCAGTATCCCAATTCTGTAACTCCTAACGACAGTTGTCGATATCATTATATTACCGTCGCACAGACATTATGTATGATAAAAAAAAGTTACGCAACAACACAATGTAACAATACCGAACTGTCGTTAAAAGTTACGGTAGAATCGGAGTACAGATCGTTTTAAAAGTTTAACGCATAACTGTGCAATCGATGCATTTCGTGAGAATCATTCGCTGGGGAATAAGAATATTTCTGCAACAGAGTCAAGGTCAATCTCTCTATCGTCGTTCTACTTCGTTGATGAGATCAGTGCAATGTAGCGCAATGGATTCTTCATGGGAATCGAATTAAAGCTCGCAAATGCAAACATTATTTTTTTATACGAGTGATGATTTTATATGAGTGAAAATTCACGGAGGACAGCTTCCGGTCTGGCATACCTACAACGAAATGAGCGATATCCTGTGAGAACTGTTTGCCGCCACGGAGGGGAACAATGGAACGCGAATGCGACGCATGCATTTCCTCACCGACATTCAAGGTCATCTTAGCTATTCGTATCAAAAAATCGTCTCAAATATACGTGTCGCAACAATTGCGGAACAATCGTGATTCATGTGCGCGTAAATAAAAAGGCAGAGCAAGATCGATATCGATCCAACGAACTACTTTCGACCTAGCCAGTCGATAAACGATTCTCGAGATCGCTGTCCACCCTGAGGTCACCCTCCCGTACCCACGAACCGAACAATATCCCGATGGGAACTCTTTGGCCGGTGTGAAGAGGAAAGAGAGAAAGATGAGAAGGACAGGCGGCGAGAGTGACGGAGGTAGAAAGAAAGACACGCGGTGGAGAAGGAGGAGAAAGAAGAGAGAAAGAGAAAGAGAAAGAGAGAGAGAGAGAGAGAGGAGCCGCGCTAGCTGTTCACATTACCTTACTTACTATACGGGGTCAATGCCACCGCGTCCCGTCCCGCGGCCCCACTTCACTTCACTTGGCTTCACTTGGCTCCCCCTTTGCGCTTCTCACCGGCTTGCCCTCCGCCTCTTCGTTTTGCCTCCCTCCTGCCGTGCTCCCCCTCACGCCTTCTCACACCCGACGGCTTCTCTCGCCCCCTCATCTCTCTCGACTCTCACCGTACACGCGCGCGCGCGCGCGCGCAAGTCCCCTGCCTCACGGCCACCCTCCTGTAGTCATGCCCCTTCTTTCCTCTTCCTTCTATCCGCAGCCGCTTCCTCTCCTTCTCTATCGGCGGCTCCTTTCGCGCGTCTCGACCTCACCCTCCTCTTCCCTCCTCGCACTCTCGTCCTGCTCCTGCCTGCTCCCTGTTCCTCCTCGTCCGCCCCCACCGAGCATTCTCATCGACCGTTCGTGTACGAGGGCACGGAGCGTCTCTTCGTATCATCTCGTCTCGTCTCCCTCGACTCGCTCTCGCACCTCTCTCTCTCTCTCTCTCTCCTCCATTTCACTGCTCCTTCTTCTTCCTCTTTCCTCTTTCTTTCTGCCTGCTCTCCTTCCGCCGCTTCTTCCTCCTTCGTCCCTTGTTCGACTCTCCCCCCCTTCCTCCCTCCACCCTTTGGACTCATCGTCTCCCTCTCGCTGTTCTACTACTCCCTGCTCGTGCGCGCGGCGTGGTATAAACTATTCCAAAAATTTGTACTGTTATTATTATCGCTTAACCATTCCCAGCGTTTTGGTGCCAGAGATGTGCACTCGAACTCAGTACAATGCGCGACTCTGTTCGCGCCCTGCCGACTACGTCAATCCGACGACAGCGAAGGCGACGACGGCGACGACGGGTCGTAGATGTCTGGTGCCATTCTGGTAGTCCCCGCAGAGAGACTCGGATCGATTTTAGGAGGGTGACTTTTTTCTTCAGCTTAGCGAGGGCGAAGAAGGAGGATGAACTGCGACGCCAGGGACATCACGTCAGCATGAGATTGATTTGTATGAACACAGATGAGAATTTCCCGCGAAAGAATTTTAGATAGAGACGTTCGCATCTTGATAGAAGGTATTGGTTTCTTTTTAATTGCATTCAGATATTATCACAGTACGTAATTGTTTCTATCATCAGAAATATGATATCATTAAAAATCCGTAAATGAAATCCTTAAACAGCTATACAAATTGAGATTTGGAGAGTAAAAGTTTTAAAAAATATACAATTCAATATTGTTTATCAAATAATTTAAAATGTATAATTTGATAGATATTAATAAAAAGTATACGTCTTATATTCTTATATTCTTTTCTTATATTTTATCTAATAGAAATCCTATAACTGATTTGTAGAACAGATTGTGTTCTTTAAGATATTATTTATCAATATTAGTTTTGATATTTTTATAAGTCAATATTTATGCGAGAATGTTGAAAGTTTCAACTTGAAATACTTCAAGGAGAACTGTTTATTTTTGAAACTGAAATATCATTTAACCCTTTATACCCACGATGATTTTCCGGTCCTTTAATATAGACGATGAGTCGTGTCCCGAATTAACTTTCATCACTCTTACAAGAATACCAAAATTATTAAGTGGTTTTTATCTTTAGGAAGTATATGTAAGATTGTATATAAAAAAAATATATATATAAATGTAACACACATTACTTGATGTTCCCGATATTTCAAAGAAAAGAAATGCCCAAGACATGAATGATGCAATTATGTGTACTAAGGGTAATTAATAATAGTAATATTTATGCTGAATTATCATTATTATTATTTAATATAAAGCATAACTATAAATAGCATCGGCTAGCAAAAGCGGGAATTATGTGCTAATTATCGGACCGATATCGAACGTCGTGATTAATATTGCTATTCACACAACATTATCGACCGTATAAGCATCATGTGTTTGCCATTGTGAGGAATTGAATAACCCTCACTGTCAAATGAGTTAAAAACAATTTTATGGTTTGCGCAAAAGCCTAATTAATTCAAACGTGAAACTCAATGGTACAATTATTAGTTGCAATATTTATGATATGATATTTGCAATCACGATGAATAGGTATAGTATTCAAAGAAATTTCGAGCAAAGTTAACTTTCAGCTGTCTTTTATACTAAATTTTAAACAAAAGGAAATTAAATTTTTTTTTTTTCATTGCCAATCGGGAACTAGTATGCAGTCACACTTCATTTACAATCGCTTGTCATTTGAAATTCGCGTCTCGGAATTTTAATTACATGAAAATCAACTCTGAAAGTTTTAAAGAATGTATCATTAAAATTAATCGATTTTTTAAAAAACGCGCTATTGGTTCCATTTACATCAAATATTTGAGTAAAAGAAAAAGATAAGATTGATGTCATCTACTGATCAGTCTATCAGGTAAAGCGATCCATTACATAATCGACGTAATACGAATCTGTTGGATTTCTGGCTATTGTCAAATTTGCGGGACGCAATTGACGTCAACTATATGAAAAGGTGTTCTGTGTTTGCAGAGACGATCGCATTTTCATACAACTTTGTCATGTGTCATTTGTACGGAGTACTAAAGTCGCGAATACTACCCTCATAAATCCTCATAAATGACAAAGAGAATCATGATAAGTATACATTAAGTTATTCTTGGATCGGAACGTTTCTACATTTTGTGCTTAAGGATATACATCGGTGTTATTCTTACAGCTGCGTGTTTCGGAAAGAGAGACGAAAAGAAAGAAGAGCGAAGCTCCTCCTTTCCTTATTGACCGCTCTGTTCTATTTATTACTGTCCATATAATATATTTCATAGGGAAATTACGTCATCGCGGGTGTTCGAAAACAAGCGGGAGCCGAAACAACGATGCCCGTTGTTACATTACGCGACACTTCGATGTACGCGATAAATGTCGGTGCCGCAGGCGGTCGGACGCGTCTTACTCGGGAACCTTCCGCGAAGCAAATGCAACGTGACCAATGTCAAGGCTGTGCCAGTAGCAGCGGTAGTCGCACGCTGCTGCGGCGGCTGCTGCTGCAAGTGCACGCTGCAACAAATCTCGCCGAGCGCCGCGCGAATTCCTCCTCTCTGCTCTCAGGTGCACGGGACATAAAGGTCATCCCCTCCCCTCTGTCCCGCGAAAATCGTACGTCTTACTCGAGGTGATTTAACACTTATGAAAGAAGATTACAATCGGTCTTGTTAATAAAGAAAGTTTTTCGCGTTTTCCTATTCCTCCCGAGTGAGAATCCGCGATGTTTTCCGCGAAGATTTTCTTTCCTACTGTTGAAAACTTAATATCTTGCACAATAAAAGATTTATCGTATGAAATATATCTTGATATCTTGACGCACACATATTATTTTCTAACCAAAACTGCAATTTTTTTTCTTTGCTTGTCAAATTAAGGACTTAATAGATCAAATGTTATTTACTTCAACTGGAAATTGTAAGATTCATACAAAATATTATTAGGCTTCAAGACCTTTGACCAGAATATAGCTCTTTTTTAATTGATTCGTGTTAAATATTGTTCTCAAAATTTCGTGAAATTAATAAATGATAAGTTGGGGTATATATGTGGCCCGATATATCATTTTTTTTTTGCGAAACTATGAAAGGTAAAAAAAGATTCGAGACCACAAATATCACCACGATATTTAATGACGAAGAATTTCATTTTTGCGATAATTTTTGTACTTTTATCAATCAATTAAAATCGTTCATTATGCCACTTGGAATTTTAATACCGAAACAGTCGTTACTCGAATACATCGCCGTTACAGCGGCGTAATCGCATTCTCTCGCGACAGGCGACCTTCTGTATATTACGTTCGTTACGACAATGAGGACGTTCGACCTCAATATCGAATGTCGGGTCAACGGCGTGCCGCAAGCTCGAGGTGGAACAGGCGACAAATAGCGTCGACGGAACGTGGCGAGTATGGTGGCGACAGGGCCGTCAACGACGTCGAAAATCCATGGAGATGCGCTTCTTCCAGGAAGTAGGAGTCGCAGGGATCATCGACCCTTCACGGCTATTTCAGTTATTTTGCAGCATGCAGCTATTTTAAATACATATTGTAGAGTAGAGGCATAGGAGCATGAGCCATACGGAGGTAAGGAGGGCGAAGAAGATGGAGAAAGAGAGAGGAAGAGGATGTATGAGACAGACAGAAGGGGTGGGAGGAAGGAGAGGGAAACGGAACGCCGTGGAGGATGAAAGAAAGACGCCTTAAACGTGCAAGCGAGAAGGTGAGGAAAGAGAGAAGGAAGAGTAACGAAGATGGGAGACGATGAGGAAGAGCATTGAAGACGGAGTAAGAGAGAAAGATAAGATCGGGAAGAGGACGATTCTCTCTCTTTCTCTCTCTTTCATCTACAATAGTGAGGAGAAAGAAGAGGGAGAGGCTAGAGGGGTTGGTATTTACAGCCTCGTCGTCGTCGTCGTCGTCGTCGTCGTCCTCGACGACCGATCGACGACGACGACGACGACGACAAGGCTATAAATACCCCTCTGGCCTCTCTCAGTCTTAACTCCTCGCTGAAATTTCTGGGAGGGATGCGCCCTTCCCCGTTCATCCCTGTCTTTCTTGCTACCTCTTTCTCTTGTGCCTTCCTCTTCATTGCCTCTCGCCCTTCCTCGCCGGTGTCTCACACGCACTCTGTTAAAGGAATTTCCTATGATTAGAATGTGTATTTCTATACAGTCTACTGAACGAACGGACGAACGAGCACTCATGTACGTCTACCGCCGAGAATAATCTATAGCTGGGATCTGGCAATAGATTCTCTTCCACCCGCATCCGATCGGCTCTCCATATCTCTACGGATATTCGGTGAAGGCGCGTGACACAGGCCGATCTGTGTCGTCGATCTGTCGGACAGAATCCAGAACGAGTCTTAGGGGAAAGGGGGAGAGAGACCACCTCGCCGCTCCTAGATATCTCTCTCTCTCTCTCTCTCTCCCCCCCTCCTCCCTTCCTCTTCGTTGACTGATCACGCGTGCAACGGTCATGGTGACCTTTCGCACCGATCAGCACACGCGCGCGTCAGCTTATCCAGGCGTTCGGTATGGCCATGATCACTGGTTGCCTTCAGATCGAGAAAAATCATGTACGCGAATGACGTTCATAAGGAACGTCATCCCGCAAATCGATTTCAAACATGTATTTATAGGTATATAAAGCGAAAATGTTTATTGGTGGCACAAAAAAAATTCTTGGGTAATAATTTTGGAGAGTTATGTGAGATAACAAAAATCACTGGTTTCATCGCTTTGATGCGAAAACGTAACGTTCGTTTTTATAATTAGAACGATACACATTATGATGTTCCAGCGATATTCCACTATTTTTCCTGAACGCAAATTCGAATTAATTTATATATATTGAATAAAGTGTTTGTAAGTTTTTATTTTCTATTATATCCAATGTTGTTGTTAAAAAATGGCAAGATATTATATTTTTTTCTTTTAAAAAACAAAAGCATTAAATTAATAATAGATTAAAAAATGATGATATATCTCTATTCAATTTTCGATGCTATAAACATGCGAAAATTCGTTCTTTCTTTTTTCGTGACCATCATCATACGATGTATTTTCTTTGATGTCTTTACATGACATCGGAAAATGCGGAAACTCGAAATTCACCGAGTCAAAATCCCCGATTAGGAGACGGCAGACGAACTACATCGCCTTGCCATTCTCGTACTATTAATTCGACAAGAACAAACGGCATGGTACCATGAAACGTGCACCGCTTGGACATCGTCCGATGGACATGTACTGTACGTATTAGTATAATTGACTGCGTACGTTAATCGTACCGTCACGGAACAATGCCGACGAGCTGTTCCTCGAGTCCGCGCGCGCGGGCCGGGGATTATTTTTCAAGCATTACGAGGTGAATCGGCACGGGGGGGGGGGGAGGGAAAAAGAAACCGGAGCGAACTCGAAGCGGAGCCAAACTAACAAGGTGGAATGTACGCGCGCGCGCAGCGGATGACGCGGGTCACCGTTTTCTTTGCGGTACCGCGAGTAGAAAGGTGGACGCCGCGGCCTTATTTTACAGTGTCGTGCCTCTTCACGGTCACTTGCGATTGTGCGAGCGACCGGCACCCGCGAACGCGCGATGTCCAGCAGTCCACTTGAGGAATCCCTCGACAGTGCATGAAACATTATAGAAATTTCTTAAAATATGTTGCATGGATAATTGTTGCGAGATATTGCTGTATCAATATGTAACGAAAGATGTTTCTTATTTAAAAACTTGGGAGATATAAGAAAGAATAAAATGAAGTTGCTGTTATTCTCTTTATGTACATTTCATAGCATAAGTAAAAATACATTTTATAACCAGTGTGTTACAATTGATTTTAGTATACAGGTAATAATATTATATTGTATAGAAAAGATGATTAAGTTTTGCATAGATGTAATTGTAATTGATCGTACACACGAAAAAAAAAAGAAATAAATCTATCATTAATTTTACTTGTTAATTTAAAGAGATACATTTGACGAAGACTTGACTAATATTAATAATTCAGTTCTACAATTACATTCTTTTCTTAGACTTAATGTAAAAGTATACGAAGGAAAATATATAATGTTTTTAACATCATATATAATATTTAGCAGAAGTTGTGTGTAAAAATAAATTTTTGTATACTACGTGTTTAGGATCTGTGCGTCTCTTGACGGTTTTCTCTGGAACGGATCGAGATCAGCTTTCTTACCCCAACGACTCCCTCCCCATTGTCTCGCCCTCCCGACTCTTCGCTCGCCCACTCGTTCGCTTCCCCTCGCTCCCAACCCTCCTACGATTTCTCTTCGATTCCCCAATGCGAGTAGACTTCAGCATTGGGCTCCTTCCCGCTTGTCCTTTTTCCTTCCATCCTTTAGAGTTTTTCCGACCGATGTTCCTAACCCTAAGATCCCGAAGCCTACCACCCCCATTACAGTCGACTCGTGAAAGGTTTCCCTCTTTCCTTTCTACGCTTCCTATCGCTCCTTCCCACCTGCCTTCTATTCTTCCCTTATCTTTCTTTGTTCTACTCTTGCTCCATCTTTAAAGCCGTGGCTCGTTTCTTTTTTTATGTCATTATTATTTCTTTTTTTATCAAGCTCTCTCTCTCTCTCTCTCTCTCTCTCTCTAAAATGAAAAATTACATTACCATCAAAACCTTTTATCTTTTTAATCTTTTTTCTCTTTTTAATCGGTATACGAGAATTGACATAGTTGATAATCTCTTCCTGTCTTCTCTTGATTGCGTTCGCTTTCTTTCCTCGCTACCCAAACTATTCTCTTTCTCTCTTTTTTACTTCTCGCTTCTCGGAAAAGTAACGTGCTGCGAACCTTTTCTCTAGCGTGCTTTTCCATGCTATGGAGAAGCATACTCACTTTTTATGTTCCTTTGGTCTTTATTCGTTTTTTCCCTTCATAGTTTTCAGGCTCTGTCCCTTTTCTCCATCGTCCTTTCCTTTTTTCCTCTACAGGGAACATCTGATGCTTTTCCATTTTGCTGCTACAATATGAGACAAAGAATGGTAACATTCTAATATTCTTGTTTATTTTTTAAGATTACAAAAAGGGAATCTTACACTTCAGGCTTCGTTTCATGGCATATGGGTTGTATGTTATTTTAAAAATAAATACACCAAACGTTATCTTCGAGAATTTAAAAAAATTATAAAACAGAAATAGAAATAGTAATTAAATCTGAGACAGAAGAATATGTTTTATAGAAGCAGCATAAAACTGGAAAAATGTAATATAATAATAATATAATAGTAAGATTTCGTTTTATAAAATATTTATCAAATTTCAAAAATAATTTATATGAATAATTTTTACATGTCTTGTAACTTAACTTTATTTCACTTTTAATAAATTTATTCTTTCTGTTCTTTAAATTATTTTTCGATTCTACAAGTACTCTTTACCACGATAAATTCAAACGATTTTGATAATATTTATATTTAGATTTAAAGCAAGCTAGAATTAAGCTTCTACCTATAAAAATGAAACTACTACTTAAACTTTCATGTGTTGCCCTCTCTTGCGACGACTTTGCCTTGCCCTGGCCTGTTGAGTCGCAGGGACAGTTTGTAAATGTATGTCGAGAATGTTTCGAAAGGGCGAGAGTTCTTACTGTAAATACTTTTTGTGAACTTAAGTCTGTTTTGTAGTTGTTGAACAATACGATACCCATCGCCGACATCAAATCAACACACTTGGAACATTGATCTGCTTCAAACGTAGAAATTAAATTAATTATCCTATATAATTTTATCAATATTAAATGTGCTTCCTTTTCCACTTCTTTTCAAGGCTTTATATTGATGATGCTAAATTTAAATGAAATTAATTAAAATTAATATTTTCAAAAATTCTTCTAGTGTCGTAAAATCGCTATTCAAAGGTACAATGAAATAATATGACGTAAAATTAGAGCGTAATTGCGCGATGTAGAATAAGCGTTTCATGATTTCGTACAAGCTTGCCGGTAGGATGGTCACACGTAACTGTGCAAACACTCCAGCACAGACATTATTATCTATGTGCCACCCGTTATTCATATGGTAATCAGAGTGTGTTAAGCACTAAATTATCTGCATTAGCGGGGTACTATCGATTTAGCTGCGCAGAGCAATCCGATGCAGCAGAGAGAGAGATAGAGAGAGAGAGAGAGGGAGAAAATAACTACTATATTTGTGTATTTTTATTAAAAATCCTATCTGCTAGTAGAATCATTTGTCGCGATAGTTTTTCGAAATAAAAAACATGGTTTAATTACGCATTGTATTCTTAACAAAAATATCAACGATCAGAGATCGTCAACGTTATCCTCGTTTCGATAGAGAGAGATAGGTATAGATATCAGTATCGATTAGCGAACATAAAGGAATTCTTCTTGTTTTATCGGTGAAAGTATTCATATTCATTGGCATATAACAATTCTTAGATATTTCTCAATATCCCTTTCAATTAACATCTTGATCGGCAACGATCGAGGACGTGCGTAGCCCCACGGTGTATCGGTGATATTTCATAATCTACCGCGTTTCCTACTTTGTGTTTTTCCCCGCGCCCAAGTCATAATTAGCGGTGCGATTGCTCAAACGTTGATCGCACGTTCGTATTCAACGTTTCTCACGAAGAAACCAGTCCTCCGAAAACGCACTGTGATTACTGCGGCTGTCAACGTGGACAATTTATAGCGGGACCAGTATCACCTTGCGCGTCCTGTGTGGTCTTGGAGAAGACTCACGCAGGTTACTATACGGTGATGAAGCACCGATGCTTGAAATCAGCATCGTCAATATAAAAGTCTTGAGAAGAAGCGGAAAAGGAAGTATCGGTAGCACACTTAATATTGATGAAAATTACGGGGTAATTTCTCAAGAGTATAAAACAACGTCGACATTTCCGTTATGTGTGTGCTTTCAATTAAAATTGAAATATTGCCTGTAATAATTAATAAATATTTCGAGAAATGAATATGATATCGGTAAAGTAATTGTATTAAATCAAAGATATCAACACCGGAAAGACAAAATATTGAGATATTGATATTTTGTTTGATAGCAATGCTGGCATACCAATACGCGCGGTTCACGATGGACGATGCGCAAACAGCGACGAACTGTTCGAACTGTTCGCTTTTATGAGCCTGACACTGACCTCTGACACGTCGTAACCGCGGCAGGCGACACCGCGAATGACAACGCGCGTCCGCTCCTTCGCCGCCACACCTCGAGGAAACGTAGCTATCTCTCGCCGCCGAAGGTGCATATCCCCATCGTGTGTCGGCATGCGCGTGCGTGCGTGTCCTTCGAAGGTTGGAAGACGCGGGTAACCGCGAACACTTCTGTTGCGGTACGCAGTACTCGATAATCCAAGGGAATCAGCTCGGATTAATCAGAGTGAAAAAAAAAAAAAAATAAGAAACGTAAATCTTTTTCAATGTCACGCGCTTAACAAGCTCCGATATCGTTTTTGTACTTTAAATGTGCCACATTATTTCGCTGATTTTTGTTAAAAAATACAGTAAATCGTCATTATTATATAATTCAATTTACATGTGTTAAACTCACAGTAATACGTGACTTGTAAGCCATCTTGAATTTTTAACGACTCACTGACTCATAGACGAAAATATAAAAGCATATTTTATGCAAACGAAATAAGCATTATTCGATCCGAAAGATTTTATCTATTTTCTAAAAGTAGTCCTTTGAAAATGATTCTTAAAAAAAGTTGTGCAGCTTTATGTTTATAGTGTTTTTCACTAGTAAAACTGGTGCGTATTCAGTGCACATTGAAATTGTTGTACACACTAACCTAATTTGAATGTAAAAGTGAGATATCTCAATTAATAAAATACCCAATGTATATTTTATCAAATAGCATAATATAATGTGTTGAGGATTTCGCGGTTTAATTCGTTTCTATATTTTTATACGTACATCATTTTACGTCGATTTGGATATAATGATTTTAAAGTGCGCACCAGCTCTGCCAGTGAAAAACGTTATTAGACAATCAATGTTGATTTGACATCGAATTGATCTTAGTATTTTGAAAAGAAGATTCGTGAAAAAAAGAGACTTAATCCACGTAGTTCGAATGACGACACATACGAAAATATGTATATATTTTATCTAGACCACAAAAAAAAATAAGCGTCACCATCCTGTTATTGAAATATAACTCAATGTGGTTAGTAAGTTTTGTAACAAACCAATTCAAAGCCTTAATAATATGACTCTTGTAAATTAATATGTAATTGTAAGCTAAAATATATAAAAGGTGAAAATGCAATATATATTATTTGTATATATATATCTCTTAAAACACATTTATTATGTATAAAAAGAATTGTGGAGAAACGCGTACGCGTCTACTGGTTTATTTGCTTTAAGATTTATGTAATGTGTCAGTCGCGCGTTTCTAATCAACAAGACATATAAAATTGTCAAGCGAGATTGAGTAAAGACGCAAAAAACAATTCTTTGCGATACGCGGTACGTCACCATATAAATGTATCCAATTATATGCGACAGTTAAACTCAATCGTAAAACGATGGGCTCTTCGTATTTTTAGTCGACAATAATTTTAATAACTTTGACCTTTTAATCTCAGATAGACAACATTAAAAAAAAAATTTTTCTAATTGCCGATGTAAATATCACAACGTTGCAGATTAAGTAGGGAATATATCAATAAAACAAATATATATTGATTATAGCAAATTATAATATATACATTAAATCGCAATATACGTGTACAATGTACATACATCATATAGTACATATAATGCTATATTTATATTTTATATGCTATACTTATATTTCATTGTATTCTAAAATTAATAGTTATGTAAGTCTCAAATTAATTTGTAAAATTGATATAAGAATTATATGTATATATTATATACAGGAAAATAGTTTGTCAAGAACATATGTTTTCGTGTGTTTTAGCATATAAATCTTGTGAGGCAAAATGAAGAAGTACCATATAAGTCGCACCGTCCATATTTCTGTCACTTTAGCCGTTATGTAATTATCGCATAATAGTATTTAATGTTATCTTTATGAATGTTGCAGACGTTATCGAAACCACATCGGAAAATGGGTAAA
>NW_011626984.1:551760-553880 GCF_000204515.1 Acromyrmex echinatior
GCGCGCTCGTACATGCGGTACATTTTTCTCACTATACGTCAGACAGTATAAATCTGGAATGTCTATTTGTCTCGTCCGCGGTTTTGGCTGCTTCAGGAAAAATCTCGCGTGTCTATCGCGAGTGGTGCCAATATGTCAGTTAAAATTAATACTTTTGTAATTATACTATATTTACATACGTCTCTACACATTGCTTTTTGCCAAATTTATACACCGACATTATTGTATGCAGATTAGAGAGATGTAAAAATACTCGGATTTTAGGTAAAAAAAACTCGGAAATTAATTTTTTTCCTCCGACAGTTTTTTAGTCGGATATTTTTTTAGGTCATTTAGGTCTGTCGCATTGCTTGAAATCTCCCAAAATTTTTGCACTTAAAGTGATACGATTAGAAAAATAGATTCGGACGTGAAAAAAAAAAGAAAGCATATAGATGCTGAATGCAAACAGACTTATTATCAAGTTATCAAGAATTGCAACAGGCAATAATACATATTTCCGCTTCAATATAAAATTATAAAGATAAATGTAATAAAGTATCGAAATAACAAGAAAAATGAATTCTATTTCTTCGTCTACACATTTAACATGAATACTATATTTTTTCATAAATTTTATGTAATTTGCTCAAAAATACCTAGTTTTTACCTTTTTACAAAAAAACCTAGTTTTTTACTTGATACTTTTCTCCAAAGTAAATAATACCGTATTTTTACATCTTTAGTACTGAATTATATTTAACTCGATTATACAAAATATAGAAAAATGTGTAATAAAGAAATTATTGTCGCCAAGATATTATATACGATTATTGAAAAAAAAAAGTCAATATATCGTAAAATCGTCTCGGTTGTGTTGTGATTTCAGAATAAAATAACCTTGACAACACAAGTTTTCTATATCATCATAGGAATAATGAAATATTTCAGGTCATTTTTTTTCTTTTATATATTTACACATAAATATATATATCTAGATATATGTATATACAAAGTAAAAGATAATTATACATATGTAAATTATAAAGGACGCAAAGTTACGCAACTATGAAAAAAAATTTCAAGGTAATAATTATTAAAATTATCCGTGCTATTATAAAGAATGTATTGGCACGATTCGGTAGCTAAACACAGATTACTGTGAACTGCTGTGAACGTTTCTCGTCTCGGCGTCGTCTATGACGCGCGAGAAGCCTGTCCTACTCGAGACTCGAGACGTCGAACCCGCATCTGCATGCCGTACGGGCGGTGTGTCATCGAGAGACGTATCGACACAGGCCACGCATACCTGCCTGGTGCATAAGTTCTCGCCGGCACACGTAAAAACGCGGTGCACGCGGCCAGGGTTTTGGGTAGGGATCCGTGTCCCGGTAGCG
Source organism: Acromyrmex echinatior (assembly GCF_000204515.1). The sequence goes on from NW_011626984.1 coordinate 553,137, forward strand.
ACAACACAGGCTGCGGGAGCAGCCGACACAACGGAAGACAGAGGACGAAGCACGCCGTGAAGCGCACAGAAAGTGCAGGCGACGGATAAAGAAGAACGGATAGATGGAGGGAGACGCGCGACAGAGATGACGACGGACGCCGCGCCGTCAGCCGTGCTGGTTTCTCGGTTCTCGGTTCGAGGCAGCTAGCATGAGGCTGAAAGAGAGAGGACGACAACGGCGCGGCGACGCGCTGGATGAGAGGATGGTGAACGAGGGAGAGAGGGGGACCTTTCCCTCTATCGTTGTGGCTCCACCCACACGGCATCATCGTCACCACTACTACTATTACTACCACTACCACCACCACTGCTGCCGCCGCCGCCGCCGCCGCCGTCGCCGCTGCCGTCGAGGCACGCAATCTGGCAACAGTGGCTCGCTATAACCGATATTGTGGCCGTGGATTGAATGGAGGGGAACTAGAGCTCAGGTCACACACACATTCAATGCCCACACATACATCGTCCTAACCGGCGGCGACACCCCTCGGTCGCAACAGAGGAGAGCGACCCCTCGCTATCCAACCCTTGCGCGTCCTGCTCCGTCTCGTTCTCACCGACGCTCATCCACCCTTACCACGCGTTGCGCTCTATCGCTCCCTCCCCTCGTTCGACACAGCCGTATCCTCCCCCCTCTCCCCTCCCCCTCCCTTTCGCTGCAGATCGTACTTCCCTTCCACCAGATGGCCGCTCAGAGCGTCGCCGC
>NW_011626984.1:553953-603423 GCF_000204515.1 Acromyrmex echinatior
CCCATCCCTATACCCGACGCTCATACCGTCCACTCTACCTCTGTCTCTTCGACAAGGAGTTCACCCACCCAACAGGAGAGAAATCGGTGTATACGTGCCACGCCATATACGTGTGTTTGTATGTACATGTACGAGACGCGATCGTGACGGCGCGGCGAGCGACGCAGGACAAGGACATACGTCGCGCGGCGCGCGCGACGGAGACAGAAGAGAGCGCGACTGTATGAGCGAGAAAGGTGACGCTGAGAGCGAGGGAGAGATTGCGAGCGTGGTAGAGGGAGCGAGTGGGAACGACGCCGTCGCCGTCGGGGCCCCAACCAACAGCCTCTCACTAGACAGTATTACTTTCAACCGTTTAGCGCGGGGCCAATGCTACTACCCGGCGCGGAGTAGTCAGTCAGCCGAGTAGTCAGAATCAACCATCCACGAATACCGAGGACGCTCTATATATATATATATATATCTCTCTCTCTCTATCCTCTCCCTCTTTTTTTCCTCTTTCTTTTCTTCGACCCTTGCGACCTCTCATTTGTATAGCTTGCTCTTCCGCGTTCATCAACTGAAGAAGGAAGGACAGGCGGATATATATATATATATATAGAAAGGAAGAACGATCTCTCAACGTGATCTCAACGTACGTGCATTCAGATCAGATGCACCATCGTCGTTGCCGGTCGTCCGGTTGTCGAGTGATCCTTCCAATCCTTCGTACTCGAGACGCGCGCAGCGACCAAGCAGCTTAGCGGCCACGCCGACGCTACGCGCCGTGACAGACTGAGGCGCGCGACCGCCGCGGTCGGTGGATATAAATAAAGTTTCCGCGGATGGGAATCTCGCACGCGCGAGAGAAAGAAAGGTGAAACGAGCGCGCGCGGCGGTAGCGGTCGCGATTGAGGAGGAGAAGGAGAAGGAGCAGGAGCAGCAGCAGCAGCAGGAACAGCAGCAGCAACGGCAGCAGCAGAAAGAGAAAGAGAGAGGAGAAGAAGGCGGAAGAGGGAGATCGACGAAGAGCGCCGGTAACTGGCATGCGGCCGTTGTGTGTTTCTCGCTTTGAATATTTCTTCCGGTGAACGCAATCCAGTCGAATGCCGAAAGGAGACGTACACCGTTGGAGAATATAAGTGAAACGTATGTACGATACACGCGTGTAAATACCGGCGCGGAAAAGCGACGCGATCGACGATAACGACGTCGTTGTCGTCGTAGCCGCCACAAGGACTCGACGACGGCCGGTATATCAGCGCGGAGCGAAGCGGAGCGGAGCGGAGAAGTGTTACCCCTTCTCTCTCGCTCTCTCGACGCACACGAAAGGGAGAAGAGGGTAATAGGGTGGGTGGACGGACGGACGGACGGACCGGCAGGCGGACGGACGTGCGGGAGGGAAGGAGGGGGAAGCGGCGCATCGCATTCGAGTCGCACGCGCGTGGAACACTCCGCCGACCGGTTATCGCCTTCAGTTGGCTCGTGGCTCGTGCGGAGCGTGGTCGTCGTGCTACCTGTGTGCTCCTTCTGGCCATTCCGTACATTCCGTCTGCCGTCATCATCGTCGTCGCAGTCGTCGTCGTCGTTGTCGTCGTCGTCGTCGCCGTCGTCGTCGTCGTTGTTGTCGTCGCAGCCACCGACATCGTTTTGTCATCGTCGTCGTTATCGTCGTCGTTGTCGTCGTCGTCGCGTCGTCGCGTCGTAATGTGCCTATGACGAGGTGATGAACGGCCGGCGTCGCAGTGTCGAGCGTCGTAGTGACAGTGTTCGTCGTCCTGCCGATGGACGATGACGATTAACGTAGCGAACAGCAGCACCGTGGTGGTCGCTCGTGATAAACGCGCGAGGGTAAACAGTGTGCTCTGTGTGATCTAGTGTACTTCTACTTTTATCTGGCTTTACGCATATATAATATATATATATAAATATATATATATACATACATACATATGTGTATCGTACATACGCATATATATATACACGTACGTGTACATACATATTTGCCGCCAACGCATATGTATGCGCGACGATCATTCTTGGATTACGCTTCGTCGCGGAGGAGGCTCCTTCGCGGTCGTCTCTAATCAAGGATAATGCGATATTGCAGTCATCGTGGAGGTGAGTTTTTCCCACTTGGTTTCTTTCACTTTAAACGGAGCCACTTCGCTGCGCTGTGAGATACTCCGCGCCTCTTTTCCGTTTACGCGTCGACACAAGCCTTTCTAATGAACTGCAGATGATGAGATTCATGTCTCTACCTGGCAATCTCAGCGTCCCCTCTCGATCTCATTTCAAATTGCATCTCGTAGTGTTTTCATTCATAATAATACAATCTTATCTTATAAGGTATTCTACGATTGCCTTTTGAAACTTTTCAAACTTACCGAGTGAAGCCAAGTTGTGTAGCGTTTCTTTTACAAAGTTCAAGTGTCGGAAAGTAAAGAGTTAAAGAAATCCCCCTCGTTCAAAGGGTCGATTGTGTATCATGAAACAAAAATAAACCAGTTCATCAGATGTTGACAATGAAATTATAAATATTTTAGTAAATTTGCTCACTTTTTGTAATTTTCTCCTTATTTCGAGTTTCGGTATAATTGATCTCCGGAATACAATTCTTATTCTGCGATTCGATTATGTATCGCATAATTTGGTGAAAATGATAAAAGTGAGCGATTAATTTTAATCTGCGCTCAACTTACTGTTCAGCTTTTTTAATTCTTAGGATTAACAAAAGGAGTTGGAAATTAGGAACGGAAATTAGAGAATCTACGTAAATCTACGTTGGTGAAAACGAGTATAATGTTGGTCAATGAAATTATTTTGAATACTACAGTAAATTCCTTTTCTTTTGTACTTTCCACCTTGTTTCGAGATATACAATTGACCTCCAGAATTCTTACTCTGAAATTCGATCGCGTGTCGCACAATTTGGTGAAAACGACAAAAGTAAATGAATTTACTTGTGCCCGTCTCGTTCAGCTTACTTTTCATCTTTTTCTAGAACTACAAAGAAACTTCTAGAACTACTTAGAAAATTCTTAGAATTAGAGAAAGATGAAAATATGAACGAAGATTAAAATTAATTTACATTGATGGAAACGAACATAAATATATTTGTCAATGAAATTATAAATATTCTGATAAATATTCTTATTTTTGTAATTTTCTCCAAGTTGTGTGGTACACAATCGAACTCCTGCTTTTACGCGAAACGTGGGAAAATCTCTCGTTCAAACAACTGTCGAGTCTCGCTACGTCGATCGAGAATCGCGAATCGCTGCGCGAATCGAGACCTCGAATCGCCTTTGAACAGACGCGTCTTCTCAACGTTCCGTCGTTGTTATCGTTAACTATCGTTTGCACGGAAGTTAAATTTTGCGAAATAGAAAATCTCAATTAATTTTCTCCTATTCGACAGAGCGTTTCTTCCAAGTTTGAATCTTCGCCGTTGCATGCATAAAAAGAAAGAGAAAGAGAGAGGGAGAAAGAGAGACAGAATGTGTACGTTAAACACCGAGTTTCTCGAGTTCTGTGCAGTTTCACGAAACGTGATGGTGCATTGTTACCAGCGCAGCGGTCTGGTAAAACGGTAGTCGGCCAATAGCAGCGATAGTTGTTAATTATTTATCACTGTTCACCACGAAGTCCTTTCCTCGCGAAGGGCGCCTCGCGGCTCGGCTCGGCTCGGCTCGGCTCCGCTCGGCTCGGCACGGCATCGACGCTAAACGAGGCGAAAACCTACGTCGATCGACTATGGCTCTCTCGGCGCCGATCTCGGATAATATCGATCGGCGGGAAAACGCCCGCGATCTTTCTCCTTCTCTCTCTCTCTCTCTCTCTCCGTCTCTGTCTCTTTCGTTTCTCGCTCGTTTATTACATCGCGATGCTGGATATTCCGAGCGGCACGGCGCGGCGATGCGCTTTCACAACGAGCGATTGTTCTTAAAGACGTGTCATCCCGTCTCGCTCGCGCTGTTCATGGCGCTCGGGGCTCCGATTAGAGCAAGCAAAAGACACACGGGACTCGGGAGACGACGCGGTGGAAGGAGAAGGAAAAGAAGGAGGAGGTATTTAGAGGCGATCATCCGTCCGCGGACGCGTGCGCGAGTCGACGAGAAGCAGAAAGTCACGTCCGCTGTAATCTTCGATGGACTACTCTCTGTAGGTCATAACTATGAGACTACGTATTAACACCTTTCGTTCGAGACTCCCGTAGATCGTCGTGTCGTGTCGTGTCGTGTCGTGTCGTGTCGTGTCGTGTCGTATCGTGTCGGGTCGAGGCGTCTCGAGATGAGACTTACGCGCCGACATTCCATCTCGATGCATCGTCTCGGATTGCGTCTTAGATTGCACCTTGCGAATTTCCTCCTAAATGCCACTTATACTTGAGTATCAAAGGGGAGCAGTGATAATCCAATCCTTCGAGTTAAATAATATTTTGTTAAATTTACTTTCACATGTGTGTCAAAATGTGAACCAATTTATTTCTGTGGTTAATTTCAAAATAAACCGCGTTTATATTAACGTATGCACTTATACTCGTTCCTACCGATGTAGTTTCATTTTACTGTCGATTCAAACTTGTAAAAATTAGAAAAAGATGAACAGTAAGTTGACCCGAGATTAAAGTTAATCTACATTGATAGAAACAGGCATTCGTAAATAAAAAATTAAATTACAGTCACATTTTCTTGAGTTCAATTGTTTAACTTTATTGTTTCTGTTAAATTAATGACATATTAAGTAGGAGCAATGGCGACCTGTAGAAATTAAAAATAATTCCAAGTGATTATAATTTTATATAATAAATTTATATAATAGTGTCTTTCATAGGATATATTTTCTACAACTGAACTAGTAGCGTACTCTTAGAATTTGAAATAGGTATATTTGATATTTAGCGAAAGCGAGAAAGAAAGTTCTAGTGCAATCTAGTGTAGAAATAAAATAGAGATCTGTAGCATTGCCTGTTTTGCTGCAATTATCGTAAACGAATAAAATGGAGCAATGTAAAGCGCGCTATTTATATTATGCGTAGAATCGAAAGATGACATTGAACAACACTTGTTGTTTGAGAGTCACGCGTGGCAATAGTAATAATATTTGATAGGTATTTAGATACTATCCAAATATTATTCACGATTGTTACCTCGTCTGTAATTCCATATTTCATAGCCGTTGATAATATTATTTGGTATACGGCATTTCTCTTGCACAGGAGATACATATGTTTAAATATAGCACTTACAATTTTTACAATTTTATTTTTCAAATATTCCTATGAACGGTAAAAATGTCTGGGCGTCACATTTCGAAAATTAATTCGCAGTAACATTTTTAATATAATAATTTCTCGTTTATTTCGCGTAAATTTGTAAAAACATATATAGCAGAAAATGTATCAGAAATAACTAGACAGTGTAATAGACAACAATATATCCTCAATTTCATTGAGAAGCGATCATTTCCAATAAATGCAACGTATACGAATCCTCGCTATCGAAACAAATCAAAATCGTATAATTACGCGGCTTTTGCGTTTAGCCGCAAATATTGGGACGTAAATTACGTGAGCGATGGGATTCGTAGCCTGATTGTCAGCTATCTTCTCGATTTTTCGAAAACAAAAGCCGCATATGTGCGTGCGTATACGCGCGCCTTTTTGTTTGTCGAGCTTCGCATCCTCTGCGCGGCACGTACGCTTTTATCGATAAGCGTGTTACTCGAACGCCACTTTGTAATCTCCAACATGCGACCTTAATTATTCGTTCGCTGAAAAATATTCGACTTACGCCCGTTTTCACCAATGTAGATTAACTTTAATCTCGGTTCAACTTACTCTTCGTCTTTTTCTAATCTTTAGAACTAGAAAAAGACGAAGAGTAAGTTGAACCGAGATTAAAGTTAATCTACATTGGTGAGCATTATTCCTATTTTCGCTGACATCGTTGTGCAACTTTAATCGCTTCACATCGCCCTGTCATGTATAATTTAATCTGGCTTTAGTTTTGCTTATAAATTTGCTATTTATTCAAACTTGATACTGTAACACATACACATACACACACACACACACACACACACACACACACACACACACACACACACACACACACACACACACACAAAAGTGGTATGTGATGTCGATTCTGTGTTACTCTTATTTTAAACCAATTTTAATTTTACGTATTTCTGACTGCTGCCAACTGAAGGTTGACAAAAATGAAGGGAATCTGCGTTTTATCGAGATCGGATTGGTTGTTATCAAAGATCTCCACACTGAGAGAAAAATGTCGAAGTAAATTACTTATGTTTTCTTCGATATTTAGTAGTTGCAAAAATGTGATTGTGGTGACGAATATACATTTTTGTAAAATATATCTCATTAATTGTAAAAAAATAAAATAAATGGCTTATTTGCTAGGAAAATTTTATTTTTATGTATTTAAATAAAGATTTATTTCAATAAAATAAATAGATTTGTCGCAAATAAATTTTTAACTTATCTTTTTCTCAGTGCACAATTGCAATGTATTTTCTCATCTATTTTTTTGTTGCTAAATATTAAGAAATTGATCTATCCAGAAGTATGATAGTTGAATAATTTTTTTAGCTATAAAAAAGAAGTATGTATCGTTAATTCGCTATCAAAAGGATATATCCAACTGCGATGAAAATAACATTACTATTTATAACCCTTTCTGTCTCGTTATTTCTGTCGCGCACGCATATTTTTCATTCGCGAATTTATCATAGACGATCGCGTTACTTGAATTCGATCCCATTGAAAGAAAAAAAGATTCCATATCTATTTCGGCGAGGATAATCACCACGACATTGTTACCAATGCCTGTTATCAGTTGACGTGACACAGAACGAGCATGGGTGAAAACTCGGCTCGCTAAATGGGAGTAGGTAGTTTAAAAAAAGACATTGATATTATCTCGTGAATATTTCATTACGAAGTAACAAACATTATGACGTACGACGAACATACTTACAATTATTTTGATAACGAGCGATATTCGATAAAAATAGTTAGACCGTTATGCAGATTTAATTGGAGTGAAGACAAAGAGAAAAACGTAAAATTACGATTTGAGATACGATATGAAGAAAATTATATAAACGGATTGAAACCTGATATATCAGAACCGGATTTAAATCGTTTGTGAATGAATGTCAAGGGGAGAAAAGTAACTATATGGTTTTAAAGTTCGGGGTGATATAATTTATTGATAATATATATACTCGTCTTAAATATGTGTGAGTGTTTATAAGTCAGCTTCAGTATCGCAAAATGTATCGGAAGAACAAGCATTCGTGCGAGACCGGGCGATAATCTCGGCAATATTAAATACGCAGTATTCTCTGTAGTTCGGCTATCTAATCGTCTCTGTGTGACTGACAAAGTCTGCGCCGACTCACAACATCATATTGTATCGATGCGCGGATAAATTTCCACGACAATTTTCCAAAGTACTCGCGCAATGATATTCTGTAATCGTGAACTTCAATATTTATGCTCATTTACGTAACGCCATCAGTACAGGCAGTAGGTATATTTTATCTATCATAAAGATTAATTAGCGCAACAAATCTTCTTAAAATATTGTTTTTCAGAAGCACAGTTAAGAGAGGTGTTGATGAATAGCTTTTTAATTTATCTCACACACAAAAAAAAAAGAGAAAGCGAGAGTAAGAATGATAAATCGTTTTCCAAGTACAGTGGTAATGCAAGATATGAGTGAGATAATTGAAAAGCTACGTATATTGGTGCGCGATTGTAATCTTTTGAAAGCCTGCAGAACGATCTCATGGCACTGAAGTTAACGATTGTATGGAGTTCAGTGAAATAAATTAATCTTCGCTCTCTCTCTCTCTCTCTTTCTCGCCAAATTCTTAAACCACCATGAGAAAAAGATTTCGGTACAACCTCGCGACGTGATCGGAGAATATGCGTGAATATGCGTGAATATGCGTATTTGCACGTTCGTATGATAAGCGATCGACGAATGCATGGCGGCCGACGATTGTTCGCTTTGAGGGAAGCCAAAACTATGTCAGGATCCCTTGACATTTGTGTGTCGTCGTTTCAGCGCGGCGACCTTGTCGAGGCTCGCTCTTTTTTCCCCGCTTTTATTATCCGCCCCACATTCGCGCGTAGGCGTTATGGCAACGCAATCGATTCGCAGTAAATTTTGATAACGGCAAGATGTGACGCGGCCCGTTATCGAGATTAGCAACCCCCGGTATTTTTAAGACCGAGACAGAAAGATATGGCGCCGTTCTCTCTAAATTCCGATAATTAAAAGCCAGTTAATGCAGAGGCGTAGCGTAGGAAGCGGAGAAAAACGCAAGGTGTATATATCCTCCTATAGCGACAATTGCGCGCGGTTTATCGACGCTTTTTAATAATATCGATCACAAACGCAATGTGTGACGCCCATTAAATCATCTTTCCGCGTAATATATAACGTAATATATTTGGATAACAGACGATACCTCGATCTCATGCTTTTTCCTTTTTTTTTTTACAACATTAATTTTTATAAAATATAATTTTTTCATTCACTCACGTAACTTTTAATTTACAATTATTGAAAAACGCTGTTTGATCTTTCATAACACTTTCTTCCTCTTTTACAGAAGAAAAAAGTTCGAAAAGTCATTGAAATAAAATCTATATTTATCAAAAAAAATGTATTTATCAAAAAGTGATGTGACTTGCGTGAATTAATTGTTTGTTTGCTTCATTATTCAAGAAATGCGACGATCATAGCGATAATTAAATATTAAAAATGAATATTGGGACACAATAGCTACCTAAATATAAAATTTATATTTAGAAAATAAATAACTTTTGTAGCTAACATATAGCTTCCTTCGTAAAAGATTTATCAGATTTTAATGTTAATTCGTCAAATGATCAGGCATCTCTGTTGAAATCTCTGTTAATGAAATTCATATGAGATCTGGCATTAAAGTTTGATACGGTATATGACGTACACGTGCCGCATAATTCATAGCCGAGCGGCACAATCCCGCTTTTTGCAGCGGCTACCTACCAGCCGCTTCTGCGATCGTCGGAGAGCTTTCACCTATGGCTGGCGGAGATCGGCGGTAGACGGATCTACGAGCGGGAGGGATATTTACCGAATGCCTTGCGTACGCCACGAGTTGCATGTTGCATACGCGCGAGAGACTAGCTGAAGCGGGTAAGTGTTGGCGCGGGCGCGGTCTGCGCTCATTTATTGCGCTCCGCGGCAACCGAAGCGGTTTCGTTTTAAAAGCCTTCTAATCTCGATACAGGCACCGCCGCCACGCACACCAGTATCAGAAATAGGTTTGTTTAAAATAAACGTACACACTCGACGCGACGACCAGCGATCGTGACGACGATGGCGCGGCGTGCAGTGCGTGAACGCCTCTGCTACCCGCCTAACCCATCCCAGGGACGTATCGATGCGCGCGTATTTTTTTCAAAAAATATTGTACAATCACAACGGGATCGTGTCCCGCATATATTATACCGCGTGAGATCAGCGCGTTCCTACTTTGTATAATTTATCGCCTGTATCGGTCATGTACGATACACTGTTCAGCCTGAAGAAATATATTGATAGCGGGGGAGAGAAATTCGTTCGAAATTATTGAAGCTGATTTAGAAATCCCCGATCTCGCACTCGAGACACACTCTTTGATAAACCAATGACTAAGTGTACCATATTTCTCCGTTCTATTAAAGCCTGTGCTCGATTACACGGTTGAAACCATTCCAGTAATGTCGCGTAGTTACATTCCTCTCGTGAGTGATGTATTCGTTTTGCAGGTTATATGCTCTATCAATAGATAGGTACTAGTCGATTATCTTATGGTATGGTGCGCGACCGCGGATCCGTGCGATTTCAGTCGTATAGGTTAATGATTTCAAATCGATCTTGCGTAGTGATATAACGATATCGTACTAGAAGAAGTAGTTGTATGCAGGTATGTATATAGGTAAACAGCGAGATTGCAGAAATGCGCGTATGTCGATCTGTCCTTCTCGTTTTCGTCGCGGTGAATCGAATTGGAAATTCGTTTATCGGCGCAAGCTCGTGTTAATCTGACGTAATTTCAGAATATAATATCGCAGTTTCATGTGATATGCACGGGCTGCGAGCGAAAACAAGAAAACCATTTCCGCGTACAGGAAGGAACGGTGGTAGTGAGCGCCGGATGCTAACAGATAATACGGATAGTACTTGCGGCAATAGCGATATACTTGTACCTAATTCAGAGGTTAAGAAAGGTAGAAAGTAAACGATGAAGATTGAGAAAAGGAAGGAATTGAGTCATGCATGAAATGTATAAAAATTAAATTAATTCTTTCACAGCAGAAGCAAGTTTTTTTTTTTTTTTTGAAGCGTTTTTTAAAGCAAAGACGCGAAACAAAAGCACGTTCTTACGGTTTTGCATGAATAATTTCTTTGCTTTCAAGAATAATTTTTTAAATCTCTCGTGGGATAGATGTAATTATACTTTTATCATCGAAAAATGAAGGTAGAAAAATATATCGTTGATTTGAGATTTTTTAATTTATATATTAGGTGTTGGAATTAATTCGTAGCGTTTTTTAATGAAAGAATGTTATTTATTTCACATGAGCATTAAAAAATACATTAATGAAAGTACTTCCCATCACTTGTAAAACGCTACGAATTAATTCCAACACCTAATATATATATGTACATCACAGCTGATTGAATGTCATTCTTGATGTTTCAAAAAATGTTAGTAACAAAGCATTTGCTGAGAATTTTGTTGAAAGAATTAATTGAAAATCATAAGGAATATCTCTTGCATCATATCTCGCGACACACCCGATAGAATTTAATTTAACATCTCTAATCTCTAATTATATCCGCGTGTTTTGTAAGATTATCGGACGACATCTGAATCGCGCGAGGCGAAGCGCCAGAGTTAATGGTGCTCGTAAAAGCTGCTACAAGAAGCGGGGTGGGACAGAACTATTTACTAAATTGGCATGCAAATATCATTGAGTCAGGAATATCGTCACCTTTTGATTGCGCACTCCTCACTTGCTCGTGGGGCGAGTGTACTTATTTGTCAAGGACGAGGCAGCGGAGACGCCTCGGAAACTGACGAGGAATTATGTCAAAGCGGCCGGCACATGCATTTTACCTTGGAGCGCGTTGGCACGTAGAAAATCGCGAACGTATTTTTTACTCGCAACGTATTGCCGATCATGACGTCACCTACCGATTTGTCGCCGTGATATAACATTTTTCTCTCTCTCTCTCTCGGTGTTGCGATATACGTAGAATCGAAAAATTCTAAACCAATTCTTAATCTTATATGCACGAAAAAATGTACGAAAGATTTCTCTTCTCAACTTCACGACAGGTCTTCGATTAGCTGAAAATTGATTTTTTTCTCATTTAATAAATCAATGTTTACAAAACCATTTAAAAAGGTAAAAATAACTGACTTAATAAAGAATCTTAATCAATTATAAAAAATTCTCGTAAAAGCCGGAAAAGAGTTGTTTGAACAGAAGAAAGTACCGTAATATTTTTGATAAATAATGGTTCAGGAGAGAGAACGTCGTAACTCATAAAATAAGAGACACTTTTTTATATACGTGTACGCTATCAATTAGTCCTTCGACATTGACTCGTGACAAATTTCGCTTTGACGTAATATCGTGCCATAATACGTGAAATGTATGAAGGAATATTTCAAACAAGGTTTCTTCGTTATAAAAAAAAATTTCTGTAATCATATTAATATATTCTCTGAGTTTCGATATTCGTGTTGCTGCGTCGCAGCAGTTGCCACAAAAGAGAGAACGCAGATTCTCTCTCTTTTTTTTCTTTTTTTGGTTTTGGTTGTATTATGACATATTCGAAGCACATAAACTCCTAACGGACATTGTCATTCATTCCGAAGACGCTTGCGCAAACTGTGGACATACGCGAGCGTCGAAATTCGTTGCTTTAGCTTGTGAAACGTTTATTTGTTGACTATCGAGAGAGGAGGGCACCCGGCAAGCAGCCTTCGAACGTTTTATTCTCGCACACGCGCTCAAGGTGAGGTGTAATTAAACTTTCATAATTGTCCGTTGCATAATGAGGACGAGACTCCGAGAGACTCGTCCCACCGTTCGCTTCGCACTTTGAATCCGAATCGACAGCTATCGGTTGCTGTCGCGGCCGGCAACTTGCTGCACAAATGCTTTTTAGAGCAGGAAATGGAAAAACCAGATGTAATAAATAGGGGATAAAATAATATCACATTAACGATCCAAGAATCTTGATCAAAGCAAGAAACTGATTAAAAAACTAATGTGAGAACTAACTCGATTGTTCTTTATATCGTAGTGATTTTTTTTCTCTTGCAAGGTAAAATATCGATATAAATTTGCGTTTTATGCGTATTTCATGTGCGTTCGTACGCAATCCGATCATTAATAAATTATGAAACATTTTGCCTTTTGGTTTACACAGTTCGTAATTTACATGAAATAGATGTATATACAAGCAACGCGTTAAATATCGTAATTTAATGTAATTCATCAGGTCAAGCATTAATATATTAATTCGTACCTTAAAATATACGTACGATATGAAGAGACGCTTTCTAATTTTGTAATTATTCGATGAGAAATTATGGAGTCGAAAACAAATTTGGACGTAACTATTGATCGTGTTCACCGTGGATATATGACCATAAATAACAATTGTTCTATTTGTTCGCGTATTCGTTCGATGTTTCACAGAACTCGTATTCGATTACCGACAAAATTGGCCGCCGGTCGATCGTTTATATCAATCGTTATGAAATTAAATCATTTGCAATTGATACTACGCGTTTTATCAACCAACAGGTAGCAAATGTTGATCCGTGCGTTCGGTTTGCCCTAAAATAAAATCTACACAATTTACACAAACATACCGAATATACCGGGGGATGCGTTAATTAATCAGACGCGATCGTGCATCGCGCAGCACCAGTTAACTATCGGCTGACATTCGTGTTGCGTATGTTGAACGCATGTTCTGTGTCCGATACAGTTTAAAACGTAGATCGCGCAGTTATATGTGACGATGTGACATGCGCGACGTCGAAGGTAAGACATAAAATTCTATGCGATAAGAGCTTGGTTGGAAGGCCGACGATTCGACGTTTTTAACAAGCGCAGAATAATATTATCATATGATTTTACATAGAATGCTTCGGCAGATAAGCTTTTGTTCGCGAATTCTTTAACTTTTATCTGTCGAATTGTCTCGACGTGAAGTGAGAGCGTTCGAGAAAAATGTAATTTATATGCAAAAATTAATCTCTGGTACTCATGATTGGATGATACTCATTCGTGTTCTGCGCATTTCTTCTTTTTTTTTTTGGAAATATTAGGAGCATCAAATAATTAGGTACAACATTTATATACAATTTATTAAATACGCAATCTTACAAATATTTTTTTTAATATTAAAGTATGTATATAAGAATCACGTATTAATTTTTATATGTTTATATACTTTTATACTTGTAAAAAGGATGAAAATTAATCTAAAGACAGGAACGACCTTTTGTGTGAAGTAAAGGATTAGAAAATCATAGTGTATTAAGGATTAAATTAATTGATTTAGAGAAATTTAAAATAAAGTTGAAGAGAGTTTTATTGGTTATTATTTGTAAGCAAATATATTTTGAGTTTTTTAATTTTTTGAAAATAATAATAAATAATTTTATAAAAGTTAGAAAATATGTTATATAATATTAATGTTATCTAGTATTTGTTTATAGATCAATTTTTTAACATAATTTTTTATCTGAAAATTTTGTAGGGTTAATAATATTTTTATCAACTGCTAGATTTAATTTTTATTCGAAAAATTCTCTAAACTCTCTAAATTTTCTGGAGTGAAATTTCATTCTAAAAAGTGAAAATTGATCTAATCTTGAAAAAGAGTGGCTCAATTTTTAATCTTTGAGAATGAAATTTAGAATGAAATTATAGAATAATAATTGTTTTTTTTTTTAACATTGTTTGGTTACGTTATCTTAAAACATTTTATCGCTGATAATAACGTACAATCAATTTTAAATATCATTAAATGTCAAAGAATATACATATATACACACACATACACTAACTAATATAAATGTGCCAAATTTAATGTAATATCTTTTTGTGTTTCATATAAAAAATTTCAAAAATTATAAAGATACAAGTCAGACGAAGGAAAAAATAATTTTTGCATTAACGTAAGTGCGCGCGCGCGCGCTTGTGTATGTGCGACATGGGATTACTACAGAAAAATTGGAAAAATTTGCCGAAGTTGGCTATTTTGTGGCAGCGCGCCTCGAAGGCTCAGCGGAAAGAGGACCGGGGCGAAAGAGGAGGAGAAAGAAAAAACGCGACAATCGAGAACGAGACGCGTCGATTAGCTCGAGGCGATCGCGCGTGGCAAGGACGCGTCTCATGTTACCGCGCGAAGGCTGTAAACCATCGGCTGTCATTCGCGCCTTGTACATTAACCGCTCATTTCTGCAGCGTGCGCGCGCGCGCGTGCATGCGTGTTGCGTGCATGCGTGTGCGCGCGCCACTGTCGTGCCGCGCGGTAATCAGCCGATTTTAACTTGCGCGGCTTGCGCGACCTAACTTTCTATAGGATACGGATGATTCTCGATGGAAATTCACTACCCGCTTTTGCCGTACCGTGGAATTTCACTGGAGCGTGAAGTCGACTTTACGAGCAGATTTCAATGTACAGTTTCGACGGGAAGATTACTCTGCGCGATTTGCGGAAATGACACATAACGTTATTT
Source organism: Acromyrmex echinatior (assembly GCF_000204515.1). The sequence continues at coordinate 568,777 of NW_011626984.1, forward strand.
TTCTTCTTCCGCTTCTTCTAGAGACTCTTGACTTTGCGTACGCTCGCGTCGAATTATAGTCAATTAGCTGTATTGGGCATAGCCAATTAAATAAGAGAAACACGGTGGATTGGTAACATTTTCCTTTCACTGTGAAGAAAATCGTTATCGTGTCACTGAGATACACTTTCCAAGAGTGAAGTTAATAAAGTTCTTCCTTTTACGCATTTTATTGTATCGCGTATCACTGTTATATGGAAATAGCTATTTTATAGAAACTGTTTTACACAGACAGCATCGATATTGCTTTTATCGTAATATGCAGTTTTGTAAAACAGGAATAGCAAAATTTTATTGTAATAATATATAAAATATTAGATGATAATATTTTTCATCTAAAATTAGAAAACTAATTTTTTTCAACAAAATTCCATTGATTTTAGATTTCAAGTGTTTTTATAAATCTGTCATTTTTTGCTACGCCACTGTCAGAGCTCGGTGCGCAATTACCAATCACTTTTCATAGGATCTTCGGATCGATCGTGTCTCTGTTCACGTTTAATGTACTGAACGTACATTCACTTAGTACAAGTTGCACTGAGCACGAGTTACTTTTACGGAAACTTCACGTCAAACTTTTATTGCCCGTGCTTTTGCTGAGATCAATAAAAGTGTACTTCATTCATTATCTTCGAAATACAAATTTTATAAAATTAAAAATGTTGTATAAGGATTTCTCAAAGCTTATCATTTAATTTGTAAAATTTATAATTATACAAAATTTATTTTATTTATTTTTTAAGAAATTATAGCACGAATATCTACGATTAATATCTATTTTTTAATTCAAATTTCAATCTTCATGAAAGAAAGAAATCCTTACCTTTTTGAGGATTAAGAGTACGAAAGAATTCGTCGATATCGATAATGTCATCGGACTTAATGCGTTAAATTACCGAGGCAGCGGTATATTGTGCTCGATATACAATGAGAATCCATTATTCACTTATATGCGACGCTTTCCAATAAAACTAAAAAAAAAACCACCATTCAACAAATTTTTTTTTTTTTTTTTTTTTTTTCAAATAAATATGTTAATAAAGTTAATCTTGCGAGGTCATTTCCTTAGCCTCAGCGTTATCTGCACGATCAGTTTGACCCTGACATAGATAAAATCATCGCACGCTGTTTCGAAACTATATCAAAAAGTTTTCTTGCGCGATTTATGCCACGTCCTTTTTACAGTATCGTCAGCAGCTAAACGACGTTATTTCGGTACCACCGCGTTAACTTATAGGCTCTAAGCGCACATTCTCTCTCTCTACTTCCTTGTTTTCCAGGCCTCTATATATACATGCGATGAAACTATAAATGGACGACGAAGAAAGTATGCGCCTCTCCAGTTGTACTCAGCTTAGTCACCGATCTCGCTCGCTTGATCTCTCCACTAACAAGATCGTTGAGATCACCGTCTCATCGATTTCTATATATATGCGGACGATTTTTCGATGATATATCTCGACGGCTTTCGTCAGATATGTTTATATCTTATGTTCAATTTTTCCTGTATATATATCTTATATATAAATTCCGATAATTTATTCAAAAATATTCGCATTTTTCGCATTGAAACTTTTTTGCTTTTTAAGTTTATGCATATTAATCTTTAAAAATCTTTTTTGCCGATAGTACCATTTTAACAGTTACCTCATAATTTTTTTTTTTTTTTAGTTCGTGTAAACACAGAACTCGCGATATGTGCGCTTGGATTTCTTTTTTTTTTTCCACAGTTCACGTGCCATGACATTGCGAAATTAAAGAAAAATATCTAATTTTTTGTGAAAAAATTTAAAGAAAAGTTTTTATGTTACAATTAATAAATTAAAAGCGTGAAATTTTTAAATAGAAAAAATTTTCCAAAATTTCATTTTTGTCTTTAAAATGGCCCTTCACAAAACTGCTCGTAAGATTCAAGGGAAATCGAAAGTCGTTCTACATCGTTTTTCGCAACAGTCTACAATGTTGAATACGTGGGAGCGTGCGCGACAGATCGCCGATTCGACAATCTCGGGGACCATCGTCTTTATCTCTATTGTCCAGGATACGCTGGTGTAACACAGCACGCTGCGGATCGGGTGATATTTATGTAACGGTCAAAGGGGTTAAGCGTTCTGGGAAAGTTTCCAGAGCAACGATTGGCCGGCGGCTTCCGTGATTTCGTCATCCGCCAATCAACGCCCCGAAACAACTTTCTCCGAATCTTGACAGGACAGACCTTCTCCTCGCGCTCCATTATTTGCATAAATGCAACCAGCGTGCAATGTGTATGTTGCCGCGAACCCGAGCTTGTGCCGGCAAAGAGATGCCTCTTACGTGTCGCGTCGTGGCCGATTACCAGCTCGACGTTGCTGAAAGATCGAATGTTCTCTTCGAGAGGATGCATTTCTAATTTCTAATTGTCGCACGCGGATGTCTATCTCCAAACTGTCGCGATATCAACCAGTGATCCGTCAACGAGGCTAAGACCTATTTTTCCTCAGCGAAAGCTTCACAGATTATTATTATCGTTGTAACTTTCTAATTTTCCATATCGACTGTTCTTCAATTAAATCGCAGATTTTTATAGAATGAGATCCGACCTCCCAGCTCAGCTGTAAGAACGCGACTCTGATAACACAGGCACATAAAACAAAATATAATGTTTGATCTGAAGATTAGATTACGTTACTTTTATGCATTTTGACACTCTGAAATCGAATCTGATGTTCAAATTGCTTCATTACGTCATAATTTTTTTTTTTTCACAAAAATAACTCGATTTTCCAGTATTTTTAGAGCCGGTATTTCTATGGCCCAATTTTTAATATGCAGATTGAAGAAAAGAAAGACGGTAAGTTTAACGATAATATGTAATTAACTTGTAAAGTTAATGTGCAAGCTGGTAAGTTAAAAATACTGGAAAATCGATCTATTTTTGCTGTGTCGAGTTGTTTTTTGTCGATAAAAAAAAATTGTGATGTAATGGAGCAATTTAGACATCGGATTCGATTTTGAAAATACATAAAAATGCCGTGGTCTAATCTCCGAATAAAAAAAAAATGATTTTTGCGTGTCTGTGTAATCTATGAACGCTCTCAGCGTTCAATTAATCAAAACTGAAGAATCTTTCAATTAATTAAACGCCGAAATCGTCCGTAGATTACACAGGCACGCAAAAATCATTTGCTCCGTTATCTTTGCGAAATGAGAAGTCTATTTGAAAAAGTCACACGTTGAGTTCGAAGTACAAATTGTCGCGTTAATTTCGTCATGTACAAACATTTTCAGTATCACAAATTAATTGTCGGGGACACGTGCATTAGTTATCGGATAAGTATTTTTTTTTTTTTTTTTTTTTTTTTTTTGCGCTGAATGCCAGACGCATACAATTCCACGCGCGACGCATTTCAACCTTGAGGCGTACGTGGCGGATTTCGACATATTCATATTCGTACATATGCACAGGCAGACAAAAGACCGAGGTTACGAGCGCGGATGTTACGCCACGGTTGAATCACTGATAAACTTGTTCGTCTTACTCGATATTTGAAGATAAAAGCAGCATTAAAAAAAAACCGACGTGAAAATATTTTCAACGGACATATGCACGTTTATCAACGTGCTGAACGCAATTGAGGAAGATAATCGTATTCATGTCAAGGTATTTCTTTTTCCAAGCGCAGATTATTATCACAGTGAAACTTTTGAACGTGATAAGTGGATGCCTTTTTTGAAGCGAGTTGTGAATACATTCGCGCTTTCATATTTTGAACTCGAAGTCAAGTCAAAATACACGTAATGATTTTTCGTGGATCAACGAGGTCTTCCGCGATTTCGCGAAGACACGTTCTCGTACGAGATGTCGGAAGTTTTTCATATGGCTTTGGATGTATATTCGCCGCGTGGTTTCGTTAATGAAACGAAACGTTTCTTAGTTTCACTGTTCCAGATGCAGATAAAGCACGCGAGCGTACTCTTGACATCACGTCCTAACGAACGTGGCGACATATCATGTAAATACACGATCGTGTTAAAAAAAGGTAACGCGATATCTTTCATCGATAATATACGAGATAAGATTTCCTTTTCACGCTTTAAAGCACTTGAGTGTTTTAAAATCGATATTTTCCTTCTGCGGTTTTAATCGATCGTAAAGAAAAATTGGCCCATTTTTTATTTACGTTGTTGTAAATTGAACGTAAAACACCTTGCATCGAGAAACGTGATAAACATAATATCGTGCAACGCAACGCATTTTACCGCGTCATCGTGTCAGTCTGCTAGTCATAATTATTGGATACTGATAGTATTGTTGCAGAATCGGATTGTGATCCTTATATAAGGTTGACATGATGCATGTCCCATCGTTGTATAATCTGTTTGTTTCCCCATTCGCTTTATTATGAATAACTAGCACCAGTTTTGTTAGAAACGAAAACATTTCAAAGCGTTGTAATATTTTTGCTATACCATTGATTTTATCACATATCCTGCTGTACATTGGATTATGATTCGTCAGAACGTGAGTAGAGAATTGTTAATTATAAAGGGAGTACAAATGTGTGTTAAATTTATAATATACTAGTTATTTTAATATCTTAGATAATATTATACGTATATATATAATATTATTTAATAAATACGTATATATATATATATATGTGTGTGTGTGTGTGTGTGTGTGTGTGTGTGTGTGTGTGTGTGTGTGTGTGTGTGTGTGTGTGTATATATTTTATATATGTGTTACGTGAAGAATTTCGATCGTGTCAAAGCAGAGAAGATATAGGGAAAGGTATTTGTCTTCTACGGTAATAAAGTAACGAAAACTCGAGCTCCTTCTTACAACTCTCAGTCTGTCCATGCATTCACATAAATTTAAACGTGAAACGTGTAAGATAATTTATTAAATAAATAAAATATAATAAAAATAATATATAAATGTGAAAACTTCTTCAAGTAGCTTGAATATTAGCATTAATTCTTATTAATATCTATAATTAAACATTCTTAAACATAGAAAACTAAACAAGAAAGTCATAAAATTGTGAATTATAAACACGCTGAGAGTTTGCAATAAGATTTTTTCCATTTCTCGAGGTAATATCAGTTACTTCATAATGACAGTAAGTACATGATTATTAATTCGATGAAATTCTAATCAACAACTCTATGAGGAAAATTTCACGAAATAAATAAGACGATTCTTATTTTATTAGCAACTTATTCCGTATCTTTGATTATTTATTTGACAAAACAACATTAGCACGCCCATTAGCACGTAGGTAGTACATTCTGTAAAAATTTCTTACAACTTCCCGCCCGATATAAATTTTCTCAACGCATAATGGAAAGCGCATAGCGATTAAAGGCCATCGATTATGCAGCATCGATGCAGTCTACGTATCGACCTGACGGCTGATGCACATGATTGAAACGATAAATTAATTATACGAAGACGTCGCGCCATTCCGTTACTGGGATATACACCTGGTAAGAAAGATCCGTGTATTCTTGTATGACAAATGCGCAAATAAGGCGTGCACATACACACAGACACAGACACACGCATATACATATACACGTATAAATGCGAGGACGATGGAGGATACTCGCATTCAAGGCGCTCTGTCGTTGCGACCTTTTCGAACGAGTCAGCAGGACAAATCTATCCTCGCCACCTCGAAATGCCACGAGTATTTGTTGCGAATGACAGAATCTTCTCATAGCGCGAGGTTCGGCGACGAGGTACAGAGAATATATACTCGTTGATCGAGAACGGGATAGGGGCTAGGCATTATATTGCGATGTACTCCGAGGAAGACAATATATATGTATGTGTACGTATATATCGATCCCCGCAGTTCTGCGCTAACAATACATAGACGTCGCGTTACATGAAGCGCATTCGTTGAACTTAAATCCAACTTGGATTAACGATTAAATCGGATAACGATTTTCGATACGATGTCCCAAAGATATCGTCCCGATGTTCGTATATTCCGAAAGCGCCGTTTTTGTACGATTATTACTAAGATATTCTCGATATGAAATTCCAAGAGTTACGAACATCAAAAATAGCCACGGATATAGTTTCATAAAATAGCATCTTTCCAGATTGCACAACTTAAAAAGCGTCGGTGCTGTAAGTCCTTGGAACAACCTACGAAAGTAGAATGTACTTTCGAAATCCTTCATTATTCTTTGTGATTATCCTTTGTTATTTGAGTCTTTCGTCAAACGATCACACGTCGTGTCTTTATCATTATTTAAAAAAGTCATTTTTCGAACAAAGAGATAAATATATAATTTGTTAGACAGATACATTTAAAGCTACATTAAAAAAAATAATCGTGATTAATTATCGATATTCGTTTATCGATAACTAATAAGAATTGCAGCAATACACTTTCGAAATGAAATTCTACTCCTCCTTTCAACCTCAATTAGATTTTTTACATCTATTTTGATACTTTGAACAGTCGCTCTCTAAAACTTTTAGAGTGAATCTCACTCCGTAGAGTGAAATCTCATTCAAAGATTGAAAATTGAGGCACTCTTTTTCAAGACTGGCTCAATTTTTACTCTTTGACGTTAGATTTCACTCCAAAGAATTTAGAGAGCAGATATACCTCTTTTGATATTAGGTATACAACCTACAGTTTCTATTTAGAACCGCAAAATTTTATTGTGAAAAACGATCGTATTTATAAACTTTCTTCTTTAGTTCGCTCCGCGTTTACGTTCGCGCGCACGTTCGATCAATATAGGATAATAGAACAGTGTTGAAATCAAAGTTCCACCAATTTTCATTATGTCGTCCCACAGCAGCACGTGCTGGTCTCGCACCAGATGCGCTGCTAACCCGATTACAAGTGTACTGCTCTCCTCGTGTAATGCTTCGAAGGTTTTGACCTACCTGGAGCAGTCGAAAAGTTGCGTCGACGCGACGCCGACTAACCGGTTGAAATCATACATCACAGTCATCGAGAATATCTATATACAGAAAAAATATTTACAATAATAATAATGACAGAGCCCATTAGTGAGTATTATCATATAATACTCCCGTATATGCGGTGACTTTGGACTCTTCTCTGAAAGAGCAACTTCGCTGAAGAATTTAAAAGTTTAGCCAGATATAGATCCGAAAAATAATTTTGCTGGAATAATTTTGCATCAAAACAATTAGGTAGGACGACAAAGTTGGTTGCTGTAATATCAAAATATTTTGCAGCGCTGTTCATTATGCTTAAATTTTCAGCAAAATTATTTTGACGGTCTAACAAAATTATTTTTAGATCGGTATCTAGCCAAATTTTTAGATTCTTCAGCAAAATTACTCTTTCAGTATTGGAGCAAAATTAAGTCCTCTCGTGTCATCGTGTCCGATGTTTTATAACTCGTTATTTAAAAACGAAACATCGATTAAAATTGTCATGTACCGTTTAATTAATTTCCTGGATTTAGCTACTTTTTGTAATATTTTGGGAACGACCATTGTGTGTTGTTTGCGGCTTAGAAATAGAATAAAAGATGGGAGACGTAAGCGAATTGGTGGTGTATAGGTTGATTTAGTTGTGATATATTAATGGTGACCTACAGAATCAATCTTAATAGTTGTATAAAGTAGCCAACCAATTTTTTAAATTAGGTACACTTGATATAGCGATACGTATCTGCGCTATAACGTCGAGAGGATGATAAATGCTCTATCGAGGTCGTTTAAAGCCACGGCCTATTAAGTCCACCTCAATGCACTTACACACGCGTAACGATCTGTGTCCACATCACATCGCGATTTTCACGCCTAGTTTGACGATGCACAGGATGATATTTCTCTTTTCCGATCGCTGTTTCGAAATACGGGACTATAGCCTCCCTTGTAGTATTCATATAATATTTCTACATTTCTGAGGTTCCATGCATTCTTCTCTGCTTCTTTACCATCATTTTTGTTTTGTGTTTTATATATTATATTATTAATATATTTAAATAAAATTTTAGTTTAGTTTATACATTTTCTAATTTGTTTGTAATTAATTATTGCAATTTTGATAAGAAATCGTGCATTAATTATTTCAATCATTTTGTGATACGGAAGTGAAATAAATATATTTTTAATAACGGAATATGTTTAATAATATGTATACTTTTAAACGTTCAAAAAAGCTATTGGAAATTTTACGAATGGTTGAACTCATTGAACTCGTTGAACTATCAGTTTTTCCAATAAAGAAGATTCAAAAGGATTCTTCTGTTTGAGAGTTTTAACCCGCGCGGCATATATCGCGACATCGACCGCGATGAACGATCTCATCGGTGGACAGCCTAAATGGGAAATATACGGTACCGACGATGCATCCTGAGAGATGAGAGATACGTCGATGTTCAGGTAAACGTCGTCAGCCCACAAAGGAGATAGGCGTCCCGCAAAAATGCTTTTTGTCTCGGCGATCCGCCCGAAAATAACGATGCGATGCAGCAGCTGCCGAGATCAAAGCCCTCTCCCACTGTTGTCCACCCCTCTCTCTTCAGCGCCCCTGTCTCTCTAATAATCCCACCCACACTGCAGACGGACAGAGAAAAAAAGGGAAAAAAGGGGAGGGAGAGAGAGAGAGAGAGAGAAACGAAGGGAATCCTCCCACGATTCTCGCCGTGAGTCGACCTCGGGCGTTCGCTCCTGTTTACGTGTCGCGGGCTCGATGTCTCAACGGTCTCGTCTCGTCTCGTCTCCGTCCTCGTCTTTCTCTCGGATCCCCGTTTCTCATCCTCCTCCTCTGCTTCCTCCTCCTCTTCGTCGTTGTCCTGATTTTAGCAAAGTGTTGCGATCGGCATCCGCCGTTCGTTTGTAGTACTCCCCCTTCTCCTCGTTCCGACCCAACCTCTCTCTCTGTCTCTCTCTCTCTCTCTCTCTCTCTCTCTCTCTCTCTCTGTCTCTCTCTCTCTCTCTGTCATGCTCAGTACCGTCTTCCAGCACGAATAAACCGTGCGAAGGGGCCCCGGGGGCCTCTGGAGCCTCCTCTGGGATTCTCCGTCACGTGAAAGTCGCTTTCGCGACAGTGCTTTCTTTGTGCTACCTCATAAAACGGCTTGCTGCATCAAACAGTTGTACTACTTGGAAATATGATTGCGCACAAAATGGAAGCATTAGACAGAAATTGTTTGTTTGATGAATGATTTTGATTATCTTATAATCAGTATATTGATCAAGCTAATATTCGATAATCGCTATACATCAATCATTATATTTGTTCACTGCCAATTAATAAATATTAAATCTAATACACTCATGCATCGTTGCACTATTAATCATTCTTACAGGTATATATTATATTTTTATTCTTATATACAATAGGATGTAGGATATCTTCCGCGCAGTTTCAAATCATTAACTCTAATAAGAGAATTTATTATTTATACAACGTGTATGTATACTGTAAAAAATAAAATGTTAATTTTAACTTAAAGACGTATAATGGACTTTCTGAGACATGTAAAAATATTAAAATTAACATTTTTGTGTTAATTTTGACACAACTATACGTCTTTAAGTTAAAATTAATGTTTTACTTTTGACAGTATACTTACGTTTCTAAGTAAATAAAATACAGAAGATGATTCTTGATAAGAATCATCTTCCGTATCTGTGTCGTACACAAAATTATTAAAAAAGAAAGATACGATCCACTTAACATAAATGCTTCATTGATCAATCGGAAGAAAAAATTTTACGAATTGATCAATCAAAGAACGCTCGAAACATTTACAGCGCGAAGTGGATCGCACCCAATATTTTATTGCCTTTTGACACCTCAGGTTCTCAATGTTCCAAATACGACGCTGGTTGCACTCGCTCACCTTAAAGCCGCGTTCATACGCGAGCGTGGTCGAGGAGAACGCGGCTATTATGTGTCGGCGACGACCGTGAGAGAGAGAGAGGCTCGTTTTATTTATCTCGTACAAGGATTCCCTCGGTTTGCGATATAGGTTTTTTTACTACTCGCCTTCGTCGTCGTGTCAAAGCGCGTCACGTCGGTCGGGACGTTCAAGAATGATGGACAACATTCGAGACATTTTGAGCGATTCTGACCGGAAAAATTTCAGCCGTTTCCTCGAAATTAGGATTATAATTATGTATTAGCGAAATCGATCGCCAAAATCCAATTGCACGGAAACGTCACGGAATTTAGGGAATTCGCGTTCTCAAAATCGATCGTATAATCGACTTGACACACGTGGAAAAACTTTTAAACAGTTACGACTGTGAGTCGTCGGGAAATGTCAAAACTTCAGTTCGCGAATCGAAGTAATGCACAACATCAAAAATGTAGAGGACTTATCGTTAAGAATGCAGGGGATTCAAACTAAAAAATTCATGATCGAAATGTCCGTTCCGTTCAATCGCGACAGGTTTGCGTGGTTTTCTACTTTTCGGTGTTCTTTTTGTTTTTATCCAGTAGAATTTGGAGATATCTCTTAAAAGCTCGCCAAAATTACGTCAATCACATACCCAAAATGTCTGACCCTTTGCGCAATCCTAGCTAGCACTTGGATCCCCACAGCCTGCGCGCGCGCGCGCGCGCTCTTCCTCTGCTCGTCGTGCATCCTCTCATAAAACGCATACATGCTCCTCGTTCTTTCTCACACGCCATAGCAACGGCTGTACCCGGTGGAGCCTTTTGTTGCGCGGCGAGTGGGCTCTAGTTGACGAAATATTGACATCCGAGAATAGAAACCCGTTGCGGGATCTACAGAGGGGTTCCCCTCCACCCCTTCTCTCTCTCTCTCTCTCTCTCTCTCTCTCTCATCATCGAATGCTGGGGCGGTGGTGAACGGAGAGAACGGAGCTCAACGACGGGAAGAGAAAAGAGAAACGAAGGGAAAAGGCAGAGGCTGGGTCGGTCGGTCGGTCGTAGTCGCATTCAACATGAATTTAAAGGGGGTGGGACGTGGATGACGTCAACCTCCGAATCGCTCCCTCTCTGTGCGCGCTATATCTGGATGCTTGTGTGTATGTGCACGCGTGTGTATGCGTATATGCATTGCACGCACAAAAAAAAAACACGTGCGCTGCGCGCCCCGCGTTTGGTTGGCAGATTGGGGAGGATAAACGTCGAACACGCTCGGGTGACAAACGGAATATTATACAGTAGATACGATTGGATGGAAATTATTTCGTAATCGAAAACGTTAAACGTAGATATGAGAGAATGATACTGGATAATGTAACACGCTTGTTGGAGCGCATATTCTATAAAATTTTTACACTAGTTTAAACAATTTATCCAATTATAAGCATAATCATAAATATAACTGTGAATTTATGTCAATGAAGAGTTATGAATAAAAATCTGGCAGTACTTCGTTTGTTTTTTAAAAATGAAAGACTATTTTTAATTTAATTTAATTGATCTTTATAAATTGTTTATTTAATTGATTCATCTTATTAAGTAAAATTAGGTTTTTTATAGCGTTATAGAGATACAAGAGGAAATACTCTGCGTTGCTAGAATTGACTATCAGCATTAACAAGCAGCCAAAGAGTGCGTCGAAATTATTTGGTTTTACGAACCTATTGAGCCTCGTTAGTAACATCGGCTGCTGTAATCATCGAAGCTGCGATCGCTTTGTAGCTCCCAAACATTTAAAGCGCACGTGTTAATCGATCGAATCGGTCCCCCCAACATTTTCCTGAGCTGTTGAACGTCCCCGATTCTCACCCCTCGTAGATCAGACGGCACATACGTGTATTTGTGCTCCCGTACCCGCCGTATTGAATACAACGGAAAGGCTATTAAATTTGTTTTTGTCCGAGCTTCATAATCACGTCTCGAGGACAACGCGTATGCGGACCTTCTCTACCAGTGAAAAAGAGCAGGAAAAAAAAAAAGAAAACAAAGAGAAACCTTTCTTCAGTTTGCGGACGAGTAGCGCTAAAATTGCTTTGCAAACGATCGACAAATGTATCTGGATGTTTGCTTCGTTCACATCGATCTTGCCGATTTTCTTCGATTCTATGGGTCTCATTGCGCATGGATTATTTACCGTCCACGCTCGAATGCGGAGGTAAAATAAATTGCTAGTCTATGTTACCTGTAAAACGTGCCGATAGCGGACCTGTCGGGGCACTTAATTTGCGGTGCTCGTAAAAGTTGATGGAATAGATGTGATTAGATCTGCCGACGAGATCGACAACACGAACCCATTAGGTGCGCGAACACCCAAAAGATTCGATTAAGTACACTCGAGAGATACCGATTCCTTGTTAAGCACTTCACTATAATAGTCATCAAGTGCAGATAACGTTTTGTGCTGAACTACGAAAGCACTGATTTGTTCGCGACTTCGGAAGAACGGATGAATTTCATTCAAATATATATATGAGAATTTATCCAAATCAGCAAGAATTAAAAGAAAAAAACGCATAAAGGTTAATCGAGTCGATCGGTTGTGAGAGAATTATTATTCTCTTGCTCTACGTTTAAAATACTACTTGATCGAAATCGGATAATTGAGATCTTTAACTAGTACTTTTGATTGAAACTTGTAAAGTCCGAATCGTCACAAAAAACTTATGATTTAATTAATCAAAAGAATATTAAATAAATTGCTTATATAGCAAATATATTGAATTAAAGTTAAAAATCATATTCGAGAAAGAGAGAGAGAGAGAGAGAGAGAGAATATAATGACTAAGAGTAAGAAACTATTTTCAAGCGTTAATACACGAAGTTCAAACAAAGTAGAAGCGCGTGATTGTGAGATCTTGATTTAAAATCCGACTTGTTTTCTAATTACATTCGATATTATTATGCAGATTTTTAACAAGAAATTTAGATGATAACAAATACATAAATAATATAGTAAAAATTATATACATAATATTCATTGAATATTTTCAGTAACGTAGCAGAGAATTTAGTTTATAACATAAAAGCTAATAGTAACACAAAAATTCAAAAGAGTTATTAACGCTTATGAATTTTTTTATTTTTAACGAACGTTTTAACAATTAGAGACTCAGGATTTCTTTTGAGATTCAATTCAATTCAATCTAAAATGAAAAATAACTCGAAAATTTTTTTCTTTGTACAAGCATTCGAGAGCTATTTATCACATAATTTTTTTCGATGTTAAATAATAGCATTGCACGATGATTGAAACAACAGTCATTTTTCTTAGTTCGTTCTCCAAAACTTGTCATTCGATGTTTTGGGATAAAACTTACCAAAATAAACATGATGCGTATGTGTTGATCAACGTCTTTTATCGTAATCACGTGGAAGTTTACGCAACGGTGAATCGGGTAACGTTAGATAAGGATCTGTGGCGCGTTTTCTGCTTTTGCGCAAAACCGATATTACGTGGCTGTGTTTGCGAGCACGCGCAAAACTTGCCGTACACACGTGCCGATATCGCGAGGACATGTTACACGTCACACGCGTGTTTCTTCACGTGCTCATCTCGACTGGCAACATTTGCAATTACATCGCGCAAACTGTAGATTTCTGGTATGGCCAGTAATCCCTGTCAACTCGAAAGACGAGTAGCTTATATAATAATAAAAAGATTCGTATTATAATTACGTTTAAGTTTTCCCACGCACTTTCGTTCTTTTCTGAAGATGGATTTGATAACATGCCTCGTACGAGACCGAAAGAAAGCGTCATAAAAACCTGTATCCGTTAGACATGCAACCTGCATGACTTATGTTATTGATCCAAACCCTTCAATTGGAGGGTTCCCTAGGCAGGTTTCTCCATGTGGAATGTCCTAGAGGGAATGAAAGAGCAAACTGTAATATTTCTTTTTCAACCATCTTTCTTTGCAAATTGAATTTTTCTAAAAATTATTTGTACATTATTTCATGGTGTGTAAAAAAGAATTATACGATTCGACGTGTTCGATAGTTACGAAATACGATAAATATTTGTCGTATTTTTCAAGATTATTTTACTCCTTCCCGTTTATTAATATTTATTCAAAAAAAAAAAAAAATTGCCTGCGGTAAACACAAGCTTAAATTTATGCAAAATTCTACAATTTCGCGAATTATCGAACCAACCGAGTCCTGCGACTTGAGACGATATTTCGATACGCACAGGTCTTATTTATCTTTAACTTGGTGACGAAAAATTCCCTTACGGGAGTAAAGTTGCCTGCGACGTTCGAGAACCCATCGGAAATCGTGCATCGGCGGAAGAGCTCCGCTTCCCGCCGGGTTGGCGGGTTCTCGCACGGTCGCCCGTGTTCTGCGGCAACGCGCGCGGGGGTAAGCGTAAAGCACGTATTATGAACGTACAACTCGACGCGGCTCGACGCGGCGCGGCGCGGTGTGTGAATAGCGAGCACGTGCATTTCCCACAGAAAAGCAATGGGGGCTACGCCGGCTACGCCGGCTACGCGCCGCGGCGTCGCGGCCAGCTGGGAATACGAGCGGGGTTCGGCTCGGGAATACCGCTCGTCTCTCGCTCTTTCGGGATACGCCGGGCACCGCCGGGGACAGCCACCTTCGAAGACACGTACTACGACATTCTTGTTCGTTTCAAATAAATTCATCGATAGTTTATATTGAGCCTGAGAAAAGTATTTAATAATAACATTCGAGTATGCTGGAAACTTATTAGGTGTTGGAATTAATTCGTAGCGTTTTACAAGTGATGGGAAGTACTTTCATTAATGTATTTTTTAATGCTCATGTGAAATAAATAACATTCTTTCATTAAAAACGCTACGAATTAATTCCAACACCTAATATTTTATATTATAATATTTCTGTTCGTTTCAAATAAATTATATAGCTTGTATTGAGGCTGTGATGAATTTGAAAAATGAGTTTGATAAATTAAATATTTATTATGTAAATGAAGAAAATGTTTTTATTATAGGATTGATTAAATGGCTTTATTATTTTATAAATTATGAAAAATCAATCTTATATCTCTATTATAGATGTACGCAACATATGTACATGTAATTAAAGAAAATGTAGACCTTTCTAGATATTTTTAAAGAAATACTCGTAAATGTCTTTAAATCGTTTCTAAACATCAACCATTTAATCAATCCTAAAATAATAAAAACATTTTCTTCATTTGCATAATAAACGTTTAGTTTATCGTATCATTAAATACTTTTCTTTGAATTTAATAAAAAGAGGATAATCGCGGAGATTTTGTTTTCCTCAAAAATCTTCAATTCTTATTGTGTAACTATCACTAGCGTAAATTTATTTGCATGGGGGCGATGCTGAGTAGGAAATATGACCTTCTTAAATTATTCAAGTATCGTGAATAATTCTAGCATGTGTTATTACTACGTCGCAAAGATTATGAAATAAAGATCCGTTGCAATACGCCAAACACAGACTATATCGATTGGCATAAATCTATTCGTTCCTAGCGGGAATCGATTGCAGTATGATCTTGACTTGGCGAATGGTAACCACTTTTCTGTCGCAAATGCAAAAGTTCACACTGCCATTTAAACCAAATTAACTCTTGCCAGTATGATTGACGACGTATTATCGTCCATTGCGCATTATATCGTTGTAAGCTCGATCGTTTTAAATGAGCTGAGATGCTATATTAACCATTAGTCTGCAAGTTATTACGTTACTTAATATTGGACAGACTAATTGACAGCTTTTTCATTTTATACGTGATTAAATGCATTGATGTGTATAAAGTTGAACATATGCCGTCCTTATTCATTATTATTTCCAATGTTTTTGTTCCTTTCTTTTTGTATATTATGTAAGAGATTTATATATTTTCTTACGTAAGAGACATATGGAAAAGATATCAATCTTTAACTCGTGCCAAAAATTTATTTTACATCTCATAAAGGAAATGTCTATTTCCCTGTGGAATTCTACGATTTATAAGAATATATATGACGCACTTCTGAAATTATTATATTTCAAATTCGATATTTGTGTATTATTATGGCTGTGATTTTTGTTTATCAATTTAAGTTTTTCTGGGAAAACTTGGCAAGTGAAAATTTAATATTTATCTTCAAGATAAGACGATTAGCTTTGGTACAATGTACATTCTTTTTCTTTTTACTATAATTATTTACACGTTAAGTTTATATATATATATATAAAATTGAAATGACCGCATTTAATGCTATTAACCGTTCCAAAAAGGACTCAAATAGAGTCGAATCGGCGTACGCTTGCGTCACACTTCGCCACTTGTCTGTGATACGCCAACTCCGCAGTTTCTCTAACGCACAGTTATTTCTATAACGATCACGACGAGCATCACCGAGCGCGCCGCGATTCTCCAAAAAGATAATTTTATCTCACGGAGGGTTAAGATGAGTCACGCTCTCTGTTTTCAGTGCACCAATAAGCCGCGCGTTCGCATCTACCTCGTGAAGGCTGATCGTCGAGTGAGCTCTTTCTTCCTCCCGGGAAGATCGGCGGTGGTGGTGCAACGCTATCAGCAACGGCGGCGATAGGTGTCGGGGTGCAGCCGTTATCATCTGGCTATCATAGCACAGTGCCACCCCAGAACGGAAGGGGTGGTTCGCCACTTCGTGTCGCGGCGATGGTAGCAGCTGCCTCCGCTACGGCCACCGCCACTGCCAGCGTGGTGGCCATGCAGGACCGCCAGGACATCCCCTCGCAATTCAATCAGGTAAATGTTTGGCTAGCTTTCACGACGTTATCAATAGTACGCGGCCAGGAAGATTTATGATTCATACGTTATATAGACCGCTATCGAAATACTACTACGGAGTAGTATAAATAAGGCGATGCGAATTGGTAAAATATAATACGATTCCTGTTAATATCTTTTACTCCGTTATTTTTTTCCACCGTTGTAATAAAACAAAGAATGAATAACGAGAATATCAGAAGAGGAAAAATTCATGTTATTTGATGATTTAAGATTTAGAAGAATAAGATGACGATAATTTTATAGATTATAGATTTTAGATAATATTCTTGTCAATAAATTAACAATTATGTTAATTTTTAATTATGTTTTTATAATGCGAAAAATATAATTTACGATTTGTAAATTTTATTATTCCATTGCATCGATTAATTAGCGTTAATTTATGATTTTTTTTCACTTTTGTTGTTTTATTTCGAGAATGTGATGATGTTATTTCTTAAAAAAATAAATTTTTGATCATAATAGTTGATGTGTTAAATTACTAAGTGATGAACGATTACTTGAAAATAAATTTCTTATAATTTTGTAACAAAATATACTTTTAAAATTCACGTCCCACGTGATATTTAGTATCTTTCGTAAATTATTTACTGTTTTAGAACTCTATGAATTTTTAAATAAAGATTCATGTCAATCGTTATTATTAGATGCAGAGCCAACATGGAATACCCCACCAAACGTACAATGCGGGGTACGGCCAAAGAGGACCAATGGCAGGAATGGGGCCAGTCGGGATGAACAACTTTAATGGCATGGGCACGATGAGCCCTATGCACACTATGAATTCCATGAATTCGATGAACAGTATGAATGGCATGAACTCGATGAATCCTATGACAATGGGAGCAATGAACGGTATGAACGGTATGAGCGGTATGAATGCTATGAGCGGAATGACACCCATGAACTCCATGAGTAATATGGGTAATGTAGCCATGAACAACATGATGGGACCCAACAATATGCAAATGAACAAGATGCAGGTATTTATCTAAACGCCTAACGTTCTAAATGTATTTAGCTGCGTCTCTCAGTTTTGCCGTGATTCGCCAAGAGATAAATTATTATTGAAATTTATTTGTTCTGTGTAAATATATTATACCAATCTTTTTTTTATTACGATTATCTCTAGCTTGTCACAGTAGCGTGTATCTCGGCTAATGGAAGGCGCGTTTCTGTTCTTCCTGATAATAATATCGTATCTTTGTGCTTCTAGGCTCAGCCGCATCAAGGTTATCCACGGAGATTAGCGCCTTATCCGAATCCAGCCATGCATATGGCGCAAAAGCGACAGCAGGTTCCGTATCCTGCTCAGAATCCAGCGGCTATGCAGCAGGGTTTCAACGGCATGACAACGGCCCCGAACTATCCGAATACCTATCCTACCGGAGCGAGGCCAAATTTTCAACAACAGTATCAGTCTATGCAAACCATGAATCCCGCGGCAGCTGGTTTCGGACCTAATACGATGATACGAGGAACGAATATGAGGCAAACAGCGCCGACTTACAATACCCCGTCTCAGACGGCTGCCGCAAACCAATACGGCTATGGTAGTAACGGTGTTCCTGGTGTCTGCATGGTTCCACCTACCTCGGTTAGTAACCAATTCGTCGGTCATCAGCCGAATCCGGGATACGGTGGCGGTAATGCGTCGTATGGCGCGTCTGCCGTGGTGACCAGTCAGTATCAACAAGACGTAGTGTCGATGAGATCGACGAATGGAGGCAACGTGAATTATCAGCACAGTCCCATTCCCGGCAATCCGACGCCACCGTTGACACCCGCCACTAGCATGCCGCCTTATATCAGTCCGAATCCAGACATCAAGCCTAATTTCAACGAGATGAAATCGCCCGTTAACATTCAGAGTGAGTGAGATTTTAGACTTTGATTTTACGCTTTAACGTAAATTACAACTGGTGTCTTGAGCTCAGTGTCAGAAATTATATCAACAAAAAGAGATCACAATATCAGATCCACAATATCCATTTTTCTAGTTCCAATTTACAGAATAACGTCTGTTATGTAAAATTGAAAAATTTAATGCGCACGCCATATAGATTTTTTTTTAAACATTTATTTACGAAATATAACGCTTTTGCATTATATGCAAATACTTTCAAACGCTATATTGAGATTTTGCTATTTGTTTCAGATGATGAATTGAGACTAACATTCCCCGTAAGAGACGGCATAATTCTTCCACCTTTCCGCCTAGAGCATAATTTGGCTGTTAGCAATCATGTATTTCAACTGAAGTCCACGGTGCATCAAACATTAGTGTGGCGATCAGATTTGGAGCTACAGCTTAAATGTTTTCACCACGAAGATAGACAAATGAACACGAATTGGCCGGCAAGTGTGCAAGTCTCCGTTAACGCAACTCCCCTCGTGATCGACCGCGGAGACAACAAAGCTTCCCATAAGCCTCTTTACTTGAAGGACGTCTGTCAAGCAGGAAGGAACACAATACAGATTACCGTATCTGCATGTTGTTGTGTAAGTTTGAGGATATCAATAATTAAACGATAGCGTTTACGTAATTCGAGGATAAGATATTCTTTGCATTGTGAATTGTACATTTAAGAACGAATATTCATTTTATGTAGATAGATTTTACATATTTTACGTAGCGAGTTTATCTATGTAAGATATATATGTTTATTTATTAATTATGAACTTAAAATAACTTTCCTTTTTTCCTCTTTCGCTTTTTTAAATTATAATTATGTTCTTTGTGGAGAATACATATTATGATATTATAATATATTACAGTCGCATCTATTCGTACTTCAATTGGTTCACCGACCTAGTGTACGAAGTGTACTTCATGGATTACTACGTAAGAGGCTGTTGACAGCAGAGCACTGTATAACAAAAATCAAAAGAAACTTCAGTAATACTATGTCAAATAATGGCATGCAATCGGAAAAAGATGTAGTGGAACAAACAGCACTAAAGGTAAAGTTCACAAAAGCACAATAATACTTTAAAATCCTGTAACTCTGCAATATCGATAATATTTTTAATCATTTGCATCTCATGTGCAGGTACTCTTAAAATGTCCTATTACCCACAAACGCATTACACTGCCAGCTAGAGGACATGAGTGCAAACATATACAGTGTTTCGATTTGGAATCATATTTGCAAATGAATTGCGAACGAGGTAACTGGAGGTGTCCAGTATGTTCGTAAGTATAACTAAATCATTAATCTTCATTCTGATGCATTTATTAGAATTTAAAAAATGAAACAAATCGCATATTTTACAGAAAATCTGCACAGCTGGAAGGTCTAGAGGTTGATCAGTATATGTGGGGTATTTTGAATACATTAAATACCACGGAAGTTGATGAAGTGACGATAGACTCACTCGCTAACTGGAAACCTGCGAAGAATTTAACTGGTATTAAATCCGAAGAAGAAAACGATTGTAAAAGAACAACCAAGGCCATGTCGCCAGGCAGTATGAATATGCCAACTATGAACAATTGGGATATGAATCAAGCTATGAGTCCTTATATACCACCCGATATGAATAGTATTGTGAGCGGTTCGATGATGAACAATACATCTTCCACGTATTCGAATAATAGCATAAACCATCGAAACACGTCCGGTGGAACCTATGAAATAAATTCTGGGACGAATACTATCGGCAATAATGATTATGTCAGTGGAACGGGTCCGCTTTCGCACTTAAACGAATCCGTTAATTCTTTAGATCCTCTCAATGCCATGGAGAAATCACTTAATGACCAGGTACGTGATTTAATGTCGATTACGCTTGAATAATAGTTATTTAGAAATACATAAAAATAGTGGCGAAATATTAATCATCCGCTGGCAATGTTAGACATTTAAAACACAGTAAATTTTTTTTATTGTGAATTATAAAAGAATGAATAAACGATGGGATTAAAAACTTAATAATTCCTATCTTAAAAATTTAATAATCTTGAGATTATATGTATACAAAGATGCTAATTGTTTGTTTCGCTTCAAGATTACAAGAAAACGATGTGTTTATGACCTTCAGTGACCTAAGTTAAAACCGCGCTAATATTTTATGCAAATAAAAATTTGGATTTTTTTCGTATTTTATATATTTCCTGACGTTTATTTTAATGAATATATAAAGATTTTATTTTTTAAATAGAATTTTTAGTTTCATGTTTATATCATTTTTTTCACTGATGTCGTTATAAAACTCAACAGACAATATTTACAAAGATATTTAGAAAATATTTGAAATTGAAGGAATTTCTTTATAGAAACTTAATAAATTAGAAGAAAAACGTTATGAGTATTTTGTTACTAATCAAATAATAGGAAAATTTATGTATCACTGTGCCATAATTCAGGAAATATAATTGAAATTGAAGAAGAATTTCCTGAAAATAGATTTGATGAAAGAAATTAGAGAAAAGATGTTCATTAGTCAAATGATAGGAAAATTATATACCGTATCTTATGTGCAAATCTATAGCGAGAAATATCATATACATCATAGATTAAGCAATATAATATTTTTATTTTGATATTTTTGTATTCTTATTTCAATTAAAATAAACGCAATTTAATAATTAATTCACTGTAAAAATTTGTTTTAAAAAAAAACTTGATTTTTTTATTCATAAAATTTTTATTTCTAGATGTGCTCAAATAATTCATCTTTTTAAAATTAACATCATTTTATTATTAGGTGTTGGAATTAATTCGTAGCGTTTTACAAGTGATGGGAAGTACTTTCATTAATGTATTTTTTAATGCTCATGTGAAATAAATAACATTCTTTCATTAAAAAACGCTACGAATTAATTCCAACACCTAATATTTTGTCTGAAATACATATTTTCAAGTATCAATTATATCTTTAAAAAATTGATTCGGTAGCACACCTTAAAAAAACTGTAAAGAACTTATAAAATAATACAAAATTATAAAATTATATTAATTTAAGTCCATAAAAAAAGGGAGATATCTTTTATTATAATAAAAATTCATTCTTAAAGGTTTCAAAAATAGGTATATGAGATTTTTTTAGATTTTTATATTTAATAGTTTTTAATAATAAAAACAATTTGCCATAGACCTCAATATTTATTTCATTTAACGGATCAAAATCAAAAATTTTACATTGCCGGTGGAGGTTAAATGTGACAAGTATTACAGTCGACAAATGTTAAATCTGATGTATGCATCACAGATGCCTCATACTCCTCATACGCCACACACTCCGCAATCTACTCCTCACACACCGGCTGGTGGTGCCAGTGGGCCACCGAGCGTTCCGCCCGCGTCGCAAGAATCCACAGGAAACCACAACACCTCCGGTAATACGAGTACAACCATAAATAACGACACCGCTGCAGACATACCGTCGGACTTAAATTTCGATCCCGCTGCAGTTATAGATGGAGAAGGTACCGGTCAAGAGGCGTTAAATGTAAGTACTTTGCATTGTTTTTAAATTACCACGTTATATCTTTGCAAACCGAAATATTTTTTAAATTGAAAATCGCATTTTACAAATTTGTTTAATAATATATTATTTATTATTTATTTATAGCTTTTGCCAGACAATGTGGATGCAATGGAACTTCTGTCGTATCTCGATCCACCGGACCTAAACACTCCACCTAGTAGCGGAGCTAGCAGTGGTAATCCTTCCTCTAACGATGATATATTGGCACTCTTTGAGTAAGAAAAAAATAAAATAAAAGGCGAGTGACTCTCTGATTCGTAAAGATGTAATCAAACTGTGACCCTTCCACTTTGTAATGAAATGATAAACGAGAGAACATCTTGCTGCAAACGTTCTTTTGACTACAGTATATTTTCGTGCAAATTTCTTAGAATCCTGTGGAATGAACGAAATTGAACAACATTCAATTTTTATCCCTGATAAGAGAATAAATTCGGAAGTTTACTGTATATGAGCGCTTGCGGTAAAAGATATTAAATTTTATTGGGGTCAACTGTGGGTGCTCTCACCTAATCAATGGTACAAATAATCTTAATTATAATTATAATATTCCTATTAAAATTAGAGTTAAAAGGCTAGGATTAAAAAAATGATTTTTTAACTATAATACGGCAAACACCATATTATTTGTAAAGACGTTATTGCATAGATCAGCATTATCGATATTGTATATATTATCGAAAGAAATGTTTTTGAGAATACAGAAAAAAAGAGCGTGTTAAACGACACGCTAGGCAAATATTTCAGAAACGATTTTAAAAGAGCGTAACTATATGTTTAAAATAAATGATATTGTAATAAATATTCAACTGTTATTATAAATGATGGTATTAGAATCAATAAAAGATATTTAAAAAATTATTATTAGTTTGTTTTGAGTCTGTTTCATAAGATGGAATTTTTATATATTTATTTATGTGTTTATTTCATTAAAATAAATTATACTAATCGATGAAACTTTGTTTTGTTGAATTGTTTATGAACATTTGCTCGAAAGAAAAATTATTACTGTATTAATTTATATCGTTTCGAAATATTTCATAATGTTGGTGCAATAATGTCTTTATACTCGAAAATCGGTCTATTTGCATTCAAGGCTATGCTAGACCTATGTCGCAACAGAAAAAATACTGTACAGACCTACTTTTGTAAATAAATTTTAATCGAGATAAGAGTAAGATATTCATCGATTGGGAATTTCCCGCCTATTGACGAATATTGTGCATATAGTGTTCCTTTCCTTTAGATTGTAGCACAGATGAAAATGAATAAACTAGGGGATATCGGGCTTCACACTGGAAATTTAATAAGATGTGATGTATCTCCCGAGAAGTTATAAATGTGAAATAAAAAAAAATATTAAAAAGTATTGATTTAAATAATGTTTTTAAAAGAATTTTTAGGAGATATTTTTGCTCCATATAAGGATATCTTTATATGCACATATATTTTTACTGTTGTAAATAAATGACAAAGATAAAAAATGGATGTGCATATATATTCATTTCAGAAACTTCAATATTTTAAATGTTATTTTTTAATTATTTTCAAAATTTCTCTTTTGCATTAATACAATTTCCAAATTAACTTTGAGTCAGCAATATTTTATTTTAAACAAAATTTATATACAACATATATATATATAAAATGTGTATGTATCTATACATACACATGTACAATTACAGTCTTAAACAGAAAGAAAATAACAAATTTTTAATCTTATGATGTTCGTAATCTCTGAAGATACATCATAATATTTACACATATAGAATTTATTTTCACATTTTGATATATGTCAATATATGCATATTTTGAGTCAATTTGCTATAAATAAATTGTTGTGTGATACTTTTGAACTATTATTATTTTAGATTGATAAATGTCTGTGCATTACAATTAAACTTTTTAGTACATGATAATCAATAAATTAGTTTCCAGAAAAATGTCAGTTGAGTAATAAATAATAAAGATATAAATGCATAAAATTAATAGCAATATTTACCCAAGGCCTTAAGGAAATCACATTGTATAGTCCGTATATAATCAAATTTTGTATAAGGAGGAAAAATCAAAATTTTTTTCTGAGAGAAATGTATATATTGCGGAATAATTGTACACGCAAGCTTATTATATACGGAAATAATTATATACTTAAACTTATTATTTACACAATAGTTATGTTCGCAACGATTCAGCGTGCGAAAATAAATTCTGTATATCCTCTTGCACAATCTAACGGTAAACTGATTTATTGTTTCCTAAGAATGTAAATCAGATATCCGTACCTAAAAAAGATACTGCCAGAGTGATACCGCCCAAGACCCCCTGCTTGTGTAGTGGTTATAAACATTTGTATCTTTTGTGATTAAAAGAGAAAATATACTTAAAGCGACTCGTATAGGTTATACAGATTTTATATAAAAATATGTGTGTATACATACACACATATACACACACCAGTGTGCAACGCTAGCGCACAGCGAATGATTATAGATACAGTCAAGTTTTTATGCATATAACTACTATAATTATTGAGATTTAGATTTTAATATTACTTGTATTAAGCGCGACTATTGTATATTATTTGTATATATGGTAAATAGAATAATAATTTAAGAAAAGTGGCAGATACTTATTGGCCAGTTATAATAGTAAAATGATTATCCTAATTCTTTCTCAGAACCAAAACTCACATGAGATGTATAAGGATATTTTAAACTAGAGAGAATGTCACATGTAAATGGCTGATGAACGACGATAACAGATACAGTCAAATAATGTACTGTTATTTCTCTAATAGAATTATTACTTAATTATTAAAAAAACATAATTACCTAAAGAAATTTATTCAAACTGTAAGCTTTACTTAGGATTGCCAAGAAGTAGTATGCGCAACCCTGTTGCGATTGTACATAGGCAATGTTTACCTATACCTATAGCTAATAATATCCCTAAATATTATATACGATACACCATCTTAGTTTATAAGAGTCCTAGAGATTTATAGGCATTTCATGAAAAATTACATTTAAAAAACATTAACAAAATCTCATTTATGTTACAAAAGATAATAATAAATTTAATGACACAAAATTTTTCAGTTATATTTTTACAATAATTTATACATAATTTAGTAATTTGCGTAGATGTTACAGTCAAAGAGTACGCAATATTGTATTATCAGAAGACAATTTTTATGTCTTTTTTTTTTAGCAGATCGACAGCTAATGTCATTTGCCATTTTGTATGAATTTTCGTTGCAATAATAGGAAATAATTTATTATTATTTGATGAGACGTCTACAAATCTCTGTGGCTCTAAGATTGTAATACCTATTTATCTATCATTAGGAGGCCTATAATTTGATTTTACAATGCTCTACGAACAAAACAGATAGTTCGCGACTGCGGATTATAAATGTCGTCTTGTCCAAGGCCTGGAAAAGTTACGAAACAAGATATTCTCATGTAACCGTATCGACTCATGATGTATTCGCTGCGCCTCTAAACTCTATTAGTGAATAAAATATGGAATATCGATAAGTTCACATGATTATGTATTACGTACTGATGATGTATTACGTATTGATGATGTATTTATTCATATATACGCGCTACTGCAGAATTTTTTTATCAAATTATATCAGAGGATTCACATTTCGACTTGCACAATGCTTTTTAAATCAGATGTTTGCTCAGTAAATACATCATGAGTGTTGACATCGGTCCATGTCGCAGGATCTGTCCGTTTTGAATGCGCTTCTTGTATTACAAACGAGATATGAAGTATATTCAGACTTGGAAGCAAACTAGAGGGAAGAAGCTAAATAATTAAATGCGAAGCTGCAACTTGACGAACAGACCTGCAATATGTTCTTTACAACGCGGAAGTGCGCATTATAAAATGAAAAAAAAAAGAAACACATTGATATCATTGATTACATCACATAAAAAATTTTAATAAAGACCAGTTTTTAAACATGTACGACAAACACAACATTGTTTCTTGATAACGGTTAGACTCATTCAATAAAAAAGTTATAAAATATAAATGAAATCGTGAATCATTTATTCCCGAAAATCGGATAATTACCGAGAAATTATTACAAAACGATATGCGGGAAGCTGATGATGTCACAATAAAATATTTGAAATAAGAGAATATTTGCACTAACGTTTAATAAAAAAACCCATAATTACATCTAATATGTTTTGCTCGTTTATTTAATTTTGTGTTACTGACATCACAAAAATTATCGGGCCATTTTATGTGTCTTGTAGAAGATATTAAAAAATATTTTTTGATAAAATAAATTATAGTTTTAATTTGTTCATCTGCTCTTTGATATAAAATATTAAAGAGCAAATAAATAAATTAAAAACATAGAAAATGTGACATCTCTCGTTTTTCTTTTTGGTCTAGTCATTTTTTTTGGCTAACGATAAGAAATAGCAAATGATCATTCCTCAATTCCCACTTATTTTTGATAATTATAGCGTTGTAAATAGAACATTCAGCACATGAGATTCTGGAGATATGGTTAAAGATTTTTTTTACGGAAAAAGAAGGGTTTGTTCAGGGACTAATAATTGATATTGTTATTTTTAAATTTTCATTCACATTCAATCCTAATATATTTTGTCCTTTATTTTTCTGAATTTTTCATCATTAAACGTTCTATCATATTTATTATTTATTATTTGCTTTAAGAGCTGCTCTCTTTCTTTCTCTCTTTCACATTTTTTAATACTTTATTTCAAAAACAATACCAATATATATATTCTTTGTGACGACTAAATCAGATTTATGTCTACTCTTAGAACCATCGTGATCGTGTCGTAAATCATAGAGCGTAACGCAGCTACTTTCTATGTCGAAAATTCAGGGTTTAGCTGATATACTCTAGATATACCGAAGTAGCGCAATCCTTTTATTTGAACCGAAATGCCGACAACTTTCCTATTGGCTATTTCGACCGTCATCTTTGATCTGGTGACTATAATCCGCAATAAGCAATAAGCGCTTAATATTATTGATAATTTTTTTAATATAATATGGTTATAAGTTAAAAATGGAAGATCTTTGCGCTACTTTGGTTAAAGAGAAACCTGAGAGAGAACGTGAGGACCTTTTGACTGTAACCGCAAAATGCCGCCGCGTACTACTGCCCTCTGAAAAAATGGATGTAAACTATAACAACAATACCCATTTTTTGTGGTACTCCTGATGGAAATAAATCGCTGAAATAACTAAAATCTATCAAATTAATATTCAGGTTTCTCTCTGTCTATATTCATAGTCAGATCTTATATTTAAGATTGTCTTAAGTACAGTCTTAAGATATCATGAATCAATCAGAAAGTAGTATTAATATCTTAGAACATTACTTAAGATGGTCTTAATATAAGGACCGATTATGAATAGGCTTTAATGCCTATTGCACACTGGGTACAATGAGAGATTAGCGACAACCGATATCTAATAAAAACTCTAGTTGCTATCTATCGTCACGTGCATAAAAGCAAAACTTTCATACGATTCAAAACCGTAATAGGTGCATTTTGAGAGACGCTATTAGTGCTATTTGTGTAATTTTATCCTTGTTTTACGCTTAATAAACAGATAGAATGACAGAAGTATAGCGCTAATAGCATCTCCTCGAACGCATCAAATGTAAGAAATTTATTTGTTAATACCTTTAAAATATCTAATTTTAATTACGTTGTTGAAATTTAAAAATAACACATATATAGGTATTCAAATATAGGACGGGAATTCCTCAAACATGGCGGACCAATCAATGCGCTACTTTATCATACTGCAATTTGCAATTTGAATAAAGTTGAAACTTTTGTAATTGTAAGCAAATTATATTTAATTTAAAATTGTAAAGAAAATTTAAATGAATAAAAATGAATCAACCTATAGAGGACTTTCACCACCCCCGCCAATTTTTAACGGCGGTTCTTTTTTTCTCAGCAAACGAAGTTACATGTAACAATTAATATAACTGTAGTATAACACACGTAAATGTAGGTAACTTGGGACAGCATGTATTTTTTGTTAAATTTAATCATGAAATTCATCTATGAATTTGTAAAGGAACTGTAAAACTTAAACTTTCGTTAGAGACTCATGGCTGGATTCCATGATTGAATTTTACAAAAATATATGCTGTCCTAAGTTATCTACATTTGTCGTAATATATTACAGTTATTCTTATGGCAAATTATAGCTATTAGAGTTACATGTAACTTGAGGTTTGCTGGATTTGAATGTCTTTACGTATACTTTATTATATCCAATTTAATATTTTCATGCAATGTATTTATTTTATAACAAAATAAAAAAAATATAAAGAAAGAATTATAATATACAAAAAATTAAAATAAAATTATAATATACAAAAACTATAATCAGACACAGTACAATGTAATAAAATATAATATAACACAAAAAATAGACTCAAATCTTTTTAATATAAAATATAAAAAACAAAAATTGCTTATAAATTTTTACATTTTTACTTATATATATATAAGATATCGTATACAAAATACATGCATATTATAACACAAAATTCGCGTACATTTCAAGAAAATACGAATTCTGGTTTTACAACAACAATCTATATATTTTTATTTAATAAATCTTTTAATGATAATGTTTATTAATAGAATCTTAAATGAAAATTTCAATTTCGTATCTCCTACTGTGGAAATAAAAGCTGTTGAATTTTAAGAAATTCGGAATTGAATATTCAAACAAGTTAATTTAGCGAATTTTGTCTTGTAATATGCGCCTGAATAAAAATCAAATTACAAAATTATTTTAATGCAGATTTTCAGCCCGTTTTTATCAAACATAATTACTAGTATGTAAGTATATATTCCAAAATCTCTATAATTACTAGCAAAAATTATAGAGACTTTGAATACACTTCAAACTTTTCTAATAATACATCATTAATTTAAGGTTTAATTTAACAAAAACGAGCTAGAGGCTTTTATATTTGATTTCGCATGAGTAAGGACTCACCTTTTTCTTTACATTTCTAAGTAAAAAGCGTTAAAAAGCCCGCGCGGGGAATTGTTGTAATTATATGTATAAAGATCGAATAATTAATCGTCTAGGATTCGTCTTAAGGAAAGTTTCTTGAACCCATTTATTATAAAGTCATCGAGTGATTATTTCTCAATCAATCGCCTTGTTTATTATTCAGTCAAAACCTTGAACGAGATTGCGTGACTTTCTTACCTTCAAAATTTTGTAGAACCAAATTTGGAAGTTTAGCTGAAAAGACGAGCTGAGTTAATTTGTAAGAAAAGAATTGAGATAAATTAAAAGTAAATTTACTATTTTTAAAAGAGGCAAATTGATTGATTCGATTTATGATCCTTTTCGGTGTTATCAAAATTTTTTTTTCAATTAAATAAATAAGTCTAGGATCTATTGTTTGAAAACCTGTCGCTCTGACAAAGAGCATAGCGACGGTACTCCGATGTTTAATTATCGCTGAAGAAGAGTGTGGCATCAATATTCTAACATCCTTTCAAATGATGAGTTGGGAATTATTAATTTTCCAACGCTTAAAAGAGTCGGACGACGAATCCAAATCAAATTTCAAATCAAACATTTTGATTCAAATCAAACAATTTTAAGAGCGAACATGGCAAAGCAGACACAGCGCACTGATTTGCTATGCTAGAGATCTCGGGTTCGATTTCCGATAGAACCAAAGTATTTTCGCTCGTCTCTTCTCACGAAAGGAAGCGGCAACCCACCGAGAGAGTATCTTTGCCAAAGAAGCTTCTTTAACAAAATTTCGTCGATTGGAATCGACGTTAAACTGTAGGCCCCATGTGTATTATAATCACAGACATACGAGAGAAGTCACATCACGCTCAGTAACAGGATTAAGAAGAAGAAGAGCTTATTCTTAAATATTAATCCTTTTTTACTCCATCAAAGATTATATCAGTTCTAAAATCTAACCGTGATCCATCCAGATATTTCCCATAATATTAATAATATTAATAATTATAAATATAACAAAGTTAATAATATAATAATAATAAAACTATTCAAATTAAATTAGAAATTAAGTAAAATTGAATATCATATTAACCGTCTTAATGATAAAATTATTAAGAAAAGTGATCCTCGTTATCTAAAATATAAAATTCGTTATCTATTCGGATAAATCGTGCAATTTTATCCAATCTCGAGTAAAATACTTACACGTATTGACCTAAAGACGAGCATAATTTTAAATTAAAGGTTCGATTCGTAACAGCCACATGTTCTCTAATGTTTTAAAAGAAAACCCATATGTGAAAAGAATCATTGTAATAGATGTCATACTTTTGTACCATTGGAGTCAATAATATGAAAGATGTATGCATTTAGATAATCATTCATTTGTGAAAATCTACGGCTTGACTGAGGTTTTAGAGACATGTTGTACCGTTGTTATTGATGAAATATCTATTTCCAATCATGAAATCTATAAAGAATTTGTTAGAAAATTTGAACATGTTATTCATACTACAATAAACATTAATTGAAGAAAATAAATGTATATATCGCTCCTGTCTATTTAGTGTGATGTTAATATTAGTATCATTTTTTTAAATATAGTTAAACAAGACAGTATGAAAGCTCTACAGCAAATAATAGGTATGATAGAAAATTTAATGATACAAAATTTAGAGGAAATATATTTAGGATTGAATGTGAATAAAAATTTAAAAATAATAATAACTTTACTACACTTATTAATACTTTAGATAAATATAAATAAGATAATGTATTTCTCAACGTAAAATTTAAATTATTATATGACTCAATGATTACTTGGAAAAATTGGGAGAATTTGATTAAAATTAATAGCGAAATAATTTTTTAAAGGGTGTAGGGATAGAGCAGCCGATATAATAGTAATACGTGTCTTTTTCTCTCACGTGTTTTCTTTAAAAAGTCCGAGTATAATTTACTTACAAAGCGTCGAAAAGAAATATACATTCTTGTAGCGTTTATGGTTTTAACAATATTTATTTATGTGTATAGCAATATTAATAATATATTACTATATGCAATAATATCAAATATCAATTACAACATAAGGTATTAAATAATTACATAGCTGTTATGTGTATAACATATTATAGTAATATATTGTTAATATTACGAAGCGCTCGCAAAAAGAATCATTAAACTGTACAGGATTATTTCTTCTTCATGTAATTTGCGATTAATTTCTCAGAAACTTGACGCGAAAGATCTTACACATGTTATACGCCAGTCGTATAGAATTCTATAAATTATTCTTAATTTTTTTTCAATCTATGACTTCTTTCGTGGTTATCAGCCCAGATAAAATATTTTATAAACGATTTGTCTACGCACTTTACAACGTTACGCAGGGTGCTGAAAATTGTAATCGACTTTTTCGGTGAAAAAATGTTCGCCAAGAAGAAATTGAATAAAAATTACATTAAAAATAATTCCTACTAAACGGCATTCTACAAATTTTTCGTTCTGCATATACAAGCACGATGAATTTTTGGTTATCACTATTAATGAATGTGCGTTTAATCGTAAGGAGAGACGCGTTTCGGACGGTATAAATATTTCCTATGATTCCGTGTATATTAACTTAAATAATTACGGTTTTAATGTTTTATTCAATGCGCGATTTGTTACTTCCAGCGATTACGAAATCTTGTTAGAGCAAACGGTTGTCGTCAATAGGAATAATTATCCAGTTT
Organism: Acromyrmex echinatior; assembly: GCF_000204515.1. The sequence continues at coordinate 600,752 of NW_011626984.1, forward strand.
TCGGATAATTCTTAACAATAAAAAAAAATTCGTATTAAATTTTGGGTATGATTTGAAATAACGTTTCTCATAGTTTGAATAGAAGTAACGAGAAGAAGCAAAATTATATACTAGAGTCACAATTTAATTTTTTTTTTGTGCCTGGAATAGTACACTTGATTTTTTGTATATATTTTACGTACAATTTTTTTTATTCAATCAAATACCCAATATATAAAACTGTAAAAGAACAAATTATACATGACGAAAAAATGTTACTCAATTTGACCCGAAAATGAGTCATTCGATCGCAGTAGCAACTTTCGCCTACGCATAATCTAATGGTAATGCCAGGCTCGCAAAATCGGTGTATATATATATTGTTTGTATACATTTAATTATATTTATATATATGTATAACATATTGCCATTATAACAATTACACAGCACAGCCAGCAACTCCGTTTATTTACATTCCTTTCTATCATGTCATTATTGATATTACTGAATCATTTCCTGTCTCGTCGCTCATACACGTTCGAGGAAGAATTACGTTATATAAATCTTTGCGGTTAACAGGCTTCTTGATTTTATGACTATACGATATCATTGGCCGCTAATTAATATACGAACAATCGCATACTCTGATCTTGGTATTCTTTAATCCTGCCTATGCTCGGAACGCCACGCAAATCCTATCGGTATTGCATGTAAGAGATTTGGGTTTTATAGTGTAGGCCAACAATCAAAACCCAGACAACAAAGAATCCAAAATCGGGACATAAGAAGTCTTTAAGAAACGTTTTTGAGACACATCTTATGTTTTGTTTTCGAGCATGTTGTCTGGGAATGTACAGAATTATTAAAGATTGCGTTTGCGATCGTTCAAATGGCCACTTACCGATTGAAATTGGACTCATTACGAAAATTTTCACATGACAGTTAAGTTTCAAAAGATTCAACGTGACACACATTTTTGACTGAGATATTATTTTCACGTAAAATTATTCTAATCATATTAAAGAAGTCATTCGGCTCCTGGCCTAAGTCCGGATCTACAATAAGTGTTTTAAGCCGTAAGAAATTGACCAATTACAGTCGAATGAGAGGAGAATAATTGATTATGATTCGTCCATTCCTTATGGCTTAAGGTTCAAAAATCTATTGTAGATCCGGAATAAGGAAAGATAGATCAGAGACGTAAACCGCACATGCATGCTTTTCACCGTTTGACGAAACTTGTTTGATTCTCGTTTCATTCCCTCTTCTATTCGTCTCGGATTTCAAACTGAGTGGAATCACGCACGTACAAGATCAATTTGTACTCGATGGTATGGTAACGTTTGCTTTGAGAAGGCTGTCCACAGATACTGCATAATGCCCCGCTTGATTCTTTTATCGTGCGAAATACGAGCGAAAAGGATATTCCAATAATCAACGTCTCATGATATATATTGCAAGATGACAGCAAACTTGCGTGAGCCAATATATCATCTTAAATAAATTTTACCATTTTTAAATTTAACATTTTTTTTATAAAAGATGTTTTGTTACTTCTATTTACTTTCTTAATAGATCGTGTTTATTAAATAATTGCGCTGCTTTTGATCCATTAATGGCTACCTTCAGAAAACACGATGAGTGAGCGCTCAGTAATTGTTACTTGTGATTGGACTTTGAGCCATGATAAATGTAGAGGAACATACTAATAGCAGCACTCACTCAACTTGTTTTTTTTTTCTGAACGTATGTTTTCTTTTTTCGTATCTAATCTACTAATTTTACGCTTATTTGAAATAAAAATACAACTATTTATTAGCATTTTAATAATCATGAAATGCTTTTGAGTTTATGAATGTGTACAATTAATATTGTATCTTTAAATAAATATTTTTTTTTTTTTTAGAAATAAATCTGTTCGTTTACATTTTTGTCTCACACATAAACGTAATTATACAATTTAATATTGAAGTGAATATTTACATGATACTATGCTGAGAAAAACGATGAACGTTTCTGTCGTACTTCAAATTATGTCATATTTGGTAATTGAGACATCCACCTTGACATCTATGAAATAAATTAGCTACCCGACGGTCTCTCACACTGCCGAGGCACGCATTACGTGTCATCAAGATACACGCGCACGCATCCAAAAGTACTAAGGGATGGGGAAGAGATATGAGGAAAGGCGGTAACTATATTCGACATTTATTAAAGTGCAAATAAATATCCGCACTCAGAACATAACGGTGATAAGAAAACACGTAACTATTACGTAAAAATAAGGCCTATAAAGATTTAATTTTGCAATTAAAATGCAAATGTACGTTTTTTACGCATTATTAGATTCTGTTGATCTTTTAGTAACGTTATGATATATCTGTATATATTTCCTAGTATTGAAAGATTTTTATATAATTTCACATCTCATTAGCGAAAAGTGAGTATCGCTTTATAATTTTATAGCCAAAATTTTGAATTATGAAGAAATATATATCTTCACAAGATACAGAAACAAGATAAATAGATATATATATATATACATATTAAAGTATCTTCAACACTCAGTGTAACTTCAATCCTCAGAATAGCCGAAATATTCTAAATACGGAACTCCCCACGTTTTATATAATGCATATGTATATATATTGTGTGTGTATGTGTATGTATATATATATATATATATATAT
>NW_011626984.1:603882-723584 GCF_000204515.1 Acromyrmex echinatior
TATATAAAATTCAGATACACAAAAATGTGAAAACGAGATCAAGTAGTGACGAAAACTATTAAAAAATAGCTCGTACCTCAAAAAGTATGGAAAGTATGCGAAGAAATATTAAATTTATCGCTTAATATTTGCCATTTAGTTAACGCGTATTTATCAAATCACAGATACAGTGCATCTATGAATTAAACGGAAAATATTTTAAATATCCTCTTCATCGTTTAAAACACATGTACCAGCTATCGCGTTGCTATATGTACAATGACTTTGTCGCGGTTATATCTCATGGTTCATAAAAAAGCTGTGAAGAAATTTTTTATGTAAATTGTACTTCTTTACATATAATTTCTTATGCCGCGTTAATGCATCGGCAAAATTTAATAAGTAATATTACCGAAAGTATCCCGTAAATAAAATATTTCTTGAATATTACAATTTGTTTTCTAATATTTGATCTTAAAGATGCAAAAGAAAATAGAAATTTTGATATATGTCTTATGTTTATCATTTATCATTACAGTGTAAATTTCTTTAAATAGGACGAAAATAGAAAATCGCAATCAATGAATAAAGCACAATAAAATTAAAGAAACGTATAGGCACACCGAATAAAATCTTTTTTAGAAATGGCTTAAAATTGATACCAAATAAAGAGCTAATTTTTCCAAGTTATGTCAAACATGACAAGTTAATAGCATGCACTTGTTTCAAAGTAGTTTCATATATTATCCAAGTACTATATAGAGTATCAATGGTGATATCGATGACAACGACGTATGATGATAGTGGAAACGTTGCTGATAAGGACAATAATAATTAATAGATAATGATTATTAATTAGAATAATAATTAATAGCAATAGTTAGAGTAATAGTTGGAGCAATAACCGCAATAATAATTACGACGATATGAGAATAATAATTGTCATAATAAAAAATTATTTTTAATAATAGTAGTAGTAATAATAAAGTAGCAATAGTATTAGTAATAATAATTCTTATTATTACTATAATAATGATAGCGACATTAACGTTTCTTGATAAAATAAAAATAACTAGATAACGAGCTATCTTCTAGGTAATAATGCGAACCGTACGTCTACTATTCGGGCAACAGGAATAATACTATTAGTTAATTAACGTAATTTCTATAAAAAGAAAATAATAAGATTCTTCTGTTAGTGTATTTAACGTTACATTATACATATATATTTGCGTGTATGTATATATATGTACAAGAGGATAGAGTTATACATCTGATTTGCATCGTGAAGGTAAATAATATGAAGTATATAATTGTGTGTGCAAATGTATACTCAGTGTGCAATGTCGTGTTGGATGTTAATACGTTTATTAACGAGCACCAAAAAGAACGGTGCTTTTTGTCTGTTCACATATATATATTTTTTTCATATATATATTTATATATGTGTACAACCGTGATTAAAATTATATATTAAACCTCTTTAATACATTTACATTTACTTGTTTCCGTCGTTCTATATAATAAGATACTAATCGGGGATCCACGGCGGCATTGAATTAATCGAACACTTTTGGCATTTCTTTTTAGTCCCGGTATTTCTCGTAAGTTTTGTAAAATGAGGACATTCCTCGACAAATTGTATGGGCGTGCGTTTGTACGTGCGTTGCGTGCGCACTCATATTGTATGTACGTGTGTGCGCACGGAAATGTCTCGGCTTATGTCAATTCGCGCTCGTAAGAAAAGTCCTTGCTCGTCTTCGTGTTCCGCCAAAGTTTTGTCTATATCGCGACGATCCTTTCTAACAAAAGTTAAGTCCGTTCCGCGTGTGACTCAATCTTCCGTTTAACAACTTCGCAGCACACACTTGCTCGCACTCTAGTCTACATTTCTCCATCTTTCTCTTTTCCTACCTTTTAGGGTTGGTAAAAGATGTTTTTTTTTTTAAGAACAAAACACTGTGTTTTTTAAACATGTTTTTAATACTCCATGCATGCTTTAAACAGTATTATAAAAAAACATGTTAAAAACATCTTTTAAGCATGTTTTAAATAGTTCAAAACATGTTTAAAACAATTTTTACCAACCCTGCTTTTACCCTTTTCTCTCTGTTCCCAGTCTGTACACTGGCAGTGTTTCTTACAGATCCTTTGGATTTGACTTGGCACAAACAACAGAGTTTTTGTAAAAAAGGCACTATTTTTGTAAAGCGAAATAGTCTTGCTCGAGACATCCTAATTTTATTTTCCGCGAAACACACAGATCTCTATCGGGTGGAAAATATTGATGAGAATATAAGTTCGGCGCGTGACCATCGGTTTTCATTTATTCATAGAATGATTTTGATCTATCTGTCGAAATTCAACAAATGATATATGTACCATTCGAAGCCGAAACTGTATTGTGCCTTTGTTTAAAAAGGTTTAGCTGTGTGAATATGTCGAATTTGAATTTCTTTCTCTCGGGGAGGAAATAATTATCGTCGAAATCTACAGTTTCATCACACGATCTTACACGTACAAACATGTAAACGCAATTTAATTTGGGAATTTTTATATCCTGCTATTTATTATATTCATATAAAAACAGTCGTCAGTCTTATAAAGTTTTAGTGCAAAAGCATATACATTTTTTTGCATATTTCAAAGTCTGAATTGTGCGAATATACTCGCGACGAGGGAGGAAGATGAAATATGCGTGGATGTCATGTTAAGGTGAGAACGATCGCATGATTATAAAATGAGAAAGTTTCGCGGAAAAAAATAGTTGTTTTACTATAAATCACGATCAGTTTCATACACATTATATAACTATCGTAATATTCAAATTCACCAATCTGGCGAATAATCGAAAGTGCTTTTCGTGCTTTTTACTCTCATAATATTTCATTATCTAAACGAGTATACAGATGTTCTAAAAGAATGTATAACAGTAGCAACTTCTTCATATAATTTATATTGAATTTTCATTTTATTCTTAAATAATCTAAAACGCATTTCAGCTTAACTAAATTTTTTTTAAATGTCACCTTTATTGAATAAGTTTAGTTTATAAAATTCAAATATTTGAATATAATAAATATTTGAATGATTTGCAAATCAATTTCAATAAAATGTCTTAATTCTATGTCAAACTCTAATTAATAATAATAATTATATACGTCAACTTATACCAATCAAATTTTCATTATGCAAGAACAGTTTTACTTCCTAATCTAATTGTCGCTATTGGTGTACACTTTTCTGAACAGCTATATTATCGAAGTTGACCATTAGGTTGTCTTGCAATTATCTATTCTGGTCCGCATGAAAAAATGATGGTGCACCAATGTGCGTATGTTAATTTCTGTCGGTTTAAATACGGTCGTCCCGATCGTAGTCGTAGTATTAACGGGACCAAGCGTTTCGTTCAACTGCGATATCCAGCAGAAAATATGAGTTGTGCAATTTACGATTCCGAGTGTGAGTAATTGATCACACTGTCCGAGCTCGCTGCTAAAGTTGTAAACGCATACAAATATCCAGTCGTACGGGTTATTAACAGTCAGTGGTGTACATTGTATAGTAATTGTATATATATGGATATCAAAATTTTGAAAAGACGTCTACATGATCAAAAAGTGCGTTTTCTGCATATGGTAGAATAGCGTCGAAGGTGGTAAAGGAAAGAGACTTTTTTGCATCTTCGATACACATCTGCATCCTTATGGGAAATATTTGAGATGGTTACAACCATCTAAAAAAGCAGTTATATTCGTTATATTGCGTTCGCTCGATTTTGTTCGCATTTGTTCACAGTTTTTATATTCGAGAATAAAAAGAAAATAAGTTACCTTGATTCGTGATAATAGAAAATGTGTAGAGCTGTAGGCGTGTCATCTACCCTTCGCTCGATCAGTGAACGACGTACGGCTCCGAAACAGCCTTTTTTTTTCAATAAACTCATCTCATCACAAATTTAACGTGAAATGCGGTTACATTTTTATTTATATAGAACGAGCTTGTTATCTTAATCCTTAGAGATTTAGTCATCATTCAACGTTAAATGTGCGATAAACATATGAGCGTTTTTCCGCATACTCTTTCGCTCTTTTATTTTATCTCTTTCGCACTTTATTTTTCTTTCTTAATTCATTCGCGGCACATCTCACTCTATCATGGATTTTACTCTCACTCTTCCTTTCACTTTCCTTATTTTCATCGAGAGGTTTCGATTCGGACGTTAAAAATATAAAAAAAGAAACGACAGAGAAATCAACAGACGTTATTACATTGACACAGCCAAATCTTTGTTTATACATTCGCTTCATCATGCTGTTCCTCTCGGATACGTGACATGGTTGCCAGAGCCAGTTTAAGATTATCGTGATCGCTGCAATTAGTCCCGCCTGATCTTCGGATCCAAGCGATTGAATTATCTTGAATCGCAAAATTATCTTTGATCGCAAAAACTAATTAAAGAAAAAAATTTGATCTATAGATCAATGAAAAACATTTTCTATTGAGTCATTTATATTTTCCTCATAATTTTTTAAATTTACGGCCAATTTTCTAATGCATACATCTAATATATACAGCTGCTCTGAATCATGCTTTACATAAAATCCGACGATGTCTTAAACTAGCTCGGTTCATTTCACATGGTGACGGTGCGCTTGCGGTTTTTTTCTTTTTCTTCTTAGTTTCTTGCATTCCTCTTGCAGCCTCACATAATTAGGAAGCAATGATCCTCATCCTATACGAATCCTCTCTTCCCGCTCTGCCTTCTTCTCGCCTCGTTTAACAAACTCAATGAACACTTGGTGGATATTGCGTTTATTGGTGTACTGGACGATACTCCGTGATCGCGACTCGCGGAATTGAGGTCCTTTGGCGAATGCGGCGAATTCCAAACGTTCATTCCTGATTAACTTTAATTTATCGTTATCGTAAAGAGATCGGCGATACCGGCTAATAAAAGCGAAAGCAAGATATCGATCGTAACAGCAATGAGATTGTAGACAACGCGCGTTTATACGTGCGTGGAGATATGCATCGATCATATTCGTCTCTTTAACTTCTTTAAAATTAGAGATTCACCATACGTGCGGCGATCCTACTTGGTCACTGGGAGTCGTCCAGTTCACTATCCTTACAATATTATTACTCGCTGATTGGCTGACATGCGTTACAATCGCAGATGGATACATGTCCTTCGCATGTATATAACTGCAATAATCTATTAATCTAATGTATCTTATTTATAACAAACACTGGCTTTCCGTGACTGTGTAACTCGGGAGAGGAAAGGAGTATAACAACACACTACAATATCAGTGTTAACGAAATGGATTCACGCGAATTATATAATCTTAATGCGAGCGTAATATATCCTTTTCGCGTGCATGTACAAAAAATACAACGCGTCTCATTCAGTCCGTTAAAAATGTACATGCGGAAATAATAATAATAATAATAATAATAATAATATAATAAGAGCAATAATAAAAATTAAAATAATTAGAGTAATCATTATGTGATAATAATAGTAATAATAATTGGAATAATAATACTTAGCGTCGTTATTATTACTACCATTATCATTATGTATACGCATATATAAGCGTGCCTACGAATATTTATATATATAAGAATGAAGTATTTCATCCATATATACATTAGCAGTATCTCTCTCGCTTCCTCTCTCTCACATATTATACAACACACGCAATACTGCACACATACATACATTCTCTATGTACAAAAGAGTAAACAATGAAATATTACACCGCTCATTAATTTTGGATCCCCATTCTCATAACGAGTAATATCATGGAGATATATCGGAGAAACCAACAAATTCTACAATCGACATAAAAAGTACTTCATCACTGCCACGTTCGTCTTAAATCGTGGCGTGCAAGCCTTTTGTTGCATCATACGAATCACATTGTGTATTCATCGCGTATCATTACGAACAAGATACTATCAATCCTTTCAGTATAGTAGAATTCAGTCGAAAATAATTCTCACTAGTCGAGCGTAATAAAGGATTTAATAGCACATAGCTATTAAATATATGCCGAAGAATTTCAAGAATTTCGAAGAATCATATATTTTTAAGAATATAAGAATGATTTTACGTATTCTTCGACTTAGTCCAGTAAGTGTTTCACAGCGGGTAACTACAGTTATCCTTCATGTCGAAAGGATTAAAAACAATCTTTTGAAAATTAGCAAAATTGTCAAAATTTAGATTAATTTATAATGCATTATTAATTTTTACATATTATTATTATCTTGACGTTTCACATAAAAATGTGTATATATACATCTACGACTCAATATTCAATTTTTATTTAAAATTGAATTTACTATCTATTATTTATTATTTCCATTATTACCACTCATACATATGATACAAGTGACAATTATGAAAAAAATTGCAATTTCTCGGCTACGTATTTAATGTTACTGCGTCGCAGATAGGAATTATTTATGAAACATCTGTATAATAATAAATTACAAATTTAATACTGTATTATAAGCTAATTGTTCAAATATTTAAATCGACGATTGATAATCAAAAAATTTATATCGATACAATTTATAGTGTCGAAATTATTTTATCACTTCCGGATTCGGATCTCTATCACGATCGGAAATTGATTTTTAAAAAGAAAAAGGAGACTTAGTGGAAATATTGGATATAATATTGCTTTCTTTAAAAAAAAAAAAGATCATCAAAATTATACCTAGATATTATATACCTTCAATTATTACTAGATTTTAAAATTGAAGGAAAATCCAATTGATTTCCATTCTCCCATTTGTGTATATTATAAGACCCACTTATCATCATTTCTGCACTATATCTTTATAAAAAAAAAGGTCATCAAAGAAGGTCAAAATACATCAGTCAGAGATTTTTTTCATTTGTTAAAGAACCAGAGATTTGCCTAAAAAGCTGGAATCTCCAGCCGAAAATCGAAAAGGTGGCAATCGTGATCTCTATTGACAGTCACGAAAATTTACTCAAAATCAATGTTTAATAGTATCTCATCGGTGGAACAATATATCGATATATATCGATATATATATTGTTCCACCGATAACACGATAAATATATTTATTTCCTCCCTGTCAACTTTAGAATTAGCAGCATAATCTTTCATCTATCTCTTAATTACAGCGTCTCGATAGTAAAAAGGTAATAAGTAATGATAGAAACAGTAGCAATACTCCTACCGATATCAACAACATTAACGTAGCAATTGTGGCGGTAATAAAAGTAAAAAAAAGAGATAAAACGTGATGGATCGCTTACTTTATAAAGTATGTTTAAGGATCTAAACCTATCGTCCGCATGTATGCGCATATGTATGTTAATATATATGTATATATCTCTCTATGTATGTATAAAGGTTCATCGCCATCGTACAAATTTTCAGTCTGTTTCGGCGACACCGCGTCAAATTTTTCTACTATTATACCCTTCTTGCCGCAAACAACGAGAAAACAACGATGTCCCGTGTTCGTTCACGCTATCGACGTTTATGAACACGCGCTGGCACATCTCTCTTTCGGAATACACACGCGCTTCTTATTATGTGTGTAAAGTTTCTCAACATTTACTAGATGTTATTATCTATATATATATATATATATATATATATATACACATATATATATACACATGTATATATAGAGTTCTCGCCAAGTCTGTTGCAGTCTCGTGTTTCATGTCGCATTGCTCGATACGTCGGGAAAAGTGAAAACGCTCGCACTCGCGTGATAACCATTCGCGTCGCTCCCTCGTGTTTTCAAGCTAGATAGAAAAACTTTACAGACGTTCGACAGCTCACGACGGGAGAAAATTCTCCCGGGGGATGACATCGAAGCGTGCGACCGTTTTTTATTTCCTAACAAGAGGCGAGACACACGACAGCAACGACAGCGACGGCGGTTGCTATAATACTCTATGTAGTAACAAAACTGAAGAATCCGCGAGTGTCGAGAATTTGTGTGCTACTTGCGTGTCTCCCAACACGCTCATTTTGGTACACGGTAATAACGCAGGACAAGGTAACCCAGGGTCCGGAAAACAATTAGGAACGCCAATAGTACTGCCGTGTTTGCCCACAATGGTAGACCAGAACCCTTGACCCCGCCTTGACTTTCCAAAATCGCGGAAACGGGTATCGTCGTACCGTTTCTGCACTCGGCGAATTTACTCGGCTGCGAGCATCTGTTGAGAAGAGATTATTCGCTTGTCAGTATAACATTGTTTAAGAGATGATTTTTCATCGTATGTTTTACGCCATTAGAATTCAATAATTCATAATTTGTCATTAATCAAGCAATCAAAGAATATAACTTTAATTGCGTACGTATAATTTTGCGTACTTTGTTTCACATATCTACATATTTATTTTTCGTGAATTATATTTAAAAGAATATTTCCTTTACTTGAATTACTTTTTCTTTGAAAAAAAAAAACAATAATTTTTTCTTGCAAATTCTACATATCACCGTAAAATCCAATTATCATTTTCGAAATTCACTAAATTTTACAGTCATTTACGTCTGATCTATTTCTATTCTGATCTTTTGTTAAAAAAAAAATATATTATCAATTTTTTAGTAACTATTATTCATTTCCATGAAATAAAATTTTTATTGCAATCACAACATGAAAAGACAGATAAAGATGTAACAATATATAAATAAAAAATATAATCTTACGCTATCGGTTCGCCGACACCGAATTCCAGAATCTGCATATTTTGATAGGCATAATGCATCATACTGATGTACCTAGCCCACGCTAGCCATGGTGGGACCGACGTCGCCAAATAACCGCCTAAAAGCTGCGTTGAGAGTGTGTAGAGCGCAGACACGGTGATGCCCACTTGCAGATCTTCGCAGCAAGCGCCCACAAAAAATCCGACACTCTGCAAAGCATCATAAAATTGAGGAGCTGGACGCAATAAAACCGACTTATGTCGAACGATTGAATAACCGGCCATCACTCTCCACCTGGTCGATACCTTTCAAGAATGGCGTGTTATATACTCTCGTGTATTTTGGTGCAAATTCCCAATCTCGGCTCGAGATAAGCCGAAAGCGCTTGAAAGCGCCTATATATATTTAGCACTTTCCAATAATGTAAAAATAGTAATAAAACACAGCTGCGATTATCGATTACGTATATTACTTTCAATATAAACGACTATTGGAAATTTATATTGTGTGAGGAATAAATATCACGCTTTCAAATCAGAATCCTTCTTCTTATGTAAGTTTTGATATTTAGGTGCTGTATTAAATGTGTTGAGTATAAATGTGATAAGTAGTTTCTTTTGATTTCTTTCTTTTCTTTTGGTTTCTAATTACTACAATAACTTTTTGAGAGCAACAAATGGCTACATTTTTTTATTCAATTTGTACACAGTTTTATATCTTTTTTTTCGTAAAAGTAGCAATAAGATAGAACTATTATCATTACTTTCCTTCTTCTCTCTGATATAACGTGTTTTAAAACAAGTATCATATATTTCAATAAAATGCTCATGTTAGACTATTTTACATTATTTTACATTATTTTACATTATTTTAAAATAAATATGTGCGAAAATTTTGATTTAAAGTTTTTGATTAAAATCTTGATTTTTATTGACTATAATTATGTACTTAATGTACTGATTTGATATTCAGAATTTTTTTCCCTCACTTTAACAAATATTATCACATTACATTATCAGAAAATTAAGGGCTAAAATCAAATTTTTTATTGCTTTTCTATGAGCGATAATTGAAAGAATTATCTGATAGATCAATGTTATGATAAAAATTAGATTACATCTTGAAGGTTAATTACACAATTATTAGAGAAGTGGTCGATATGCTTTTGCGAATTTCAATCCAATATCTGAACATTGTCCAAATCGATATCAATATTCTTTCTATCTCTGTTAATACGTGTATACAAAAGTAAACATTCCGATACTTATCAATCCTTGTGTATATAATTATCTTGCATATAGATAATTATCAAATTTCCCATTACGCTTTGATATATACAAGTTATTGTTTATTCACAAATTTCGATCCAGTTCAACGTTTCAATGTAACTGAATGGAATATTTAGATGCATAAATCAATCCAAATTCTATTAAATTCCATTCTGAATCGAAATTTTTGTTTCTAAATGACATAAAAGAATCATTTATCCGATATTTATCTAATATTAGATACGATCGAACAGGAAATTGATATACCTGTGCGACTACAGTGTTGAGTAGCAAGAACGCGAGCAGCGTGATGAAGACTGCTATATTATGGAAGCCCAACATCGGGTAACTAATTATATGGTAGACTGCGGGCAGCGTTATCGTCAGCGGCAGCTCGCCCACCATCTTCGCCAGGTAGTAGGCCGAGAGCCGATAGGATCCTGACAGGCGTTCCTTGTTGATCACTTCACGCTCCGGGGGAACTGGAAAAATATTGTCATCATTATTTTCAGAATCATCCCCACGTAGGATTTATGCAGGGTACGTCGCGCGTCGCTTATAAGTTATAACAAGTTGGGGATAATGCTAAAATCGGTTTTACGATCAATCCATTAAGAGCGATGCGTTTAACGCTTTATTTCGGACTGTTTCCGCTTCCTGCGGGATAAGAGATTATAAAATGACAGAATCTCAATCTTTTAGTAAGAATTTTTCGTCGATAATCGACGTGCGTCCATGTTCTATTTTTTTCTTTTTTCTTCTCAACTTTGGATTTTCAAATCTCGGATAGCAGCACCATGATTTGTTTAAAATTTGATTAAACTTGATACAAATTACAAAAGGCACGTTTCAATCTAATGTCTTAATTCATTATTTCCGAGCATTTTTTTCCGTTTCATGTTATTTTGTGAAAAGGATATATATTATTATTTTTATATATTTATTATTTTACAAGCATATATTTGTGTCTGCGCGCTAATTATCGGAGAAACATGAATTTAAAGACCTCCTTTACTGAACACATATTAGGTCATGGCATTCCACACGTGCTAATTCTTGATCGAACATTCTCCGATCCTTTGATAATAAAAGTGAGCCTTACTGAACGGCTGATCAAATATGATAAAGCCCAATTATTCAATCAATTCCACCTGGTATTTTAAAATAAAGTTGAAATTAATGAAAAAGTTCTGAGGGAATAAATTTCATTAACTGAAAAAAAAACTTTTATGATCGAATGCTTCAAGTTTTGAATTCGCAAATAAATATTTTTAATTATTAATTTAGACAATTACATTTCCGTGTACTATTTTGTTGGCTCGCCACAAATTTGATATTTTATAACTTTGTTTTATCCAAATGTCTAATTAATGCAGGTATTGTCAAGATAATCAATCTAGCCTCGACAATAGATATTTCCTCTTTGTGATGGAATTTCAGTTACAAAAGCGTAAATGAGATTTAACTCACAGCTTGTGAGCGCTCCAAAATGTGCAAAAAGCATCCAGTATGTGTTGCTGAAGAACATCCACCCCTGAATATCGTGAATGGCTGCTTCAGTTCTGGGAAGACCCAGCCATAAAAGTCCAGTTAGAAGCCCGAGAGCTACCGTTTGCAGCCAGTGAAGACGCGACAACATTCGTGGTCGTGCCTCTTGAAAATTTCTTTCCGATAATACCTGAAATCAAAGGGGAACGTTCTGTTTGTACAAATGAACGCAGAGTTTTGTAGAATCTCGTCGTAAATTTGCACCAAGTTGTTAACATAACGAATTAAAGAGTTCATTTGTGTAATTCTGATTATGTGCATAAAAGTTTTTCGTAAAAACTCAGGACAATGTTTATGTATTGGTCTACGTAACGTATAAAATTGTAATATATAAAATTAAAATATATGGATTATTTCACGATACATCAATTTTATAATAATACATGTTACACACGCACACACACAGAGATTAATATCTCCAGAATGACTCGATTATACCAGCGTCCGTGAGAAAATAGAACGCAAAGTTTCACAATGATTTCGAAGGTCTTTTTAAACAATAACTGTGATACATACAGAGTGTCTCGGACATCGCATGAAAGGCTGATTTTCGGGTCGGCATTATACTTATTGTTTTATGATGTCTGCCAGGTCAACGAAACGAACAAAGAGAACGAAAATTTATGTTCCATGTCTCCTCAGTTTAATAAATATTGCTTATAGAATATTGAAGGACCTTGAACGCTTTGACTTTTTCTTTCTCACGATAACAAGAGGTGATGGAGAGCTACTGGTAGGCCGCGAAGAACGCGTGGTTCTGCCAAGTAAAAGTGATGCAAGTGACGCGTTCGTATTCGTACGTAAAGCGCGGTTGCGAACGGACATACCGGTCGCGTGGTAATTATCCGGATATGGCGAATCGTGTAAACGCGTCCTAGTTCTTCTCTTTATGCTCGATCGGTCTTTTTCTTTCTCAGCAACATTCATGCACGCGCGCTCCCCTTTTCCTATCTCTCTTGTGTATGTGAGATTCTCGATGATGTCGCGATCCACCTACGACACGATCGATGACGCGTCCTCCACGAATAGGTAAACCGGTACACATTAGTCTAGATGCATTCGTTAATCGGCATCGCGATGAATAATGCGGAGCATGCCGATTCGCTTTTTTCTTTCGCGATGCGTCATGTAATCTGACTCGAAGAATTGATTTGACTATAGCGGCTACACTTTCATCCGTCGCGAAGGATACACTTTGGAAATTATGAATAATTATGTTGGTCGTCCAAGACCTACTATGCCAGTTCTCAGATATTAAGATTCAAAATGAAAATAAACTGTTTCAAGAATTACACACATTTTCATGATTTACATAAATAATTCAAAATGAAAGAATTTCAATGAGTCAAGTTTCAAAATATGAATAGAATATGATATGAATAGACAAGAAAAAATTGTTTTTCTGTGAAAAAGATAGCTTTTTAACTTTGTTTATATTACTATGTTTTTACATTGATATCTGTTGTATAATATTTGTTTAATATTTATGTTGATATTATAATATATAATAATATACCTACATTTATAATATACATTAAAAATAATAGTAATTTATTTATTGTTTTTCACCTTTTATTCTCAAACACAAAATAGTGCGTCAAATGCGAAGATAAAGAATGCTTAAGCGAGTAAAATGGCATTGTATTCGGTAATTGTTGCAAACATTCGTAGGGCATACTCACTTTGAACTGCGACCAAAAACTGGTGGGCCATTGCCAGGAATAGTCGTCATCAGCAGAACTTGCGCTGCTACTGGCGTGACTTTGTGTATCCAACCATAGTGTACGGCCTTCGTCTTCCTTCACTGTAAATCATCAGGGAAATGGGTGTTTAGAGGAGCTTTATGAGAATTGCATCGTCGATAAATATAGATAGGCAGAGGTACACAATTAAAAGAAAAAGGACTTTGTTTTTTTTATTCTCTCTCTCTCTCTCTCTCTCTCTCTCTCTATTCTATGTGTATATATATAATTCATTACAGTTTCTTTTATCATGATTAAATGTTAATGTAACAAATTCATATTATTCAATTATTGTTTTTACATTTTCACGTAATATTTTATTATCTATAATTTTTTTCCATCATATTGAATTTTCTTTTCTTTATAGAAATAATTCTTCGTTTAACAGTCTCTAATGTAATTATATTAATGTTGAGAATATATTTAAAAAACTTTATAAATTTAAAAAATTTTAAAATACAGAAAAGTACAATAATTAAATAAATACAATGCACGAATGCATAAAACTGATTCTCACTTACAAATGTTTTATGATGGGAAATAGAAAAATTATATATTTAGTCTTTTAGAGCGTTTCGCAGCTATTACATTTACTTTTGGCAAATTTATTTTTGACTTTTTTAAATATTTAATATTATTATAAATGTAGAGAAAAAGAATACTTTGTTTCTCTTATTCCGATTTAGATTGATCAAATCTTTTAATATTATTCGTTTAAAAAATAGCGATTTTTAAATATTTTTTATTTGACTCAGTTTGTTATTTGTTATCGAAAATTGAATCGAGATGATTCTGAATTACTTATTTCGAACAGTCCATGGATATACTGTTCACTGCATGGATATGTAATTACACCATCAAAAGCGGAAAGATAAATAACTCTTGGGGATTAGTACGCGTCATAGAGAGCGCTTCACGAGTTAAAGACTAAACATTCAGTAAATAGATTCAATCAAGTTATCTATTTTAACAGTTCATAAAGCGGCCCTTTTAGAGTTTGCCGTAGGGCGGACGCAAGATACTTGATCTTTGAGCAAGTGTGCGCTTTAAAGGGGCACATCGGAGCTATAACGGTCTGTCTGCGGTCCAGGGGAAAGTCTAGGTGTGTATACATTTAAATACATATATCGCAGGGCGAACTGCATACTATATAATACCGTTGTGGCTGATGTGGTGCTCGTGATAATGAATGAGATGGTCACAGAGCGGATGTTGGCTGGGATTATACTCCGGGCGAAGTTCCGGTGGGCAGTCAGGTCCCTGTCTTGCAGTTCTCGCTGCGGCAACGATGCGATCTCGAACTTCCTCTGGCCCCTTTATTTGTTCCACTGAAACAGAAGCGTTTCATACAACACCGAGCTCTCTTCTCAATCGACTCTGACCAATTCACGTGAACAACCGTTTCCCACGACATTTCACCAGCAGTTATTTAAAAAAAAAAAAAACACAAATTTGTGATAGTAGGTGTATATATTCATATTTACAAATTATTTGTTTTCGTAATGCAAATATTTTAGGAAAATATTCTTTTATTTCCATATCATGCATATTTGTTGCATTAAAAAGACACTATTTGTGCTATATGAAATTAACATTAAATATAAAATATAGAATGTGTACGTATTATTATAATTTTATTTTTGTAGATGTTTCTTTTAATTTTTTGCAAAATGAGTAATATTTTTATGACATATATATATGTATACATAGAACTATATAATTATATTATATAAGAAAAAAGATTATGTCGTAAAATATAAATTAGAAAAATATATTTAAAAAATTATAAACAGAAACTGATTTTTTTCAAAGATCACAAATTTTATGAATTTGAAACAGTTTAGAGAAAAATAAAGATCATATTTGTTAAGTATATAAGTTTATTCACAGATTAATTAGTTAATATAATAAAGTGTGCTTACGAATGAAGTCTGCGGGGTTGTAATGTGGCAATAGAGTAAGTCCTATTGTAGAGAAGAATCTACCGACATTCGTCGTCGATCCGTAATACGCCACCTGACCGTTACTCAACAGGAGAAGCTTACTAAAACTGTGGAACATCCTGGAACTAGGTTGGTGTACCGTCACCACAATACTTTTACCTTCCTGCTCAGCATATTTCTTCAACCGCGAGATCAATGCTTGTGCCGAATGTGAGTCGAGTCCACTCGTGGGTTCCTGAAAGATGAAAGATTTTATAAATTAGCGATGCAATTATAATGTTAAATCAATGTTCGTTTCTATCAATGTCGATTAACTTTAATCTTGGTTTAACTTACTTTTCTAGTTCTATGAATTAGAACTATCTTTTCTAGTTTTAAGAATTAGAAAAAAATAAAGAGTAAATTAAACTGAAATTAAAGTTAATCTACACTGGTAGAAATAAACATCAAAAAACTTTTTTTAAACAAAAAATTCACGTAGAAAATTAAATCATATTATTTATTCTATCACTTATTCATTCATTTTTCAATTTATAAATTGTATATAATATACAGATCCGTAATTTCAAATATATTCTATTTGAAGAATTTTCTTTTTTACAATTCCTTAATGTAAAATTCTACGTCCGAGCAGGAAAAAACTTATAGGAAAGAACTGAAAAATTTTCAATCCTACATTATTCGTTTTATAGTTAGATGAATTTCGTAAGTTTCTGCATAAGTTTCCAAGTTATTTCAACTTTATACAATAATTTCTTCCAATTGATTAACATTTAAAAATAATTATATTACAGAAAGAATCCGTGAATGTAGATATATGTTTCGTAAAAAAAAGCTATGATATAATATAACAATTATTAAATCAATCATGCATAAATATAATAAAACTTAAATATATGTAGCTTACAAAGAAAAAATGTAGGAAAAACTTACGTCAAGTAGCATTAATGATGGATTCGTGAGTAATTCGCAAGCTATACTCGTTCTCTTCTTTTCACCACCGGAAATTCCCCGTTTCAAATAATCTCCAATAACTACACAAGAAATATATTATTTTAAAAATTAAAGAAATAATGTCTAATATATTAAATTACAAATATCATTTCGTAAATATAGAAATCTTTGGAAAATATCATTTAGGAAGTTGAAAGAATCATTTTATATTGTTAATTTATATCATTTAACACACACGATTGTGATATTCATTACAAAAAAATATATTAAAATGTGCGAGCGTAATATAATTGCGAATGTTAAGTATTTTCGCGTGGAATTAACGCGCACTGTTTTCTAATTTCTATACGCGATATTGCGCTACCAACAACTAAGTGAATAATACACGAAAATAGTACTCGACTGAGCAACGAGATACGCGAAGATCCGTCATACGAAAGATATTGAAAATGTAGGCGATCATAATTACCATGTCACGCATTTTACCGAGGCGGAGGAAAAAAAGGGTATTTAAAAAGGTTCAGAAGATACGACGCGTATGAGACAATAAAGGCGTCAAAGGCGTTTTATTAGCATAACCTACGTCCGCGCGGTCGCAAATAACAGAATTACGAGCAGATATCGATGAAAAATCACCGCTGAACAATAAAGATAAATAGTTTTCCCATCGGATCTTTCCCTTTCCCTCGGCGGCGTTGGCGTCCAACATTCCCGGTGCCAATATTCGGATTTGCTAACGTCAGCTGGAACTATAAACGAGACACGGGGCGAGTGATCTCTGACGCGTGATAAATTATTAAACTTCGTCGTCGTCGCCGTTGCCGTCGCCGCCGCCGCCGTCGCCATCGGTCGCTCACGCCTTCGGGGCACAGGAAGAGAAACGAATGCATAATTGTATGCGGGGAATAATATTTTACGTCACATACGCGACCGAGGCGGTCGAGAAGCCCGGGGGTTAACGATCGAGGAAACCGTTTATCAACCAACCGACAATGAGCCCGGCGCTCTGTTGCAGCAGAGATACGCGTACTTTCCCTCGTTGGTATTCCGGAAAATGTCACCGCGCTACACCACTTCCGCTACATTCGACGTTTCTATACGTTCCTATACGTGGCTCCGACAATGAGTGAGACGACGCGGGATGATAGCAAATTCGCAAAGTCTACTTCATTCGAATAAAATTCTAAGATCAATTAAGCTGCAGTCGGCAGGCTTTATTTCGACAAAAGCAGTTATCTCAATGAATATAATTGAATATAAAAAAGAATGTCTGTAAAATACAAATTGGAGTCATCAACGGATAAGATAAAGTCTTATTCTTCGAGATCTGATTAAGATTAAATGGATTTCTTGCTTCTTGCGGATTTAACGCTCAATTGCCAATAGCTGTCTAACTTCTGAACATTAAGAAGCGACGTCCAATCCAATTTGCTCGTTAACGAAGGTTGTATATTATTTTGAGAAATGATGTCTCGTCCAATTTTCTCGTTAACGACGGATCTACGTCATTCTGAGAATCTCACGACATACATGAAGCGCGAGACATGCATGTAGGTCAGCTTGTATATTACTTGGCTCGTTTTTCCTACATGCATATTTCGATAACGCGCCCATAGCTGCTTGACGCTTGGACGACGGTTCGATATTTGTGATCACGGAAATTGTCAATCAAAATGCTAAACCAAGACGGATAGTCACGGTGACGATAACAGTAAGAGTCGGTTGCAAATTACACGATTCACCTCTGCCTCGATTTACGTTATAATCAGTGCTAAACATCGACAATTCGGGGGGTTAATTATATTTATTGTATATTTGTAATGTGAAAACCATATGTCGAATTTTATAGCGCGTATAAGCGACGAAAGTGATCTAAACAATTCAGTCTTCATCTTCGATTTTAGATTACTTTAAAATATTTACGTTTGACTTACAAAACAACGAAGTGGTAATTTATCGCATGTATATACATATATGTTCTCTTTTAACACTTTGTCAAGTTGATTTCGATATCCGCTCTAAGAAGCCCAAATGAGTGACTATTTATAAAATATGTGTATAGGTAGATTAGAAAACTATACAAAATATAATTCAAAAACTAGAAAAAATATATACTATATATTATTTATTATATTATTATAATATATCAATAATAATATATGTCTTTCAAAATATATTATTATAAATATTTAATAATATAATTTTAGATGGAACAAATAAAATTGTTGCAAATCGAAATAAAATATTTCTTTTACTACTAACATGTATTTGAATAAATCTGCTTATATTTTGAATAAATAGATATAAAAGTAAAAATAAATAATTCTATTTTTAGTGAATCTAGTGTATCATTTTAATAATATTTTATGATATTTTTAAATATTGTTAAAATATTTAATAAAATTATTAGGTGTTGGAATTAATTCGTAGCGTTTTTTAATGAAAGAATGTTATTTATTTCACATGAGCATTAAAAAATACATTAATGAAAGTACTTCCCATCACTTGTAAAACGCTACGAATTAATTCCAACACCTAATATTTCTAACCGGGTAAATGAAACCGTTATCTATAAATGAGTAACGGGACCTTGGAAATTCGCGCGTTACCCAGATATGATGAGTATATCATGCAGTTAAAATGTTAATAAATGCAAGTTCCCAAAAATCGCGTTAAACTAAATTTAACGGTATCCACTATCCACAGAACGACACGAATGTATCTCGATCGAGCGTGTTATTAGATCGTATAAAGTAATAACGCTTCTTATAACGCTGCACAGGAATCTCGAGCCGCCGTTGTTAACATCGTTGACGTATATAATCGTTGACGCGCAAACGTACTTTACGACTTCGACTCAGAGAAATCAAGCGAATTACGATATCAGTGGAATCCCCGACTGGTGATTCCAAATCGCGTGATTCCGCGAGTCTAAAAACGTCGCGGCTTGACATCGATCTTTACGGTTTCACGGCGCGCGCCGTGTCGTACTCACTGGTGTCTTGGCAGTTCGCGAGGTCGAGGACCTCGATGATGTGGTCCACGCACTGCATCTTCTGGGAGTGTGAGAGTGCGTCCGGAAGCCTCAGCCTCGCCTGGTACTGCAAAATTACGATGCGATACAAACTGTTACAAACGTGCTGATGACGTGGTCGCGCGAGCGCGTGTAAGCGGCGATCGGTTTTAGCGCCGTCCGTCTGACGAGCCGCGTAAACGCGCGCATTAAAACAGCAACGTAAACAAAACCATGCCGCGCCTCAGCGGCAGTGCATCGCGGCTGGTGGATGCATTTCCGTTTCGTAATATATCCAGGCCACTTTGTACTATTATTATACTCCGGTCGGTTCTAACGCGCCGCGGCCGTGCCGGGGACGCGCCCGTCATAAGCCGTTAAGTCAATTACGATGACGCGTCGATTGCGAAATCACGGGCTGTTTTTACCTCGAAAGGATGTCCGAGAATTAGTTAATTCGAGAGTATTAGCATGGGCGTCTCGTAAATGCTGTCTTATTTGACATCTTTAAATGTTCGACAGGTGCCAAAGAATAAACATACGAAAATAAAAAATAAACATTACAAACAATATTAATTTACAATCTAATTCAACATATACATATTTTTTAATTGAGACATAAATGAATTTAAATTCGATTTTAAAATATTTAATCCAAAAAAGGATTAATGACGTCTGCTGCGACAAATTCGAATTTTTTTTCGTCAATTGGCATAATAATCTCGCAATAAATCTTGGAATAAATCAATAATTCATCTTCAAAGTGATCTTATCTTTTTGAAATTAGGTTAATTCGATTCAGGTCTTTTTACGGCGATTAATTATATTTTATCCTCATCGGTGGAAAAAATTGGCATAATCTAGTATCCACAATGTGTGGTTAAACAATGACTACACTATACCGTTATATACGCAAATAGATATATATTCAATTTATGTTCCGTGTATATTGCTTTTATTATAAATGTTCGAAAATCTAACAATTTCCACTGATTATATTTTGACAACGGAATAAAACGGATAAAAAATGTTTTATTTACCTTCATAAAATATTCCTTCAATATAAAAAAAATATTGATTTAAATCAACATGTTATAGTTGTAGGAATATAATTAAAGCTGCTTGGGAATGCTAAAACATTTGGGGTAAAGAGCTGTCCGGTGGAATTTTCCGCGATGCAAACACGTCAATTTCGTACGCGTCCAAGAATGTGTCGCCGCACGGCTTGATGTGCGATGATGTTATGGATCGCCCTTTATATCACAATCAACAGCGGCTACGCGTACGGATATACGGACCGGCCGAGACGACGACGTGCCGTTTCTCAACGTTCATTCTCCTCGTGCCGTTACACAAGAGGGGGCCCGTTATGCGGAGAGAGAAAGTGCGGCCGATGATATTGTACTCGCCGGGAACACAGTTATGTCTAAATAAAGATAACGACGATACCCGGCTGTGAAACCGGACCGCGGAAAAGTGAACCTCTTCTTCTGTTCTCCAACAGTTTACATTCCTGTCTTCGAAACGAAAGGGCCTTTTGACGAGGCCGAGTTTTTAAGAATGCGGACAAACAGCGCGATCTTCTCATTTCTCGCTTAACTTCGGGCAATCTTCTTTTTTTTTCTTTTCTTTTCGTTTATTAATATTAAAATTACATCATGTGTTGTTAACATGATTAAGATAAAGTCATTTTGCAATTTTGTCATAATTTCAAGAATTGTGAAAAAATATATGCGGATAAGATACGTAAGAAAAAATCTATGTCATATCAATAGCAACAATTGTTTCTTAATGAAAAGTTTCGAAAGTTAACGAAAAAGCTAAATATCCATGAAACACATCTTTATATATCTGAACATTAATTTTATGATACTAATTACAAGCATGATTAAAAACGTATGAACAATGATATTACTTCACAAATCTTCTAAATACATTTACACACAAATACTGATAGTACGATGATTTTCGCGCAATATTTTTCACTGCTTTCATTTATGTGTATCAAACAATTAACTCGCTCGAGAGAAAAGGTCATAAATAAGCGAGACGTTAAAAGACTCATTATCTTGCAAAATCACACAATGGTCCCCAAAGAGAAACCAGCCTCAAACTTTGGGTTCGTTAGATAGACGCCGTTAGATAGACGTAAAACACAACTGTTCGATAGACAACAGTAGCGAGATCGTCGCGATCGGAAAGGGAGAGGAAGCGGCTAGAAAAGAAGGCAGAAGAAGAGGCCTCCAGGAGAGAGAAAGTGTCATCCCGCTGAAAGGAACTACACTGCGGTTTTACCTCTCTCTAAACAGCGCGGTATGCGCGCGTGTAGAGGCGGCGCCAAATGTTTTCGAAACCGTAAGACGCGCGCCGCGGAGCTCTCGGCGGTTCACTGACCGAGTTATGACGTCACCGCGAGAGATACGACCTCCCCTCCTCCCCCTCGACTCCGCGAACCGCTGTTCCACGCTAACGGTCGCGGCTAGACGAACGACGGTTCGTTGCGAGAGCGTTCTGTATCGCTATGCGTGTGACACGCGCGCGCGAGTGGGCGTCGTGCACGTGATACTTCTATTTCATTTTCGTTTTTTTTTTACATTTTATGTTTTTAATTCGTACTGCATTGTATATTTTTTATAACAATATTTATACTTTGGAGGTAAGAGAAAGAGAGAAAAAGAGGAATTTGTTAGCGGAATATAATTTAGATTTAACTCTGATTCCGATTTGCTTTTCCTCTTTCTCTCTCTCTCTCTCTCTCTCTCTCTCTCTCTCTGTTTTTTTTATTATTCAATCACATGTTTTTGCTTGGTTTCTAATAAAATCATGTCGTAAACAATTTTACAATTTTTGCAATTTTTTAATGTTTGGAAGAATCTCACTAAATTATTCTCAATAAATATAGATTCTCTCAATAAATATAGCGATATCTGTATCTA
Source organism: Acromyrmex echinatior (assembly GCF_000204515.1). The sequence goes on from NW_011626984.1 coordinate 625,990, forward strand.
TCTCTATTCAGATGTTTTATTGAAAGTTTTGCCTCGACAAGACGTAGAGCAGGATTGTTTTGAATTCGACCATTGATCGAATTTAAATTATTTACACTCGCTTTCAATGCGCGATGACGACAGACAAACAAAACTTGGGTATTTGAATTTAAACTGTATGTAATCTCTCATTGTTAAACGTTCTTCAATATATAAATATATTCATTCGTTATATCATTACATTTTGAACTTACGAAACAATGTATTCTTAGACGAATACTTTATCCGGGAATATAGAATCAATATGTATCTATTTTTCTCTCTACATTTTATTTTAAGACGTTAATTATTTTTATAGTTTAACATTTTATAACCATAATTGTCTCAAAAGACGAGATTCTTCCTTGCACATTATCACAACTTTTTCGATTATCTCGAAGAATTATTAAAAAATTATTGACATTATTTAATTATCATGATTTTTCACAATCTTCATTGCTGTTAAGGATTAAGGACATTTTTTTTCAATTAGTACATGTGCACGAAAAATTAGAACACTCTTAATATCGCGCAAGATATAAAACGAAAAAAAAAAATATTAAACGTAGAAAAGAAAGTAGATATTACATGTTTCCGAGATTAAATATAAGCTGCGGGACATACTACGAATGCTTTGAAGTATTGAGCAATTCAGAAGAAAGAATTTTCTAAATTAACCAATCGAAGAATGCTTCGAAGTATTTGTATTATACACTGACCATACCCATAAGTTTTTCGGTTCACCTTATTACGAGACTCTCTGTCTCCAGATTCGCAATGACTCGCGACGCACAGGTGCGTACCGGCATGTTTATTCGATCAGAGTGGCTATAAAGCGACAAAGCTTGCGTCTGTCCGCATCCGTTTTCCGCCCAGACCTCTTAAATCCTCCAAGTGCAACGGGGCGCGTTGGCTCCTAGCCCGAATTTGCATTCCCCGCGATCTTTGCGGTACAGGGTGTTCTCCTAATTCCCGCTTACTTGGCGCGTGGGCTGTGATGAATATCGAGTGAAAGGCACGCGGTTGCCCTGGCACGCCCGATGCCGGATTTTCGTGGAAAACGAGGAAACGCTACGCTCGTTTCTGCGTTTTGTTCTCTTATTTCTGGGTACTGGTACAGAAATGCATCCACAGCGCTGTCACATTTCTATCGTTGCGCTCGTTTTTTCACTGTTTATTTCATTGCTTATATAAGTCCTCGAGACACACACGCACCTCCTCTAAATTTTGCATACAAATAAATTATTTTTATCCCAACATCACGATCAGCCGTGCATCGACGTACCATTGACTATTTGGTTTCATCGTTTATTTATATGTATACAAAAGTTAGCGGGGCGCACAGTGGCGATCTAGACTCTGAATAATCCAGCGTATACAGTTAAATATTCTGTTAAGCGCAAGATAAATATATATAGTATATTCAGTATTCATTGCTATCACTTGTCAAATCCTTTAAAGTAAAAATAATAAATAAATGTGTAGTATTAAAATATTTCATGAACATGATATATATATATATAATACATAGCATAATATATCATTTGAATTTAAAAGTGACACGAAATCTCACTCTCGCGAGTTTCTTTTACAAAAATTTGACTTTTCAATTTATTTCAAATCAGTACAAAATATACTCTGAAACTTATCTTTAACTCTCTACATAATTATAAATCATTAAATATATCAATCTAAAAGACGAAACGTCAAAATGACTGTGTATCGCAAGTTCACAATTAGGCTAATTTAAGACCGTACAGTCTTAAGATGTCATGAACCAAGAGGGTCATATTAACAACTTGAGACATTACTCGAGACAGTCTTAAAATAAAAATCGACTATGAATACCGACATTAGATTATAGTTCCTTGCTACTACGTCATAATCTGTCTGAACTTACCTCAAGTGTTTGACGTAAGGTGAGATCGGGGAAAAAAATATCCTGCTGTTGTACGTAGCAGATTCTTCTGCGCCATCGTTTGGTGAGCCTCTCGCGATTCAGCCAGATCTCACCGCCGTCCACGCCAACACGGCCGGACAAACAATTCAGCAGTGTTGTTTTACCACAGCCTGCGTAACAAATATGCCAGACAAAAATTTAGCGCCTCCGTATGTTGTCATGTAAACTCGTTATATATTTCAGTGAATATATCTTTCACACATTGTGTGTTAGGTGTCTCTTACGCGCGTGAAAATCCTTATGTAAAGCCGTATAAATTATCGATGGATAATAACCGCCACTAATGCCACTTTGCTATTTGAAAATCTACGATTTTGTGCTTATCTATTAACAAGGTACTAACAAGAAAGGGTGATTTTATCTATAAATCAAGCAAAACTCGTTAAAAACTCCTAGCTATAATATAAAATCTTAGAAGTTTTTAGTTCTTTGAATTCTTCAAGTTGCTTAAAATGTTAAATTCTCATTTCTTCTATTTGTAAAATCAATAAATTCGCAGACGCGATCTTGAAATATTCAAACTCGCTGCTTCGATGAATAGATTTTAATATAAAAATACTTTAGAAACTGCTCGAAGTGAGATAAATTACACAATTGTTAAAAATAAGCGGTATATTATTCGTTGCACGATCTTAAATGAAGAGTTAATGTAATTCCTATAATACGTATTATAAATGCGCGCGTTTGCATTCAAAAAATTTTTCTTGTTAAAATGCCACTGAAACTCGCGAGTATCATCGAGTCCATCTTTAATCGTGCCATAAAGATTCAATTTTGTCCTTCTGTATTAGGAACGGCAGAATTTAACATCGAAATAATTAAGCTTGGTGATTCTGCTGGATTTTGTATGTGGCGCACGGTGCGTCGAAACGGACTTTCTCGTCTCAGCGATAAATATTCCAGCCGAACGAAATTGCCGGGCTGGTGTATATTTCGCCGCCGCGCGCATAAAAGCGGTTAAAGATAGAAACGCAGACTTAATTCCGTGCGACGTCCGTGCAACACCGTGCGATTAAGATACGCAAGAAATAATGTGAAACGTGAAAGAGTATTCGAGAAGCCGTTTAAATTACGTTGGATCATTGGAGGGATGGGACGAGACGAAAAAGTAGGATCATTACAGAAATGTAATGGTACAGAATAAACACGAAGCTGTATGTTTTTTGTCATTAACGTTTCAACCGATGCACGACGTAACTTTACGCGGCTATTTTCGGAAACGCTTCATGCTCATCAGAATTTAACGAATGTTCTCACCGTTGTTAATTGTTTTGCATATATTATTTACGAAAAGAATGATTTTACTGATTTAAAAATTTAAGATACAGATCTGAAAATAATTTCTTGGATTAATTATTACTATGTTGGTATTAAAATGTTCAAATTGTTTGCTAGAATGTCCGATCTTTTTGTGATGCATATTAAAAAAATAATTCTTTGAACAATCGTCGTTAAAGTTGGTATCACGCCGAATTCACGCGATAGTTAAAGTGTGTGAGAAAGATTAACTAATATATAAAATAATGTGATACCTGAAGGGCCCATAACGGCCAATAATTCGCCTGGCTTGACGACTCCTGACACATCTCGAAGAAGCACTCGTTTCTCCTTGACTACCTGCAATCCCCGGAAGATTAGCTGCACCGGACGAGAATCCAGCGGGCACACCAACTGCAACGCTGAGCTTTCCACTCTGTAAACATTGAAATATCGCACTTTCAGAAAAGACGCGTCTCTTGATCTTTCCGTCCTACATTTTTCAACGTAAAAATTCTTATATTCGCGTAAGAAAATATCTAATATTTAGAAAGGAGATTCTTTTTTGAAAATAACATACTTATTACTGAAAACAAAAAAGATATCATTTTAATGCAAAACTGTAATTAATAATATAATTCAGAGATAAGAATTAAAATAAGAATCTTTAAAATATGATTTTCAAAGTGACCGTTATAAAATTTCAAGTTACATGCGGATCCGTCGTTGGCACGCTGATTTCATTTGAAACCTTTTCGCGTAGCTACGATAAGCCATTAGCGTAGATTCTGCGAGCGAAATTATCGTCAGCGTTAAACGTGCTAATTGCGTTCTCCAGATCTAGATTGCCGTATCAACGCGTGACGTTGATATAAAGGAAAAAGGCATTGATTACGTCCAGACGCTTTTATCGGAGGGATACGGCGTTAGTGAGATTAATTCGAATTTAATGGTTCGCGAGACATTCACGAGTATCCCATAAAAATTCACTTTAGCGCGAACCATCGGATAGGCGAATTTCGGTGGTCCACGTCGTGGAATCTGTGGAGGGAGTCGTTAAAATAAGATGATGTAGATTCTAGTCAGGCGTTTGCACTCGGCGCGAACGCGAAAAGCAAGCTTTATAATAACAATGACGTCTCATGGGAGTTATTTCACGACGGCAATTAAGCCTCGCGTGCGTTACGCTGAGAAATGGCGTTTCGCAATGCCAGAGAGACTCGTGCAATGTTGCTGGAAAATCTTTCTCTTTTCACCTGCCGACTGACCTCTTTCATATCTTTCAAGAACGCATCTCAATTTATTTGAAAATTTTCTCGTATTCTTCACGTATTATTAACTATGGTTTACGTTTGGAATCTTTGATATTTCAATATTAGGGCGACATTTTATTTATCGCTTTCTCAAAAACTTGTATTTCTCTTATACAATTATAAGAACCTATATTACTATTATTAGAAGGCAATTGAAATTGGAACACGATTATAAACAGAAGAATATAAAAATAGAAACGTCTCACAAATAAGATCTAATTCAGGACTAATATTATGAATCTTTTCGTAAATATTTCCAATTTGAATAATATCGTTTTTCATCAGAATAACTGTTACATAATAAGACAACTGTTATTCTATTGTAAACGTCCCCATTATATGCTAAACAATAGGAAATTTATGCGACAACTTCGGTGAAGATTCGGACAAGTTCTTTCTGTGTGTTATATGAAATATATGTTCGTGTGTGTATGTATGTATATTGAATATTGGCTCATAAATACATGTTTTTGTTTCATTTGTGCCAAAACGCATAAAAAGTCTATTTTCTTTTTAATTTATATAGTAACTAAAAAATAAACAGTAATCAGAAAGGCACATTAAAAATTTTCAGATTATACATACTTTAATAAAAATTTGTAATTTGTGTCTAAATTTTCTTTCATTGTTGGTTATTTCATTACTTTACGTCTGTTTTACATCTGTTTTACATCTGTTTTACGTCTGTTTTAGAACTATAATCACACTCTCAATTTCTAATACCGAGAAAAAAAATTCTTGATGTACTTAATTTTATATCAACTCTATACAGTATAAAATTATAACTATATTAAAGATTAAATTAATAATTTTTGTTCTATTCCTTTAAATCAAATAAGATCAACATTTTGTCCTAAGATAAGTATAACACACATAAATTTAGATTTATGTATTCTTACATTTAAGAATAAATCTATCCAGTGTTATACGTGATAGCATCATTCGTTGTCGGAAAATGTAAGATTACAACATTCTGCAAACTGTTTTCCGCAAGAATAGAATAAAAGATTTCCTTTAGATCGATGTTTAATATTAAATGAAAAATATTGTGTCTAATTTAAATTTTTCTATTAAAAAAATTAATGAGATAGCATCAAGAAAAATACTTCATTCTAGATTTTAGAATTTTTCATTTCAGAGAAAAATAAATACGATTAACTCTATATCGATCTTTTTTTTTTAAATTCTTTTTTATAGATCGAGAAGTAATAGCATTGAATATAGAATTCTTTTCTGTGGATGATATTTTGAATATGTACTTACTGATCTGTGCATGAATTTGCCGTTATATTTGATGTATTTTCGTCTTGATTACTTGTATTTGTTGGTAATGCATTCATTAAAAGTAGTCCTTGATTATTTGATGTTGATGCATCTCCATCTTTTATATTTTCTGCACGTGTATTTTGTTGGATTTCTTCCACATTGTCTTCCGTATTAAATTTATCTATACTATGCTTGTTAAGTAAATGTTCTTTTAATTTTTTTAAATATGTTTTTTGATACGTAAAGTTTTTGTTACAATGTTTGCACTGCATGTTAGATGTTTTTAAAGTGTATTGTTCTAACAACCACATTTTATTACAGTTTTCTTTCAACTTCAATATGGTGCGTTTTGTTTGACGGAAGAGAAATAATACTACCAGTGCTGCCAAATTGAATTTTCCCCTAAATTTGGAGAAATTGTCCCCACCGGAGGGATAAAAAGTTTAGGGGAATTTTTAGGGGACTTTTTAGAAAAGATAAAGATCTAGCTAATAAGTGCCAATCCTGGCAGCTCTTATTAGCACAGACACACCACATTCATTTTCGACGCTATGATTTTTTTGTAGATTTTTGTAAAGTTTTACAAAAATTCTACAAAAATCTACAAAAAAAAATGCTAGAAATTGGAATGCCGCGAATCTTTGTTAATTTTGTGAAATTTTTTTCCATTAGGAAAATGCATTTATCACGGTTTTTTTTTTAAATTTTATGCAATGCTGTTGGGGGAAAATTTAGAGGATTTGTTTAGCTGTTGAAGCTTTTAGGAAATTTTAAAATATGTTTTAAAATATGTAGGGGACAAAAAAATCACTGGGTAGCGATCATGGAACTTTTTTCTTGCGGCGGAAACGTGAAAAGTGGAAATTTTTCGTATGCATGTGTGTATATGTACATACATATGAGTGTATATATTCATGTTGAAGAATATATGTACCTGCAATTTATTGAGAATTCATAAACGGGAAAATATTCCACAAAGCGCTATAAAAATTGTATTGAAACGCAATAGCACTTCAATATTTCGTATTATCTACATATACGAAACAACGAACGCTTTCGCGTTCGGAAATTGCGTTATTCTGCATCTGTTCCTTGTAACTAAAATATTATTATATCGTACCTGCAATTTTTTATCGTTCATATTCCCAATATTCCGAAGATAGTGGTAACAAACTCGAGACGATAAAGATGCCTTTTCATGTTGACGCTCGACGTTCATTTTTAGCGTCAAAACAGATCACGTGATAAAAATTGACGAATCAAATGTCACTTATTTTGACGCTAAAAATCAAGCGTCAGCATGAAAAGGTACCTTAAAGATACTTGTGTAAAGCACACACCTACTCGATCATAAAGCTCTGGGGGACGTTCTGAATTGCGCATAAAGCGCATGATGCGTCACTGTTGTTCACCGAACAATAGAAAAAGACGCAGATACCTAAATATCCACTAAAGCGTAATCCTTTTATCTAAGCTGACAACTTCCCTATTGGCTATTTCGACCGCCATTTTCAACTTAGTAGTATTTTTTCAACTCCGAAGTATTTTTTGATTAATTAAAAATTCTTTCTTCCGATTCGTCAATTAAAAACTTAGCATCAAGTGGACCGTAGCCATGATTATTAGGTGAAAAATAGAGGACCTTTGCGCTACTTTGGTATATCTAGAGCTTTACTCGGTCGACGATACAAGCGTCACGCACGACAAATGTCTACCGTGAAAAACTCATCGCAGTACGGGGATACGTCATCCGTGACGGCGCGGTCCGTCGGGGAAATCGGGAAGAAACTAAGCCAAGAACGCGCTCGAATCCGCGGTGCACGCGAAAAAAGCGAGGGTCGTTGAACAACGGGCTTCAGATAATAAATTCTCAGCGTGGCGATGTCACGTCATCCCGGGTTCGTTGAACCTGCCCGCTCATTGCATGTCGGTATCCAGAGGGAGAAAAGAACAGGGAGGAGAGAAGGGGAGGGGGTGAGATGAGAAAGAACGAGAGATAGAGGAAAAGAGACGTTCATTGTTCATTTAAAATTCAGCATATCTTTTCAGGAAGCTAATTTTGGTCATATCATCTCCATGTATGTCACAGTTATATTAAAGAAAGATTTCATTGATCACTTACAAGAAAAAATATGAAGAGTTTTCCATTTTTCGAATTAAAAAATAAAAAATTTACCCAAATAATTTTGTCTTAAGATCTTTACTTTAGAAGGACAGTCACCCTTTATCATGTATTCGAGTATATCAAATCTTTAAGTACAGTAAAAAAATAATGAAAATGATAAATACATTTATTATATTTAATATATTTAAATATATTAAATAAAATAAATACATTTATATCATTTATCATAAATTACAAAATTATTACCACTCTTATCATTTTGAATTTCATCTACAACTTAAAATTAATTTTTTACTGATAAAAGATCGATACTTTTATTTGAACACTCTTTATGCTTCTATAGATTTACATACAAACATAGTAATTTAGATTTTCTTGTAAATGTCGTAATATTCCTTAAAAAATATTATTTAGTATTAATATACATTTTGCCCTTACTTCTATCCTTCATACAAAAAAATTTTGTAATAATAATGGCATCTAATGAGCTCCGTCGCCTCTATCACATTTTTCAGACATTTCAGCTTGTGACAGCATGACGACGCTTAACATTCTGTTGTAAGAAGACAGAAGGAAACGATGAAAGCAAGAACAAGCAGCAAAAAAAGAGGATAAAAAAAATGGAGCGAAAAAAAAGAGTAAAGCTTTCAAGAAGGGTGATATGGTTTGAATAATATTTATCGCATTATTCTATCGGGGTCATCGTCGAGTTATCGTCATAATAACAAACAATTCATACAATAGATATAACACGACACGTTCGTGACACTATAACAGAGAAAATATAATTATTCCCTGAGTTCGAGCAAGAATATCAAACCGATAATCGTGAATTCAGGCGATGTAATGTCCATTTCTACCTTGATTTCTATGTAGTTTAATTTTAATCTCGGTTCAATTAACTCTTCATCTTTTTCTAGTTTAAAGAATTAAAAGAAAAAAGCAGAATGAAATTAAAAGAAGTTGAACCGAAGATTAATCTACGTTGGTAGGAACGCGCATAAATCGGGGATGTACGATGATTTCGATACGATAATACACATGCAACTCGTCGTCGTAACGGTCACATGTTACTTGCATCTGAATCTAAAGGGGGTTGCTGCGAAGCGTGACCGTTCAATCACGCGTGAATGATTGCGCGAATTAATTTCACCACCTCGCCGTACCCAGAGAGCCCTGGTTAATTCTAGATTTCGCGCCAAACACGCCGCGCCGCGGCGACGTTTAACCGCCTTTTAACCGCCGTGACGAGCGGGTCGCATTCATTTTCAGACATTTTTATATCTGCTCTCGCTCCACCCGGGGTGTCAAGTCGGGGTCGCGCGGGGTTAAGTCTCGTTGAAGGAAGTTACGAACGCACGCCAAATTAATCCTATGCGGGTTCATCGACCTGGCCATGGCGCGCCGGCTTTTTTCGCGCTATCGTGCGCCTTTTCCGCTTTCGCACGCGCGAAACGTGACGCACACCCGCCGCATTTATTACGAGAACACTTGACGCGACTGTCGTGTCCCCTGGATTGATGATTAACTTCGAATGTGCATTAGGTAAAGCGTCTTACAAAAGCGTCTCCCCATTTAGATCATACTCATTCGAAGCGAATATATACCGAAATAATAAAAAACATATACGAGAATATTTTGAATCAAATTTTATTATCATACTGTAAGCGTATTGCAGTTATCGTATGTACATTGAAAAAAATAAATGCTATATTAATAGCATTATTTCAAAAAGAAGAAGAGCATTATTTTAATCGAAAATAATTCTGTTAATTCAATTCAGACATTATTAATTAAACAAACGGTGTGCTCTTGTTTTGATAAAATTTTATTTGTTTCATTAAATCAACAAGTTTATTTTCAATTAAAATAATGCTGTTGATGCAACAATTATTTTTTCAGTGTAGGCTTTACGAATAAACATATCTCATACACATATTGTAATCTTCATCCTCTCAAAATAATTAAATAATTATAAAGTACTTTTAATGTTGTTAAACCTTTGTTTTTCTGATTTTCATATTTCGTGTAACTTAAATTACACGTTAGTGTGATTTTAAGTTTTATTATCCGAAATTTATAAAAAATAACAAACATTCTGAAACTATTTCCTCGTCGGTGTGCCTTATTTCTATGTTACATTCTTTTTGTCATTTTCGTAGTTCATTGTTTCAATGTCAAGTCGAGGTCTCTCGGGTTAAGTCTCGCCAAAGAAAGTCGAATTCACCAAATTAACCCTGCCTGAGTTCATTGAACCAATGCGAAGACATGCGTAATTAATAACTGGATTCCCGCATCTCTCGTGATCACTTCATGTGAATAAAACTATTCTCGCAAAATAGTGAATACGTAATCGATGGAAATAATTTATGTACTTATCGTGACGTTAATTATTTCCGAAATTTGAGTAATGAGCTCGGCGGATCTCGGTGTTGCAAGATCTCTAACATTTTTATTAAAAACCTCGCTGAAACTTCAATAATGCTAAAACGTCATTAATCTTTAACATGAATACCTACTATCTATATTTATCCTCATTATTTTCGCTTACAGAATAAGAATATCGGTTGTGATAAGAACAAAATAAAACATTAACGGTAACATAAATCCTAGTAATATTTTATTTGATACCTTAGTACGCTGAGGTGAGAATTTAATATCAGCATCAAAATATATAGCTTTAAACAAGTTTAAAACTTTAATCAAGTTTCTATAATACATCTTCGATTCCTACTCTCCGTCAGCTTTGCTACAAAATATCTCATCACTTTTTTTCATCTCTCATACATAATACAGCAAGTATTCTTTTGGATATCTTCTTTCGATTATAAACGAATTTATTCTCAAGATAGCCAAGCTTTGCCATGAATTTTACATTGAAATTAAACGTTGAGGTTGATTTGATTTTAAATCATTTCATCATATCGAGTTCAGACTCGAAGAAACCAGCACGGAAAAAAAGTTCATCAACTCGATGGCGAACGACACAATGTGGTGTAAATCAGATCGGAGAAAGTCGTAACCTCAATTAATTAACCCTGGCGACACGGCAGTGACTCGTTCGCAGGGTTCGTTGAACCTCGGGCAAGTGGTCGAGCTCGTCGAAGGGCACTTGGGCTCCTCACCTGATAAGGTCACTAGGATAAACTAGCGAGCGGAAAATTGACGCGTGGAAAAGTTCGAGATTAATCCAGACTACCATGCCGTCGTAAATGGGGAATAGATAAGGTCGCTTGACACACAACAATTAGGACAATCGATCGATGATCGTTCCAACCAAGAGCTATTCTCGAAGGATAATTCGACGCAAAGAGGAATGTCTTGTTCCTGCGTAACAGGAGTATTACGTTGGCTGTGTCTCGAGAGATATCTCAAAGTTTGGGATGGAATCGCGACATTGACAACATTTTAAGGAGGGTAAATGCACATATATCTATTCTTACGACGCGCGCACGAGTAGAGAATGACGCAAGCTTCAAGCTGGGAGAACCGCCTCCTTCTTTTATATGAAAAGCGTTTGAAGACAAGCGCACACGACGAGCTATCTCTGCGGCTATCTCGGCCGGAAAGTGGGACGGCACGGTATGTCCAGCTCTTCTCACGAAGGTTTTATCACCTCGCTATCGCCCATAGTCTGCAATAACTGCCGTAGTAGAAAGTATGGGTGCCTGGTGGCCATAACTCGGCAGCTCTCACGATCAGATAACGTACGATTGTATGCAGATACACGCATCCGCGTGTATATGGTCCACCATGTACTTAGCAATTTTTACGTCTCATTTTACCTCTCTTCGGTATTTCTTGCGGAAATTTCTTGTCGCTGACACGCGCGCGCGTGGAATGCGCATGCGGAAAAACTTTTGCAACGAAACTTTTACCAATGGATACGCGCGACGTTCCATAATCGAAGATATTGTGCGGATTTTCTTAAACTTTCTCAAGTTTCGAACTTGCATTCTTATATAACGCGGATCCTTTCCTTTATATTTAACGTATATTTATATTTCATCGTATATATTTATATTGGGTCATTTAAAAAGTATCCGCGGTTTTTTCATTCAAAAATTGAACAAAAAACCGCGGATACTTTTTAAATGACCTAATATTTTACGAAAAAGTTTGCAGAAATATTCTCACTGTAGAGAATATCTATACACAATATACTGGTAATATTAAAATATAAATTTAATTTAATCCTCCATTTGCAATTATATTTTACTCTCTTCCAAGTATTTTTTCTAGGCTTTTAAAATGTAGAAAAATTCAGGGTTATTTTACAACATCTCGATTATATTGCAAAATAATTTTTTTAACAAGACATTTTAGGAAGGGAGACTCATTACTTCAGGGAAAGAATGAAATTTAAATTGTGACAAAAAAGATTGCAAACGTTAATTTTCTTGCATTGTAGAATATAGCTTCATTTAATTTTAGTTTGATTTTAATAACCTTTTTTTGTCGAGAAAAATCGAACACGAATTGCTGTTTCCAAATCGAGAAACTCGATACGTGTCGTAGACACGGAATGTTTTGGACTCGATCGCTCGTAAATTCATTTTCGTAGTTATCTACAAAAATATTCAATTTCCAGCTGTGGCGTGTCGTGTTACTGGAGTTTGACAAAGTTCAAAGAAAAGCAATCAGTTTTATTTCGAGTGTTTTAAGCAACCATGTTTTCAGGTAAAAAGAGTGAATCTTATCTGATAAAATTTAGTCAACACATCATGTATGTTTGTTTTGATCTTTCATCTCGTTTTTCATCGTTACGCTTTATAGCGTTTTCGATTCGGTGTTTTATGGCTGCAACTGAATTTTATTTCAACGAAGTGAATAATTTTTCTCGTTTTCGACGCGTTAATCAAGTTTGACTGAACGTCCAGATCAAACGAGCTGTATGTACCTAGTTGTATGTACGTTGTGAGTACCGAAGCAGACTCGTTTAATCGCGCGAAACGAAACGGGTTTTCTGCAGTGCTCCTCGTTGTCCACGAGATTTTCTGTAAGACAGTTCGTTGACAGTAAAGGAATCCTGTACGGTCAGGATAACTATGTAAATTATGAAGAACAGTTTCGCACAAAATTTTACATTGCAAAAATTTCTTTCTCCTGATTGCAGCAATGAATTTTTGCGAAGAAGAAAAGAATTAATCAGTTACATTAGCTTAAGAATAATGAGTTTAAAAAATGATTTATATTCACACGCTAATTATAGTCCATCGAAGTCTTTTATGTAAACAATTATTAAAGAGAGTATCTAAAGAAATAGAAGATATCCAACTTATTTATTTCAATCACAAGTAACACGCTCTCAATTAAATTAGTTAATTCATTGTTTCGAGGTGCAAAATGTGGGTTTAATTTGAAAATCAGGATTCTGTTAGAAGTGAAGATTTCCAAAATTTAGAGCGGAAAAGCGAATGATTGGAAAAGATGAAGGTTCTTATACGAGTCCTTCAGGTCTAAGCGCCGGCAAAATCGAAATGCGAAGGCAAAATCACGCTTTCGCATCATTGTTCAGGCTGGACGATGCTGTACGAGATAAAATGAATTTTTCTCGTACGAACGATCGCTGACGCGCGAATGTTGCTGCAATGACGCGCAACAGTGGACAACGGTGCAACGCGCACCGAGGCGCGACGCCGGTGCGTATCGCGGTTCGTGCCCGCGGCACGGCTACGTGCCGAGCATGAAGGAGAGTAAACGCAATAACTGTATCTCTGGTCCAGGGGGTCACTGTTCCACGGCTGCACACGCCCGACCGTACCTTGTCGTTCTTACCCGGCTCCGCTGCCACTGCACGCAGAGACGGCTCTAAAGTCGACGGTGCCCCGAGCGAAAAAAGAATCTCGTATTCGCGTGCGATCCGCGTGTGCAATTCCAACCAATCGTATATATTTGTTTATGCGTAAAACCTTGCGTTTTTTCCGGAATCCGCACGGATTCTTATGCGCGCGAGATTTTAGTAGAACATATCTATCGTATCTGATGTATGTACAAAATGACACAAGCATCGATGTTTTTTTCGATCGTAGATCTAGTCTATTCTGTTCAGGTTGATATATTATGTTTTTATTTTTTACATCATCAAAACGGGGGAGGGGAAGGGGATATTAATACATAATCGGTATCTTAAAGTGATCATTATTGTCTTTATATGTAACTCAGATTTGATACATTAGTGATATGTGCAATTAACTATTAATTATGTATTGTTAATAATACACACAAGTTTTACATAATCATGCTTTACAGAAGAAATCTGTTATTTTTATTGCACGTACTACAAAAGAATACAGGTGCACTTGTAAAAGTAAATATTATTAAAAAAAATTGATAATTCGCTGGTTGCATGGTTTACTGCAGTTATAAGTTAAAATATCGTTTTACTGAAGTATTTAAGAGTTCAACTAAGAACTGAAAATATTATTGGACTATTAAAATAATTATGTAGGGTGCTCAATCTGGTTGCTAGAATATCAAAATTTTTTATGGCATTACTCATTATTTTCTACATAAAAATTTTGATGAACCAACAAAATTATTTTCAGATCTGTATCTACCTAAATTTTTAGATATTTCAGTAAAATTGTTCCGAATAGTAGGTAGTATAGTTTTGAAATAATCATCTGAACATAATAATCGAGGATATTTTTAAAAATTATCAAGTATTTTTTTGCTAATAACTGTACATTTGAAAAGCTTTTTGTATAAAAATGGCTGTGAACACCGAGATTTCTGAGCAGTGATTATGCAATCAGTTAAATTTTTGAATTTTTTATAATATTTATTTTTACAAATTTATATAAGTATTGTATATATTCTTTTTATGCTAAAGAAAACGACAAATTTTTTTTGCAGAATGTTTATCCGTTCAATTACAAAATAACATCCATCTAGTTTCATAAACTTCCTAATTGTTATGCTCTCTGTATATAAATTATATTAAATATTTAATATTGAGCAATTACGTTATATTCATTGCATATCGAAATAAGGAAAAAATGCAAGCCAATGTAAGCCAATACTGGATGGTTATGTAAAACTTGTTTAATTAATTTTATTTTATCCATTTGTTATAAAGTAACAATCAATTTCGAAAACTTCTTAATTGTAAATAAAGCATGTACATAAAACAACAATTCAAAATTAAAATTAAATAATCTTTAATCTCTTAATTTTGAGGCATGACATCACTATTGCGAAAATATAAACATGCCTACAAAGAAAATACGAATAGAAAAGTTGACCGAGCACTCCAATATCCATCTAATTCGCATTCTAATTCGATAAAAACCTGTCGACCATTTACTATCTGCAAGGAAAAAAAGGATATAACTGGCGGTATCTGTATGCGATTGCAACGCTACGAATCGAAATGTCAAACCGTCGCGGTAGCTTGAATTCATTTCGTTTGGTAAGCGGATTAAATATTCCTCGCGAGAAACGACGATGACGCACCACCGAACACCGTAAGCGCTGCCTACAATGCGCCTACGCTCCTCAAACCCACATATTTATGCGAAAAAAAAATCAATTTCCTGGTAGATCAACGGATATCACTTTGATGCAGGTAGTCGTTGCAGAGATCAGATTTTCTGCATTTTTATACAGGAATCGGCGTTAAAATATATCTCCAATTAACGGCTTTTGCACTCCCGTCTCTTTCTCTCTCTCTCTCGCAAATATCAATTTCTGTGTGTGTGTGTGTGTGTTTCCAATAACATTACTGAAGCAGATGAAGTAAAAATATTGTATATCACAGCTAGTAATAACATCATTTTGATAGTAACACCAATAAACACAGTGATACTGCATTATCGGGTTATCATTTCGGATAAAATATAGAAAAGTGTAGAAGAGAAAGTTTATGAGAAATGGCATTCACAGGGGAAGAATGAGAGGAAAATTGTTTTATCTGTAAAACATCGTACCGCGAACAAGTAAATCGCTCTATCAAATAAATTTAATCTTTATTACCACAATCACTGGAAGCGAGTCATTGCACTTCTCTAGCAGTTTCCAATATCTCTCTCGTAAAATAAGTCTCGTAAAAGAATTTAAAACGCTATGAAGAAAATGTAATACGATCTTTTTATAAATTAATTTCGAAATGGCGAAATTAAAAACTATATACCTTTTCGACACGTTGTAGATAAAGAAAAATATTTTCTTTCCCAGTATTCTTTAGAAATTAAAGATTCGCCGAATATTATACTACTACTCGCAAAGGTACCCGTCGTTCTTTGGCAATTATCTAAAATTTATCAAACCGACGACGAACACGCGATCGATCCGGAAGAAACTGTCTACTGGAGTTCCGGGAGGTCATATAATTTCCGGTTGACGAGACCGTTAGAAGTGCATCTGCTAGAAACTAATTGAAGATCGAAGAGTGTGTACTCGTGAGGAAGAAAAAGTGAGAGAGAGAGAGAGAGAAAGGGGGGGAAGGAGGGGGAGTAAGTAAGTGAGAAGTGGACAAAGATGAAGAGAAAGAATTGTCAGAGTACTCGCAACGAGAGGGAAGACAAAAGAGAAGTCTGGGGCAGAGAGAAGGGAGCAAAAGAGCCAGAGGAGTCGTCGCCGTCGTCGCAAGGAGGGAGCGAGAAGAAAAAAAAGGAGGAGAATGAGGATGATGCGGAGGGAGGAGAGAGATAGTGCGCGTTGCCAAGAATATCCAAGGGCCGATGACCTGTGACACAGTCGTATATATACTTAATATGATCGCTCAACGTCTAACTTGTGCATAGATATGCCGGTGTTGCATGCGTATGTATTTATGCGTTTACGCGAATGTGTGCGTGCGTGTTGCGCATGCAAAATCACGAGCTATCGTTCGGCAATTAATCGTCTCCTCGCAATATTCAACGCGAACTGTTGTGCGTATTTTCGCGTCCATGTACAAGATATAATTAGTGTTATTTGTTCTTTTAAAATATTCAAACGTCACAAAATTATCCGAATGAACGTATAAAAAGACGCATATTCAGTATATTACGTATGCTTGAAGAAAATTTAGATAACATATTTACTCAAAAATAAATAACGATGTTCATTTTTTTTTTTCATTTTGATGAGATTTTAAGCTGCTAAATTTTATATAAAGAAATAAAAAAATTTCACGTTTTTTTAATTATTACTTGTTTATAAAATAAAACGAAATATTAGAAAATACAGATTCAACAATGGAAAACAAAATTGTACAAATATTTTTATTTTTAAACATAAAAATGCCACTTAAAAATAAATCGCTTTTCTTTCTTTCCAAAAATTTAATATGCGAATTTTCATTGTTCTATTTTTATATATACATATATATATACATATATATATGTATAAAAGGACTTTTTATATTACGAATTGCAATACAAATATAACAGATAGATCCAAGTATATATATCGAGAGAAAACAATTTCAATTTTGTAACCATTATTTCGTATTGCGATATTGATAGCGACGATGAGTTTTTTCGTAATATGTATATTTGTATTTAAATGTTATACACTATATATTTACATTAATGGATTTTTTTTCAATAGTTCACCGAATAACTTCTCACATTATGAACTCGAAAGAGGAAAATTCAAATTACACAGAATATATCGCAGAATTATCAGTTATAGATAACACATTTGAAGTTTTACAAATCCCAAACATGCAATATAAAAAGAATAAAATGCTTCTTAAAATCTTAAACAACACTTTTTCATGTTGTTTGAAAAATGATCTAAGATGATATTGTATTTTCTTCGTGTAACTCTTATTCCCTTCGATAAAACAAAACGTATCATTCTCTCTATAATTTTAATAAAAATACAGCGGGGTAAAGAAAAACCTGTACGAGGTTTACGCGATTATCGTTCGTTTTCAATACCTCCGTTCCTACTAATTTCTCCTTAAATACAGGTTACAAAACCCTCGCTTAGGTACATATCTTATGATGTTGTTATATTCTGTGGAGTTGCGTGACAATGTTGCGAGCAGTGCGATCACTCCTCGAAGATTCAATTAACTATTGTGTGCGGCGAACATCGTTGAATCAGCTTGACAGATCGCCGGCGTCTCGGCGTCGACGTCGTGCGTGTTCAAGAACTGCCGCGCGGGTCGTCGCACGGAAAGTCGATCGGTCTCCTCGGGCCTCGAAACGGTTTCACCACGCGGTGAAAAAAATCCCTCCCCCCTCTCTCTCTCTCTCTCTCTCTCTCTCTCTGTCCTTCCTTGAGTTCCCTTTTCGAGTCGATTCAACTGTGTTCCTTCTGCGATCTTTCTGGAAGCGGAATTGTTGAGTGAAGAGTAGCCGCCTCCTCTCCTGTTCGGCCGCTGTAAATCGCGCTCACGTGAAGTACTAAAAGATCCTCGTAACGGTATTTAACCCCTAACCGTAATTTACGGCGCCGCAACGGCGGGACGCTCGATCATTTTCGGTGGCTCGTTCTGTTTTTTCCTTCTCTTCGTATATACGTCGCATCGTATATACGCGCAGCGGACTCGTTCGACCTTAATTAAATGTACTTAAGTCCGAAGCGCTTTACGTGTCACGCGCTTCGGAAAACCGATTTTATTGAAACGGCGATCGTCGCCGCGGATACAATTGTAATCAAGTTTTGCCATCGGCAAAGTGTAACAGTCGAGATATATCTGAACAGAAAGATAAATATTGACCCGGAAAATCTCTAGCGTTTGAAAGCGGCTGCACCAATCATTCAACTGTTAGAAATCATACGCAGAATAAAGAACGTAACACAGTCTCCTACTACGAATATCGCTGATTCATATTTATTTCACTGAAAATGCTTCTAATAGCGATCTCCATAATTGGTATTGCCATCACAATAGACATACACAATTAAAACAGTTTTTTACTACTAATAAGCGTCGGAATAAAAAAATTTATCCCTGAATGAAAGCCATTAATTCTTAACATTTTTGCCAATTATCTTCTCGTCTTCAGTAATCATAGGAAACAGTTAATTAATCAAAAATCAGACTAACGTCTTGCGCTAATGATAAGTTAAATATGCAACGTTTTTTTTTTTTTTTAGATTCTTCCGATTATTCCAGCTTCTATTTTTTTCTCAGTTCGGTTTTTAATATTTATGAGTGAAAGCTGGACTTGGTACAAGACACCTTCCATACGCATAGTGTGTCTAGAAATTGATTTCGGCTTGCTCAATGCGCTTTCTCGCATAGGGCCTGACTGGAAGGCACGGCAGCAAAAGGGAATTCGAAAACGGTACTGTTCCCATTCAGGTCGACGAGACCGTCGGACATCAGCCGTGTATACACGATCGCACGCACACACTGCGTGCATGTACGCGCCTTGCCGCGAGCGCGCGGTTGTTTTCCAACGTGCCGTTGACCTCGTGCCGCATATGCATACATATACAGTGTGTTTGGTGAACCGTCGTACACACAAACGGAAATTAGGTGATTCTTCGTTCTCCAAACAGCGCAAGTGAGACAGCGCAAATATTTCCTTTTCGTTGCAAATGTCATTTTAGAGTCTTAGAGTCGTCTGCGATTTGACGTCCGTGTCGTGTTGTCGACACAGAAATTCCACGTTTTCTCCGAATATCTAAGCGACAAAATTTGGCAGGCTAACGAGGAGTAAGAGGAAAAGAGCGTTGCGTTTAAAACTGGACTTGGACTTTAAAGAAGACTTAGATCGCAAGATTTATGCCGACAGTTGATGAAATTTCGTTTCTCAAGCAATTCCATTTTATACAGAGAAGACTTCGAATTGCATTCTAATGCTATTTAATCTTTCGTTATCACACTTTTTTTTGCTACTCTGCCATATTGAGCAAAGTAGCAAAAATATCTATTGAGACCCAATAACTTTAATACATCCTTATTTAAATATATCCATAAATGAGCTTATTTAGTGTATAATTTTTTCAATATATAAAAGATAATTATAGTGTGTATTGCCTTTAATCATTATTTATACATTAGATTTTTAAATTATAAAAAGATAATGTTCGCAAAATACACGCATGTACATTTTTCACACGAAAGCGACGAGCTAGAATTAAGAATATTTATCTGAACGTCAGATTTTACAGGAAGTGACTGTCATTTTTGAATCCTCGATCCTCGATCGGAAGTACTGCGAGATTCATAGATTTCACAGAAGCTGATTGGTAGACACACCCTGTGTACAAACAACGGTGTGTGTTACTTTCTCGTCGATCGAGAAAACGGACCCTCGACGAGCGGTATCATGCCGTACGCGGCAATCGACCGAGCGTGCGAGCTGATAAAAAGTATCCACTGTAACTGTGGGTGGCGATATCGCGCCTTTGATTTCACGCAACCGACTTCGCGATTTTCACATGTCACTTGGAAATATCACTATCGCGGCATTGCATGAGGATAACGAACTCGAGTATCTTGCTAGTAGTAATTTTTAAAACTATAGCTCTCGAATTTCAGAAAAATTCTAGTGTTTATATCGCTATATATCAAGCGAGAACAAGAAAATTTGCATTTTTTAAAGACATTAAACAATCGCGAACAATTGTGAACTGTATAATATTATTTATGTGTGTGGCTTACGTTTCTGTGATTTTATGTATGCGAAATAACATTGTTGATGAGATTTCCGATTGTGGATTATGTTATTACTTTAAATATGATATAACAACTGAATATCTTACATTGAATATCTTATTTCAACATTATTATATAGATAGTTTTCACGTGAAGATTATTATTATCTTAATTTCTATTGTATTCAAAATGGAAAAGTTTAATTGAACGAAAGATAGTTAGAAATTAATTAGTAATAAATAAATTAATTAAAGACTAATTAACAAATTATTATAAATGATAGAATCACATTTACAATTAAAGAAATTAGTAATAATTTCATATACATATACCGCATTAGCGTAAATGTGACCGGTAATTTTTGATACTCTCGCGTGTATCAGCTTTATATTAAATAAATACAATTTAGAATTAATTAGTCACATTCAATGCTGAATGTAATCAATAAATTTTTTATGATGTCATCAAAGTTGATCTTTGTATTGGACGAATAAGACAAAAATTAGGCCAATATGCTCCACGGAATATGAATAGGAATGAATAATACCTAACAAGCAACGAGATAGAATTTATGCACACATTTACTGCCATAAAGTAACAAGGTGCTCGAATACAAAATGAAAAGATTTAACGAAGAAACTCAGCGGAATCCGAGTGCTGAGGAACTCTGTTTAACTTTAAGCATTTAATATCGAAAATTGAATAAAGTTTACGTAAACTATGTTTGTAAAACAACCATTGGTAAATAGTTTTACGTATAAAGCTATGAAACGCAAACGAATAATATTCAATTGTACTCGTCCGTTAATTTTCAACCAACTTTAGCTCAAAAGAATTTTAATTTGTCCTAATTACCAAATACGCTGGAAGTTGGGAATTCGTACAAAGGTTTAATAGCGTTTGCATAAATTTCATCAAAGAGAGGGATCTATCAAGTGCCAGAAATTGGTGGACAAAAGTAGACAGCTGTAATTCTTGTTGTTAAGCATCGACCTAAATTTCCCCCGTGTGTTCTTCCCTTCTATACATTTCTCTATACTTATCTAGAGATCGAACATTTTTACTGAAGATTCCATTCTATGAAGAGAAGAATGTAACGATCCGGCAAGATAGCGGTCGAGTTAAAGACTTTCAATGAGAAGAGTATCGATTAGCACCGGTAGATTATGTATTAAAGAATCGTGGAGAAAATATCGGCGCGCGTGAAAGTCCGTTCCTAATCCTCGATGCGTTCACGGGATGCACTTTTTAAAGAGACGCGCGCGCCGTGGCTTTCTATCGGTTTCCTTTAAGACTACGGAGAGGAAATGAAAAGAAAATGCATATGCGCACGGATTTGCGCAACGTGAAATATTTTATGGGTGAACAAACAGTCAACGCGACATCGGGCTGTACAATTTCCTTCGTTTTCATTTTATAACTTCGTTCATACTTCTAGATGCACGTTCACGTAAGCCATGCTTAGCTAGAGTCTGATGTTGAATGGAAATATACGTATGTAAAAACAAAATGTCATTCGTTTCAAGTGTCAAGACGGTTTGTGTATTTTAAAACCGAAGGGAGAAGATGGACACAAACAGATTCCTTTGGGAATCGAGAACGTTGTATAATTGACATCAAGAATTATTATTCAATGCTAATACGTGTAAAAATTACTGTTTTTTTTAAGAACAAAAAGAATATGAGATTATTTTTTTAAACTTCGTTGATGTAACTCGCTACTTTCTTGAACGTCTTTCACGTGAGTGCAGTGTATCAGTATAATTAGCATATTCTCCGGTTTGACAACCTTAGTTATTAATATCTATTCGTAAATAGATATTAATATGACACACAGCTTCAACAGCTGTGGTATACTTTATAAATACGGATTCATCTTTACCAAGCATAAATGATTATATTTACGTCTGGTATATTTCCGAATATCCGTCATGCCGAGATCAAGAGGAGACATCGAAAACGTTTTGTTAAGAAATTTCAATAATAAAGCTCGCTCTTTAAATCAGAATACCATTCTGTTCTATGACAATTCACGAATTATTCTTGAGAATTACGTTGAGAATGGCGTTATAAGTAAAACATTCTATGGCATATGATATTCTGGAGATATGGCTCTGAAAATTTCTTTTACAGAAGAGGAAAGGTTTGTTGAGACACCAGCGATTTACGAGCATAAGCTGGTATTATATGACATCGTTTTGTTAGATTTAAATTGAAATTGTGTAATTACACAAATTATCATGATAAATTCGAATACTACGATTATATATATATATAGGACAAATATTTTCGCTGCTTCGCTCAATAATTTTATATTACATATTGGTTATCGAAGAATGAACGCCGTTGCTGAAACGTCTCTCTTGTTATCTACCTTTCGCTTTTTCTCTCAATACGCGTGCAATTTCGTTATCATTCCGTTATAATAACTTCAATTGAGAAACACATTACCTTATTTATATAACAGTAACAATAATATAATAGTAATAAGCCCAAGAAATTGACCAATCATAGTTGAATACTCTTCTCACATTTGACTGTGATTGATTAATTCCTTAAAGGTTAAGGACTTACTACACCCACTGTGTTTCGAGCAACTGTGGAGCAATTTTGCAGCTTGCACGACATGCGGCGCGTTTCGCATAATTAGTATTTCCACAAGTTCGTACCTTCGCGTTGAAGCGTTGCGGCGTGGACGCGTCTATGAGTGGAGCACAGCCGGTCGGATCGGCTGAAACTAAAACGCACGTTATCCAAGAATACACCATACTCGCGGCATTCACGCATGCACGCGAGAGTTCTATCTTGGACGAGGAGTTCAATGACTACCCTGTTTCGAAACTTAATAGCGTGTTGGGATGACGGAGGAGGAGAGCGGAAGATAACCGCGCGATTGGCCGAAACTGACCTAATTCTTCTTGTTAATCGTCTCGTTAATTCTGCGCGAGGCGAATTACTTGATGCGTAGATTATCTTATGATCGCTTAACGATCGGTGCTAAACAGTTCGTACAGTGACGTGACTTTCAGACGATGACATCCTGATGAATAATCATCATACGGAAAAAACGATTTTGCTGAAGTATATATTTAAAAGATATATCTGTATCTAAAAATTTAGATATACAGATATAGATTTGAAAATAATTATGTAGAAAACTCAAATATAGTTATAATTATTTTTATAGTCCAATAAAATTATTTTCAGATCTGTAATTATACAGTTAAATTTAAGATACTTCAATAAAATCGTATTTTCGTACACGAATATAAGTAAGAACATAACTTGTGTTTATAAACAGACAATAATTCGTACAAAAGAAATACAAGAATAGCAATAAGATGTACACTATGGACTCCTCTCTCGGCTTCTCTGATATAGATTAATGACGGATTAATGTAAATTGATAATATATTTATAAAAATATACATATATTTTTTGCCATGAGAACTTCTTCTAGTAAGCCAATCAATATCAACGTTACTACTTTAGAGCTCACATATGTCTACGAATATATATGTAGAAGAAATCACGTCTCTGACAAAAGACAAAGGCAGAGATATAATATATAATATTCTTGTAATATTTTTTTATACATAATTTAAAATACTTGTAGATATCAGACATGTACAAGACGTATGTCACAAAATGTTCTGTTTTTCTTTTAAATTGAATAAAATACTTAAATATTCTCATTTATAAGATTTGTAAGATAATTTCAAATTCAATTTGTTCTAGATTACAAAGCAAATAAACTACAGATAATTATTTGCAGTAAAAACAATTAAACTATCTGAACTGGCTAATAATAACAAGAATATATTTTGAAAAGAAACACGAAAGATTATTGTAGAATATTATTCCTCCTTCCTTCAAAATCAAAATTTATATAAAGTTATTAAATAAAGGAAAATGCGTGTATATTATTATATGTGTCATCGTCAGAAAAAGTACACTGTCAGAGAACATTGCACCGAGAACGATACGATCGGCACACTTACGCGCGTTGCGAGGTATCGTTTCTCGAGAGATGTGCATAAGAATAGAGTTTCTCAAGTTACCTTTTCCAAAGGATGCAATCAATCGTTAATGACCTCAGCTAGCCGGAAACCGCACCTGGTTAATCGCGGAATCGCGGATGTCACGCGTTTATTCGCTTCGTCGCGGTGGTTAATTGTGACCGCGGCATATCGTAAAAAAAAAAAAGCTTGTACTTGAAGTTTCACTGTAACAATAAGTTGTAGACCGCGAGGAGCGGCATGGAGACGCGCGTAACAATTCGCACGGATCTTTTTCTTTACCTGTTTTCTTTTTTTCTTTTACATACGCGACTCGCTTTTACCCCGCAGATCGCGAGAAAATTATCTAGACGCTAATTCAACGAGAGCACGAAAGAGATAAATTTTATGTTGACGCTCGATACTTCATCGAATTTTATGATTTCCGGGTAAAATGGACGCGCGGCCAAAGCAACATGAAATATTTCGCAAAGCGGATACGTTCGAATCGGCATTTCGACCTACCCTCGTATCTCGGTGTATTTACGACGCGCACGCATACGCACGCATACGCACGCATACGCACGCATACGTACGATATTACACACGCTCTCTCGCGACGGTACCTGCTATGAATTTTCGTCGGTGCGTGAACGTGCGTTTCCTATCCGCAAGATGTATGATAAATCTCTGCCTCCCCAATCCCCTTTTCCTCCATCGACTTGATCGTTCACTAGGTCAGAAACGCATTGAGCGAAACCACGGTTGGGATGCGATTGTTTAGACTCGCAGAGTGCTTTCGTATTACGAAAGTGACGGTTAATTATTACAGCGCTAACGATGATTGCGAGTATTTATGTAAGCGGTCCTTTATACGAGATCTCCCCCATCCCTTCCGATCTCCTCATGTTGTAAACACGGCTCTTCTAAGGCCGTGATTAATCTCCTACAAAGACCGGCAGCAGGAAACCGCGCCTTCTTAATCGCGTATGTCCAACTATGCTCGTTTCTCTCTCCTCTCTCTCTCTCTCTCTCTCCTCTCTTTGCCCTCTCATCGACGTACATCGCATACTTCGTTGCGGAATATTCCCGGGAATCCACGACCGACCACGAGCGGGGAGAGGGAGAGGGAGGGGGAGGAGTTAATGATTAATGGACCGTGATTTAACGCGAGGGCGAACATTTCCAGATAATGTGGCGCGTTCAATAAAGGCTTTCTTGGACGGACAGACGGATGGACGGACGGATGGCGCGCGAACCGTCGCGACGAGGGTTGGAGAATGTACAAGTGTAATTAAGAAATCGTGAGGAGATTTATAACGTCGCGAGGAATCATATACGTGCAGCGGAAGTGTCTCGTCGCGAAATGATCTTCGCGGTGACGTCAATTAAACGTCGGATGTCTTACCGCCATATCGACATAAATAATATTGAACGCTGACTGTTACTTTTATTTAGCGCAATATTAAATTACGCGGTACTTATCGTTTCAAAAAGGAGGGCGGAGTAAAATAATCTTTACGCGAAGAGACATCTTAACACGGAGATATTTTATTTCAGGGACGTGTTTATTCAGTCTTTGGATAATTTCGGTACCGCGAGTCCTCGAGACGAAAACGATACCGGAAAGACCCGTGTTGGGATTCTCATCGTTGGGATACCGTTACCGGCCATTGCCGCCGATTTCTACGAAAAGCGACGCATTATACGCCGATCGTTATTTCGGCGCAGCAACGTCACGGAAACATGATCACAGAATATGGGACAATTTTGCCGTTGCCACCTTCCGGTATAAATAATGGAGGGCGATCTGTCAGATGCGAAACGACCGTTGGAAGAAACACACTCGTAGGCGACAAGGCGACTGCCGATTGCTACCGCACAGGGTGATCATTGTCCGAATATGCTAACGCATACGTTACGTTAAGTCGTCCCGACAAACGGAGGCGTGCATACGTGAGACTCCTTTGAATCTACATACATCCGCGTTTATTTTCATGCTGTCGTTCCACACGTTCTCCATGGCTTCACCGGAGACGCCATGGAAGGTCGACCATGTCAATGTACCGTTTAATCTCGAATTATCACACCTACTTTTCCACCGGGGAGAACTTTCGAAACTTACGTTGCTGTCTCTCATTCACTGCTGTGAACGTTACTCTTCGATCGATGTATAAATCGATAAATAACTCTCTAATCATGGAGGAAGTTTTGCGTTATGTATTTTATATTCGTTTACGTGTATTTACTTTATCTAAATATTACGGCAGATATTACGTACACTCGAGGAATCGTCCAAACGTCGATTTAATCAAACGTATACGATTGATCGATAGACGTGTAATAAAGCAGGGAAGGAAATATATTTGACACGTCAATTTACGCAATCGTGCTTTCTCTCCTCTGTCAGTCACTATACCTATTTTGTTGTGAGCGATGTATCTTTAATGTAGGAAAATTATTTTCATCTACATTTTATTTCGTTAATGGGATATTGAGTAACAAATAATAAGCTCTGACATGCTACAGAGTGCTATTAAAAAATTGATTGTTTATAAATATCGCACTTTTCGTTTCGGATAATGGAAATCATTCACTGCATAATGGAATTATGTGTCTATAAATTTTGTTGTTAAATATATTATAATATAATTTTGAAAATATAAATGATGTATCGCTTCCTTGCTTTAAAAATGGTACAACTAGAAAAAATTAAGTGTCTTAAAAAATGGAAAAACTATTTTTAAACTTGATAGAAAATTATTGATTAATCTATAAAATTACTGATTAAATAATATCGGCAGAAAAGTATATTTCTTACATGATATTAAATGTCACTTTGTCATTTATATCACAACTTTTTAACTTATCCTTTTTCAGTTGTAACGATTTTAACGATTTTTTATGAAATTAAGTTAGTTCTCTTTTAACTGGCAATGTTTATTTAACTTATTTATGGTAATAATGCAAAAATCATGTTTTTTTTTTAGTCGTATCACTTTTGAAGTAAAAAAAGCGACATGTTTGATATTAACTTCTCAGTTGGTCGAGATATCCTTTTTGACTACGAGATCATTAGAGACAATCAGAGACAGAAGATAGAATGAGAAAGGGAACGCAGATTCCTATAAATTTAAAACCGCTCGATAATAAAGTTTGAAGAAATAAAGTAATAGAATCATACTTTTGAAAAACTTGAAATTATCATTCGTCCAGTTTGACGTAGAGAAAAAAGGAAAAGAGAAAGAGCTGATGTAAAATTATAGATGATAATGTGAGCCGAAACGAGCTCGCGCGGATCGTAAGAGTGCGTGTCTCGTGCGTGCACGAGGAGTGCACAGAGTCAGGAGAATAGAGAGCCGTGCGAGGGCGAGGGCGAGGGCGAGGGAGAGGAAGAAAGGAGAAAGAGAGACGGAAGGACGAGGGGGGGGGAGGGAAAAAAAGAAACGGACAACCGGTCACGCCTCGCTTGGCCAGGCCGGTCCTCGACAATCGCGACGTTTCCAGGGCGAAAAACCGACCCGGAACCCCGGAGCCCCGGCCGGTCCGACTGCAATTATCGTCAGCGTTGGATTCGTTTGCATTGGAGAGTCGCGGACGTGCACGAGTCAGAGCGAGCGAGCGAGCGGCGCGGCAGGGCACGCGGAAGTGAACGGCTGCGGTGCGCGCGAGCGATTTTTCGGCCCAGAAAACGTTCGGCGTGGGTGTCAGCCTGGATACCTCGTTCGAGGCGCACGCCGCCGGAGGCACGTCGTACCGTGCGAGGCACGTGAACGGGCAAGTCGCGTGTAGTCGCGTGTAGTCGCGTGTAGTCGCGTGTAGTCGCTCACGCTGAGTGCAAGGCGCGCGAGCGAGATACGCTCGACTATCGGGCTGCTTTCTCCGTCTCTCTTTCGGAAATGATCAGCTATTCTGCGACACAATCGCACTCGTTAACATCGTTTATCGAGATAATAAACGCAGAATGAACGATCGATAGCGATTTGAGCGAGAGATGATTCCATCTCGGAAAGCGAGATATATATTATATATATATATATATATATGTTTTTAAATTAGTGATCGTGGAATACTCTCAAATTTTGATGCTTGAATTACGGTTAATTAAAATGGAAGATATTAATTGAATTGAAAACTTCGAGAGGAATGAATAAATAGTGGAGAAATCTGATCTTTCGGTAATTTTAAATGAATTTTATTTTCCGAGATGGTTCTTAACTCTCGAAACTTTGTTAGGAACACGTTTGAGCTTGGAAACTTTAGAAATTGCGAAATTATGCTATTCAATTTAGCTTGAGGTCGGAAAAAAAAATTGTTCCGAGCTTTGACAAGAAATATTATCTCGTTTATTCGCAGGAATCTATTGTATGCCTGTCAAGAAAGTAGCGAAGGTTGAAACTAACTAAATCAATTGCTTCATGAATTGAATTACTCGTACCTCTATCGACTTATCTCTCAAAAGAAGATTGAAAGAAGATGAATACCTCTGTGAAAACTAGTGGCGTCAAAATCTTATTTCACCATAGTTGCCATTACTTTTAAAGCTTCTATCTCAAAGTAACTGAAATTGCAAATTATCTGTATTACCAATAAGCCATACCGGACTTAATTTGTCTGATTAATCACAATAAAATTTATATGATGAGTCATTCCTTATCGTAATCTTATCGTCGATTTGCATTACGGAAGAAGAAATCCCTTGCATAAATCGAAGACACGATAATTGGAATAATCCATGCATACATCTATCGGCGTAAACAAAAAACCGCTACTGAAAGACAAACGTTGCTCAAGATATTACACAAGCTCCATATCTGGTGCGTTGAAGCGAGTCGTATCGATTCTAGCCCAAGAAAATCCGATAAACGACAGAATTGCTTAACTCCACGAAGATTATATTAACTTGTAAAGTTTCAATGCGCTGCGACGGAATACGTATGATATACTCTACCGACGTTAAATCGTTTAAATCTGTCCATCAATTTATAGACAGATTTTTACGTCGCATATCGACTCGATTGTATCGAGCTCGTCATCTAGCGATATATTCTGTGTCGCACGACAAAGTATAGGTATCGACATTGGATCAGTCATCCAACCTGCGGATTTGGACGAGATGACAGAAAATATCTGATCAACGACAGACGTACAGAATAAGAATCCTCGCAACAGCGGCACCGGTTTAATTTTTAAGCGCAAAAAAATGTCGCGAAAATGTAACAAGTTCCTGGCACAGAAATGCACTTTTGTGCACATCGCCGCGAACATTCGTTCGTTCGTTTATTCGCTCTGAATTCGCTCGGTGCAGGAAAGTGGTAAAAACGAGAAAGTGGTAAAAGCTGCAGTGGAATGCAGGATGTTCAGTTTTGAACACGATTGCATCGTCTTAGCATCCATATCTGGACGAGTTGACGACGATGACAAATGTGCAATATATAATGACGGTTCGTGCGATAATGCAAAGGAATGCTTCAAGGGCTCTTCCGTACATTGTACATTGAAAGACAGTTTAGTATTTGTAACTATAATTACATATTACTGTAATTATGATTGTGACTACTATAGTATTAGTAATATGTACAGTTTTATCAACCAATATATGTAGTTGATCAAATAACCGAAAATAACTATGTTATTATTACTATAATAATTACAGTAGTAAACATAATTGTAGTAACATGTAATTATAGTAACAAAAACCAAACAGTTTTTCTCTCAGTGAATAGAAAATTGAGTGATATAAATTAATTTTTAACATAGTTTATAAGATGATGAACAAAAAAATGTTATAATCACAAGATGTTATGGACACAAACAAAAGATATTAGAGTCACATAATATAAATAGATAATTTACATAGATAGTTTTTCAGGTGTAATAAAGGTGCTTTATGAGTCACAAGTTTCACATTGATATAATATATTATTGCTGAAAAACTATCTATTATTGTACGTTGTATCCATGACATCTATTTATTCATCACATTACAAGCTATATATATGAAAACTAATTCATTTCGCCGGGACCAAATTTCCCATACAATTTGCGGAGTCTTTTAATCGAATAAGTATCGATACTTTTTCTAAAGAATCGAACATTACATGATCTATACATTTCTTATCAGTATAAGACTATTCGTTAAATGAAGAAAGAGAAAAACTTTTGGAATATTTGAAATAAAATAATATCGCTTTGAAACAATATAGTACAAAAACAGAACAAGCTGGAACTTTAAAAAATTGTAATTTCCAAAATAAGAAGATTAACTGTATTTGAAAGGATTCTCAAAAACTATAAATACTAATCTTATAAAACATGAAAAGAACACGCTTGATAGAGCTAAACTTCATCCCGTTTGAAACATCGGTCGTGTGCTTCAGGTTTCCATTCCAGGGTTAGCTGACCTTCGAAAGGCGGTGGACACTGAAACGCTAAAAGGATGGATCGTTATAAATATCGCGATAAACTAGGTTGCGATGGGTAGGCTCGAGATGACGACACTCTCCTTATCCTATACAGACGCACACCCGTGCTGTATCAGTCGAATAATGTGCACGGCTGCTTTCTTGCGCGAGCAAAAGAAGTAATGAGAAATGCACGCCCATCTTATCTGGGATACGACGATTTATACACTGCTGGGAAAATACAATTACGAGCCGATCGGAGATAAACGGTAATTGCAGTGTGTGTATACACATAACTAATTTTGATATCTGCGAATACGCGAATCATCTCGTTTGCGCGCTGCTTTCTAATTTCACGATGAATCTGACTCGACGAGGATGACAATCGCTCGCGGGTGATGGCATTCTAATATCTCGGTAAATTATGTTAGTAGAGTAAATAAATGTTGCAGCGACGCGCGATTTTCTTTTCCGTCCAACTATCTCACAATCAGTTACATTCAAAATATATTCCATGTGATTGATAAATATTCCGATTGCATAAACGAAAAATTCTCGCACGTCCGACTATTAATCGACCTGAAATCCTCGACTCAAAACTTTTAATCATGACAAGTAATTCTTTATGTTTTTTTTTATAGTTCATATATTCATCCCATAGTCACAAGTCTTTCACTAATTTCTTGTAAAAATATTTTCTTTTATTATATCAAGGATATTAATACAATTGATAACAAATGTTTTAATATCTTTGATGATAATAAAAATACATAAACTATAAAAAAACACAAAGAATTATATTACTTGTCACTTGATTAAAAGTTTTGAATCGAGGATTTTAGGTCGATTAATCAAAGATATTAAAACATTTGTTATCGAATACCACTGAAATGTCAGATTCTACATAAAACAATATGCAGGAATTACGTGAGAAAGAGTATCATATTAACAATATTATATTTTATACATTCACACATCTCTGTACAACTGCATGAAAATAATTCTTCGTATGTATCTCTTCTCTCCTCCTCACTCTTTCATTAAAATAATTACCATTAATTATCATTTGAAATATTAATGATAATTAATAATTAACAAAAATTATGTAACTTCGTAAAACTGAAACATCCCTAATCGCTGAAAGGAAATTGTCGATATTTATTCGCGAGCATCCCTATTTCTGGTATGGTAGAGAGTCTCTCTCTCTCTCTCTCTCTCTCTCTCTCTCTCTCTCTCTCTCTCTCATTTTCTCTAGCGTAGCGTACGATAGTAAGCGCTTCGGCGCGGTTGCACCCAAGTGCATTTCAGCGAGATTACGGGTGTATTGACCCCATCGTCATCCCTCGTCGCCCTTCCACCGCTTCTGCACCACGTCGCTCCCCTTTCCAACCCGTCATCTCTCTTTTTTCCTCTCGCCCCACTGTTCCTGGGGTCGCCCCCGACGACGACGACGACGACGACGACGACGACGACGGCGCGAGGATGACGACGCCACCGTCGTGCTGCCCACCGCCGTCGACTATGTTGACGACGATGGCGACGTGTACGTATCCCCCTTGTCTCCTCCGTTTCCCCTTTTCCGTCGCACGCCGACACCCGTTAAACGCAACGTGCACGTACGCACAATCGTGAGCAACCATGCGTATCGTTAACTGGGGATACTCACGAAATACAATATTGTTAAGGACACGGAAAAATCCGAGATACAAATAAATTCGCTCATGTACAATAATAAAATATCCAGAGGAAGGCATATGTGTGCCTTATACGTTGGTTGGTGCAATGAGAAGATGCAAATTGAGAGAAAAATATTCATGATATCTGAGAAATTGCTCGATTTATTAATTTGATTAATTTTATTAATTATAAACGACAAAGTGACTAGGATTAATTTTCATACGACCTAATTTTACTCTCTATAACTTAAATTATGTAGCAGTTTAATACCTATCTGCTAAATAATTTACTTTTTTGCACAATAATCTTTTGATGCCACACTAAAGGTTTTGTTACGAGAACAACACACATTGGGTATTATGGAAAAATATATTGTACAAAAATAAATTATAGTGACAAACTTTTTTCTCTGAACGCCATCATTAAAATATGTAACGATAATAAGTAAATGTATGTATTTTTATTTAATAAAAAGAAATAGTATACAAAGACATAGCCAGGTATGTCACACCGAGAACGGCACTGAAGGGATAAATTCGTGTATTAAAAATACAAAGAAATACAGTGAGCCTTTTGCTATAAAAAAAAACAAATTGTCCATCTTTTGTTGCTTTGCTTATAAATCGCGAACGATTGCTAATGCAATTCTTCATAACTTGAAATGTTATCATAATCCAAAAACAATATTATCAGAATAAGTAAAAATAATTGTACCTTTGTATGTAAATCTTGCACGTATAAAGGAAAACTAGACTTATCTGCACAGAGATGCGATAAGAGTAAAGCGTTGCAAACTGTTGCAAGTGTTGCAAGCGACGTCGAGCAATATTCTTGATAATTGAAATAGGCGACTGCCTTTAGGAAAAGAAAAAGAAAACGCGTACCAGTGTAACTGGACAGCGTGATGCTCGCGTGCACGCGTGCACGTATACACGCGTTGGACGCGCACACAGGTGCGCGAATACCTTTTTTTTCCTTCTTCCTTTTGCAGCGCGATGCCCCATCACGTGTCTAGAATGTTACTTTCACTTCGCAGTGCGTGCGTCTCTCCGTGAGTCCGGCGATCGTTCAAAGATGCAACGCATTTTGCAACCGTGCGTTATGAATCCGCGCGTGTCTCCGATAGAATTGTACTGTACGCTGCGGAAATCGTGAAATTCCAAGTCTTGAGGAGACCATCGCGTTGCGTTATGCTAGGCATAAAATGTGCTTGGAAACATAGTAGATCCAATCGTACATACATCAACGATTCAAGTCCGCGCCGTGAATTTAAGCGAGCGAATCTGAACACAACCTGTGTGTAAAGCGAGTGACGGAATGACATAAGCCCGATCGCAGGCGCGTTCGTTTTCGCATTCGTATTCAAGGGATCATCGCTTTAATCGATTCAATATCGATTATCGTAACCCAAATAAAGGTCCCATCTTG
Organism: Acromyrmex echinatior; assembly: GCF_000204515.1. The sequence goes on from NW_011626984.1 coordinate 659,986, forward strand.
ATAAGATTTAATTATATACATTTCAATCTTTGCACCGCGACATGTCGACGTGATATGAAATTTTGAAATGTTCAGTAATTATTTCCCTTCGAAAAGTATTGGTTCATATATAATTTAAGAAAGAAAATGCTGTTATCCGTTTGTGTTAAATACGTCATAAAATATAGCGGATTACTTATGCGCAAAATTTATATGAAAATTCAGTTACTCATTCGCGCGAAATAATTACAAATAGACGTTATACGTTGGCAAAGATTTAAAAACTTGAAATTTCAGTTTTCTCATATTACATGTAGGTGAGTCAATAAGTAACCTTAATATACGTCGCCTTGATTTATGAGAGCAAAATAAAGATTATATTGACTCACCCATCATATATTATCGTCTGTCTACAGTTTTCCTCTCTAAAATTTAAGAATCAGTGAAGATTCCACGTTTTGAGATAATTTTATCAGTCGAAGATTTGAAAAATCAAATTTCTTCAAATCTCAAATCTGCAAAATTTCCAAAGTTGTACGATTGCATCGTAAAAAAATCGAGGTTTTGAGATTCTAAAGTATCTAAATAATACGATCGCAATATGTCAACAGCTACAGCATTTACTTCCGCTTCTCCGATATCTATTTACCGATTAGTTACTCTAAAATTTTCGGCTCAAGTTTCCAGAGAATTCTAGAAACTGGTTCTCTTCGTTTTTCTAACATCCATCGATTTGCTTCGCTAACAACAACTAACTTATTTGCGCGACAAGTCTGGACAGTTTCTCTCTTCGCGCTGCCTACAGAAGACTGTAAATATGTTTGCTCTAGTATAATAAATTATAATAAATTATCTGTTGTCGAGTCGGACGGGATACAAGGTAGCATTTGGCGCGGTTAACGTAGCTAGTAAAAGGAGCGTGAGAGGATTAACCCAGAGACAAGGAGAGAAAGAGAGAAAGACAGAACGGAGAACGAGCGTTGACACGACCGCAAGGTAGAAACAATTGTCGGAGGCGTTACCCGCAGACACGGCCGTGCTAAAGTAGAGCTTTTATTGCTCGCTTTCGGGCACGCTTAGAGAACAGTCTGGCCAGAGGTGACGAGAGAGGGAGAGAGAGAAAGCAGGAATATAAAGTGCTTTATGACTACGTCTGCGTGTTGTGTGGACTCGTGAAACCTTTTGCCTCTGCCGCGCCGCATCGACCAGGACCCCGACGACGAGGTTCTTGCACCTTTGTCCGACATTGAGAGCAAATACGTATCTAGCATCCATCTATCACAGATTGTTAAGCCCACAAACACGATTTGGCGAAGGAGGATGCCGTAAAACAACCTACTCGCGGGAAAAAAACCGCGCGATAAGACATCATGCTGCTTTCAGTACTAAGAGCATGCACGGAGAGAAAAAATTTACTATGCTAATCCTACATGCTATAATGGCAAATTCCATTTGCAAATATAGAGATCGTAAATTATTTCTAGTATCTGACAAATATTTATTCTTTTTTGTACTCGTTACAAACATTATTTGCAACAAAATATTTGTCAAATGTGCAAATTTGTTTGCACAATAAATAATAAACAAATATGACAATTAAACTTTGCAACCCTTCTGCGTTCATAGAAAAATTATTTTTCCGATGTGTACGCAACGCGGTGCATTATTAAGAAGTGTGAAAAAATAGCTTAAACGTATACTATTACGTCGATTGAATTTTATTCAGCTTTGTTTATTGCCTATATATAAGGAATATAAAATTTAAGACAAAAAGTTCACTGCATATGCGCATTTCTTTCAAGAATTTCATTCTAATGATTAGAATCTAATTCTAATTCTAACTTTAAATATTAACCGCGATATGCAATTGTCTTTATTTAACTGAAAAATCAATATGTCCCTCTTTGCAAAAATAAGAGTATATTTTAAGTTTTTTTTATTGTATGTAGGACAGCTGGAATAGGCATTCAGCATATTAATATTAATTCTATTTCTTGACGTTATTAATACGTTGCAATATTCGCGCACAAGCTATGATATTATCTGAAAATTCGTTCTTTCGATTCCGAGTGTCTTCTTGTCTGCTGCGTCCATCCGCTTTGCACTTCCTAGTCAAAGATAGAGGAGGTTGTTGCCCTCGGACATTCTGCATGTGTGCACGAGGGTGACTAGCCCCCCTTTCTCGTCCTGCACTCTATATGCAACTTGTTTCTTTTCTCTTCTCAGTTCTTGCGAGAGAGAACACAGAGCTATATACTTCGTGGAAACATGCTTAAAAAATTCGTATCGTCGATTGGTCTGATTAATTTGCAGTTTTGCGATTTATTTTTTTTGCAAGAGAAAAGCATCTTTTATAATTTCTAAATGTGATCATTACAATTTTGGTAATATTCATGTTTTTTTTTTCAATCACTCGTCATTTTGCGTATTTTACAATAATATTACGAATGTAAAATTTTCACAATTATTACACAATCTTGTAATATATTTTCATACTCTCTGCAAAACTTGTTTTCGACATGATATTTGAAAGGTTTAAAAATTTTATTTTATGAATTTAATAGAAAATCGAAGTTGGCCCAATTTATTATTATATTAATAAAAATCACAAAATATAAAAGTGTGTATAATTTATAATAAGCATATTGTATGGATCAAATAATAAATAATGTATTTATAGACACTAAAAAGTAAAGTTATATTCATAAAAGATCTGAAAATTTCAGTTTCGTAAAAAGTTAGAAACTTGAAATAAATATAGGTCATGCACGGTTACTACAAGCTATTTTCTCTCTCCGATACACACACACACACACACACACACACACACAAAATATATATTTACAACTCCCGTTCATCCCTCTTTCAGCCAAAAAATATATGAAAGATAAGAAAAGTAGAATTGAATAAATACACAAAAGTCGAATAACAGAACAAAATAGAAGAACATAAAAAACGCAAGCTTATCATGTAGCATTAGTACGTGATAAGACAAAGATACTATAAGTGTCGGAAATAATCTCTGGAAAAAAACTTGAAACCTTGTGGTGGGAGTTCACGAAGCAACCGTTCGAATCTAGCGTAAGATAATGAGTTCTCATTCTGTCGCCAGTGTCTATCGAATGTGTGACAGAAGATATCCACTTTTTAACCGGATCCAACACCAAAACAATCACGTGCGATTCGCTTATCGCTGCGACTACACGCAGCAACCTTCCACCCGCCGTCGGGGAGCGTCGTATTTACGGCGGCGCCGGCCGTCGTCCCCGCGGCATTTGTATTGTATATTCGTATGTCCCTTCCACGGCACGGAACGACAACCGATAAAGATCGTATGACTCACGGCATAATAGGTTGTACGAGACGTGATACCTATCGGCTTTTAATTACAACGGGTTCTTATCGGCGCGTCGGATTAAAAGACGCGGCATCGCGACGCTGCGTCGCGCTGTGTGTGACTAATGACTAATTAAAAGCTCGCTCGAATTACCACCGAGTCGACGATTCGTCGGGTCATTGACGTCAATCTCTATCGTCGTATATATATCCCCCTCCCCCCTCCCCTCCCTCTATATCTCTTTCTCTTCTCCCGCACAGATGATTTCTCTCGATTCGGTTGATAAGATGAACAAAAAAACGACACGGTACCGAATATCCAATGTGCGCGCTGAATATTTATGGCAGTATGAATTCGTTAACATAAATGATATCAGCACACCTGTGTGAGCGTGCACGTCGAAGATAAGCCAGTCTTTGCTTTTCGTCACGTTGCTGGGTATCGTTTCGATTGTCTTTTTGCGCTTTCACGTTGGTGATGCATACTTGAATGTCGTCCGGGGAAAATTTCGCGAAATGTAACATTGTCGTAATAAATCGAGCACATAAATTTCTTCATCTATTAAAGCTGATTCCCTTGCTGATTCCGTATAATCGTATATTTATGGAGAAATTTTTATTGTACATTTACATGAAATTTTTATTGTTACTTCGTTGCTTTCATTTTTCAGCGAGCTGCGCCCCATAAATTCACCCCATGACGTCTGCGATGGACACGGCTTCTCCCGAGTGACTATGTTATTTCGAAATACGTAAAGAATGCATAGTTACTTCGAGCAGTGCTAACGGTGGATCCGAAAGGTACGATGTAAAAAGAGAGAGAGAGAGAGAGAGAGGGGTTTTCGCAAGAGATGGGAGATCAAGACGCACCAGTGGCAACGACCTCCCATTAGGTCGCGGCCTTGACATCCTTATGAAGAAACCTCTTGATGCGACACACGAACGAACTCGCTGACGATCTTCCTAGAGAATACGCATGTTGTACCATCGATACGTAATCTGCGGACTCATTCGCGAGTTCAACGAACCCGCGTCGCGTTGCACTGGAGGGACGCAAAACCGCTGAAACCGAAGATCCCCGTCATTTTACACCCGGCGAAGCTTTAGAGGTGCGCGTGTCGTTGGTAGTTGTTAATATGCGATCGATTGTTATAATGATACGATATCGACACGATCTATTGTGATATATGACGTTGAACGATATTTATGAAATAATATCACATCTCTCAAGGAAAGTAACACAAGTAAAAAGTATAAAATTGTTCAGGAAAGAACATTGCATATTTTCAAAATTAATTATATATTGTGATAATATTAAACATAAGTTAGAGTTAATCGCAAATTGTTTCAAATTATTTGAAATTTGCTAGAAAAAAATGTAGATTGGTTTTGTTACGTTATGATGTTACGTTATTCATAAAAATTGTCACTAATTTTAATTTATATTACTTTTCTTTAAAGGATATTCACAGACTTCAACTTGTGTGTATCATTTTCCTTCATTGTGTTTATTTATACACAATAGAATGGACGTAAAATCTTTTAGAGTTTTCGTAAAAATAAACCGAAATGCATAAGGCAGTTGTGTTGAATGACGTTTCTCTTGCGTTTTTCGTTAACCTGCGGCTTTTTTTACTGGGACAATTCAAAAGTAAAGGTAAACGAATTGCCGAAAGAGATCTAAGCTCACAAGATCGAACAAAAGTACAATTGGTCGAGAGAGAATTTTACTGAATATTTTTAAATAACTCTCGTATTACGATCTTATAAATGGTATTTCATATTTACAACGGAAATTAAATTAAACGAGATGTATATGAATGAGCGCAAAAACGTGAAATAATACTAACAATAAGGTTGGAAAATGTTTCAAAATCACACAATATGGAAGTGACAAATCTCTCTGATTTAACTCATCGAAAATCATATGAATAATGAAACTAAGGATTACTTTTCAGAACGTAAATATATATATGATATTATTTTTATTACGATAACTTATAACGACGCGATTTAATCCCGTTTTTCACGTGTCTCGCGTTATATCATGCAAATTTCACATTGGGCAATTCAATATATTATATGTTCTTACAAGTCTACTACTAAACGCCAAGAATTTTTCTTCAGCGTTAAATATAGTGGTAAAAAATTAAATCAATCGGCCGTGAAATGAAATACAGCGCTATCTAAAATAATCCGCAGCACGAGCGTATTAATTTCTTAAATATTCGTATTTGTATTATAGCCACGGGATTTAGAACTGTATGGATTTTTATTATATATCTTGGGAGAGCGCCCTGCCGCTTTTATCGTTTCACTCTGGGTTCCGTTAGATCGATTTATGACGCATAATGTTCGCTCAGCAGCACATATCAAGTTTCTTATAATACGATCGACGTCTTACTGATTTACGAAGCAGAACGAGATACGCGCGCACAAGTCGATGCAATAATTGTTGCTAATAATAAATATTCCTGATACAAGAATATATAATAATTAACGCTCAAAATACTTGAAATGTAACGTAGCATTAGTCTATCATTTACAAACTTAACTAAAAATAACCGATATTATTTTTTGTAAATTGATCGAAAAAGATACGATAATCTGTTGATTACCTATACTTTCCATAATGGTGTATTTATTTTTATTTTATACAATCTATCCAAACAATTAAAAGCCAAAAAAAACAAAAACATAAACGTGTGTACACTTTGTGTTTCAACTTTTTCGAAAAATCATGCTTAACAAAAACCTCATCTCATAATTTTGATAACGAATAAATCATCGAAATTCTGTTTATTAAATCAAAGTGAATAACGTTTCTGAAATTCTCCCAAAGAATCTTCGATAGAACAGTCCTACCTTCAGCGACGTTCAACGCGAAAGGAATGTTGGCGTCATCGAATGCGGACGACTCGAAAATCTGTTAATCTTACGTTAAGTTATCGCCATTACCTGAAATCATACGAAACAAGTGTGAAATTAATACAGCTGTCCGAACCTGTCTTGGAGCAGATCGTACACATATATGTAGAGATACACGTTATACGATCCAGGTAACGCACATAAGAGATACTTATTTACGGGTGCAATAAACCGGCCTCTCGGAGAGAGAGATCGGTCTCGGCGGTTTAGATAAACATCAAGCGCGAGCCTATTCCGAACATAAATCGACGACAGAACGGTCACGCGTTCGACACAAATTATCCTGTTCGCAGTGCACGTGTGATAGCCTGTCAATGCGCGGAAGGAGACGAGGTAATGCTCAGTTTTCCAATCCTGAGGCGAATTTGCACGCTTCTTACCGGTCGTACCGGATTAAGGTTATCGTATCCGTATGAGAAAGAGAGAGAGAGAGAGAGAGGGGGGGGGGGAGGAGAGAGGAAAAAGAAGAGAATTTATACTATTTTTTAATTACATTTTTTTTTATTATTCACTAAGATATGCGTACGTGTTTGATTGACTGTAAAGAGGAACATATGGAAATTTTTGTTCCTTTATAAATCAAATAAAACGCATTACACGCATACGCGTGCGAAATACTGTCAGGGTGTACTGAACGTATAACGATAAAAATTATATAAGAATATATTTCTTTACTCTTATAAAAGGTGTATATTAAAAGGTGAATTGTCTCGAAGTTGGCACGTTAGTGTCACCACTTTCATCGAATGGCACTTGTTAAACAAAAAAAAAAACAAGGGAATGTATTTTAATTCAGAATAAAATTGGATATCAAGTCCACGGTTCTTCTGGCACGAAAATATTTTGCAGGATGGGATTCAGTAATCTTAATCTGACATAATTGTCAGAAGTGAGACGTGTGAATTCGCGTTTGCACGATACGCGGATCTGACGGCGGTGATAATATCAATAGCTCGCGGAGTAACTCAACCGAGCGGAAAACCGGTCATCCGTAATAATTCGAAGTTCGATGATCGAAACGAGTATAGGCTTAACCCTGGATTGGGTAAGGAACGCGTCCGACAAACGTTGTTATCGATATCTCTATCGCTAACCTGATTACAAGTAACAACGGATGAAGGATGAAATCAAATTTATATATCGTTCCCGCTTTCGTTCGATTGTTAGACTTTGAACGAACGGGAATTAGAGCTTTATGTGAGGATTGATAAATTGTTGTAGTACATTAATCATACATGTATATTATATAGCTTACATGGTTTACAATGAACGATTGTGATCGAAAATTTTGCAGATCTGTCTTGTACACAGCAGACATTGACGGATATGTTATTAATAAATTAGATTAGTTAAAAATAATGGAAGAATGTAAGATATTGATTTTTCTTTAAATATTTTATTGATTTCGACAAAGATAATTTTTATTAATATTTTATATTTCTAGTATATCCAGTTTTGATCAAAACATTTTTTTTATCTAGCACAAATGGATATTTATATTAAAAACGTGTATAATTAATGAATAATTTATACAGCGCATTAAAAATTCTTAGAGAGATTCCTAGATATTGAAATTGGAATCGAACGAGTCGTTAAAAATTCAAAAAGATTTATAAAATTGTATTTATAAATCATTTAAACGACATAATTATAATTCGGGATTTTTAAATGCTTCTTCTAAAAGACATCTAAAAGACATTAATAAAAGATATTGTCAACAACTCGTTACTCCCATTCTTCTACTCTACCTGAGTTAAAATTCCGTTGAATATACATAAACGTTATATCTTTTATAATTAAAAATTTATTAAAAAATGTAGCAAATTAGCTGCTCCCAGCTTTTATAATATTTCGAAGTTAAAGACGACTACGCTTAAGCTCGTGTCACATTACATTGAAAAGGGAGCATTATAAATTAAAAAAGTCAACCAACTATAAGGATAATACGAATTAAAGTTAAAATTATCTGACTAATCGATAAGTCTTCAATTAGTGTGCCACGGGTTTTAAGCGAGACTCAAAATCCTGATCGCGAAATCCTCCGTTTTTCCCTCCGCGTTTGAATCGATCTTGCGTTTCTCACGAGTTCGGCGAATACAGAGATACGTGATACGAGAATCATGTTACGCCATATAACACATAGCGATTCGCTAACGATCGTGGCTGAACGAATGTTCGGCCGTGCAGCTAAATCACGATGCGCCGCCGCTTAAGATTCGCGCGCGAGTCTTTATTCGCGAAGACGCGCGCGAATCCTCCTCTCGTCGTCGCCGGTGCCGGAGGCATGGCGAGGTGCTGGTGTGGGGTGCACACGCTGTCTCGATTTACGCGCGAGCAAACATACCCGCGATAATTGCCTCGGCGCAAAAGCGGCGACGAACGTGCGTGACCGACCGGTTGCGGATCGACTGTTTTATCGTAAGACTCTCGCCGCTGCTTTATTTACGACGATAAAAAGTACGTTCTCCAGCATCTTCTTCGGCACGTCCAGCATCTTCTGCCTCTTTCGTTGCGCTATGCCCAAATAAAGCGCCGACTAAAATTAGACTCGAAGATAATTGTGGATAGTAGATAAACGTGATATCTTTTTCATCCATGTATCATCATACAAGCAACAAAAATTTCATTCGTTTAGAATTTAATCGTTTATTTAGTATTTTAAAGAAATTCATTAACAGTATTATTACATTGCTCGTTAAGATTTATTAATTTGTGACATCATACGTATTCCGGCTTCAGTTCAGAATCATGTTTCGAGGCTGACGAATAATTAATAATCGGCGCGCAATTTGCTTGAACTGGAAATTGTAAGATTCATCCAAAAACATCGGTTGCGTTCACCGGAGAAAGCAGCTTTGCTTTGCTTTCCTGCTTATAGCTTCTTACTGGATCTAAGTATTAGGTGCGCAACTAAGTTCTCGCTGTTATTTTGATGCGTTTTCATCAAAATAACAGCGAGAACTTAGTTGCGCACCTAATATATAAAGCAAACATGTGAAAGAAATTTTACAACAGTTGCAAAACTTGCTTTCCTTTTACTGAACGCAACTATTATTAAGCTCTAAGATCCGTTTCAACCGAACGTGACGTTCTTCGCTAATTTGTGTTAATTCGTTTAATAAGCATAAATAAATCTTCAGACTGAACAATAATCAGTTCATACGTCAGAGACGTGAGAAATATCGCGTATCGGACCGCGACTTTTCTGGATGGAAAGATCATTTCTGCTGGAATGCTGGATGAGTTTCGGCAAGAGAGAGCCGATCATTTCCCGATTATTTCCCGTAAGATCCGCCGTTCACCGCCGGTTTTCGCGTCGATCTGCAATGGCAAGCGCAGTGCCGTTTGGAGCGATTTGGAGCGATGCGCGCGCGGCCGGTTACGACTCAACCGCATCGGGCGCATCGGGCGCACCGCACGAATACCAAGGACGTGCGTTAACCGCAGCACTGCCCCACATTTTAACCGGCCGATGCACATCCGACCCTCTCTCGCAACGCTTAACGAGCCGTCCGAAGAAGCGCAGAGAGCCACAGAGGCGCGCAGCTTCAATCGCCACCCGTTGCTCATCGCTCACGCATCGCCCCGGGCTCCCCAAGGGTCGGTTGCGTCGCACTTTTTCGAGATTAAAGCCGAACTCGAATTCACGAGCACGCGCGTGATGAGTAAACGCGTTTAAAGGTGCGCCGACGAAATCCGTTTTCATTTCTCGCACTCCGGAAGTCCCTTCTCGTTCCCCGATGTACAACATTTATGAGCATAATTGGACGATTTGTTTTTCTAAGCTTAAATGAGGTTTCCATGTATTTAAAAAAGTTTCGAGAATGATATGAGAACGAGAGAATACATGGGATATCCGTATTGGACCGAACGTGTAATTGAAATACTTTTATTTAAAGCACGTTATTTGCAAGTGTATTTTTTATATTTCAGCGGATTGCGTGAAAATATTTTGTATTTAAAATCGAAAGATTGGAAGTTTTTAGTAGGTTTTGTAATTCAAATAATATAGGATTGATTGTCAATTTTAGTATTTGAAATGCATGCCCAATGTTGGATGTTCAATCGTTTAATGTATCAATGAATTTAAAATGAAGTAAGAGTGGCGAAGATCATTTCCTTTTATACTTTAAAAGTGACATGACTAAAAAAAACATAATTTTCGAGTTATTTGAATGAGTTATTAAACTCCTATCAATCGTTTCAAACTAATTTAAATTTGTAAAAATCTTCAAAATGGTCAAAAAAAAAGAGTAGCTTAAAAAAAACTATTAAAATCATCACAACTCAAAATGAGTTTTAAAAATTATGAAACAAAAATGACAAAAATGATACTTGATAATGTTGAGAATATTCTTTTTGCCGATTTGATTAATCATTAATTTTCTATCAAGTTGAAAAACTTCCTCTTTTCAGAGAAACTTTATTTTTTTGCTTTGTGTCACTTTTTTGAAGTAAGGAAATAATATATTTAAATCCGGAAAATTAAAAAAAATTTCAATAAAAAGATCTCATTTTTAAGAAATTATCCAGAAATTATCAGTCTTTTCGCAACATTTATTCGTTGGCATGTAAATATCGTATTCTCATAAACAAACAGACGTTAAAAGCAAGAATAATTATGAATAATGATTTCGTAGATTACTTCTTGTCAAGATATCGGACAAAAATAAAGGGAAGTCATGACGATGACAGCACACTTCAGAACGTTTTATGATGCGTGCTATCTTTTATGGCCGTCGTGTTCGTGTGCTGTACGGTAACACAAATACAGCTCGGCAAATCCTGCATCCGTTTAAGGGCGCCGTAAATAATTTCCATCGTCTGAATTCACTATGATTTATGGATAATTCGGTTCTCTCACGTCGGTACGCCGGCATGTGCCCGATTCGCTCCATCGCGAACGTACGAGGCCCAGAGGCGATCGATATTTATCGTTAATCCAAAGTATCGACAGTACTCTGTCTTCGCAATTCAAGGCTTTCATCTCGTGTCAATGCTACATCGACCTTTGTGAAACTAACGCTCCATTTTCAAAATTCCATTTGGAAAAAATAAGCAGAGTTCTGGTAGCCTTATGAAAAGTTCTAACGATAATTTTTAATAATCGATGAGCTGAAATCAATAACTAAAAAATTCTAGAATTTTAAAATTTCAACTTTCGAATTTTACTGAGGCTTCATAGGTGAGGCTAACATCAAAAAATGTTTTTCGCAAATCCGATGTTCTGGCACGAGTTCAAGTAGCCTCCCGAAAAGTCCTAACAATCTTATTCTTAATAATAGATCAACGGAAAATTTGATGTTTTTTTATGTATTAACTTGTTGCTCTAATCCCTATTTTACTGCTCTGACAGTTTATCTAGAAATCGATTTATTTTAACTTTTTGAAAAGTTAGAATTCCCATAGGAAGAAATACTTTTAATGAAAAATAGTTATATTGCAATTTTGTGCTAATTGCGTGCTTTTAATATTCACTAACTTTTTCAACTATAAGAGATGAGATTAAAATGATTTTTTGATAAACGATTAAAGCAATGAAATCGAAATTAGAGCAACAAATTAGCACATAAAGAACACTAAATCCTTTGTACATTGGGATTTTGTTCAAGTTGGCTTGCTACTTTGGACGTCCATGTCTATAAAGATAACGTACTGTAAACACAAATGTCTATAAATACAAATATATCACGTCAAATTTAATCATTGTTTTAGTATAAAATAATGATATATTGAAATAGAGGCAGTGGCGACTTAAATTAGATTAAATTTGGCACTATAGAATTAACAATGTAGTTTTATTTATTTTTTTATCTTTTTTCGGTTCTAAGAATTAAAAAAGAATAAAAAATAAATTAACCGAGATTAAAGTTAATCTACATTGACAGAAATAGATATCAAAAATTTATTACCAAGGTAAACGTTCTTGCTCGTCATAGAAAAAACGAATAACACCTTTGTTGTTATCGCGAGAAAATAGTATTCCCGTTTAAAGCGTTCATCTGTTATCTAAATAGGCACTACAACGAAAGACTCATATCGGTATGCCTTAGAAATTGTATTCGACAGAAACAGATAATGCGCCAGGTTAAGGCTGTTATCTGTTCTACCACGAGTACGTCGCCTTTTCGTGAAGGTTGATACAGGCCGATAAAGACGCGGGAGAAACTCCACGGCGAATGTGTTGAGCAACTTTCTAGAAACGCATGGTGCGAGCAAACGACGAAAACGTTTCACGATCGTTAAATACCGTATAGCGCGAGAATGCGGTATAAATTTAATTAAAATTACCTGCAAAACTATCAATTATGTTTGGAATTCATTACGTAATATGACAATCCAATCGATATGACGTTAGGTGCTTCGAATAATCCCTGAACGGAGATTAGATTGTATCTGAGAAATATTGATCATTATAAAAAAATATCGCTCATCATTAACGCATTCCGTGGAATCGCCATGATGAATTTTCCGTTTGATATTTTGGTTATAAAAAGAAATATAATTATATAGATAAAATAATTTCTGATATTATGCGTAGTTATAATGTATTGTGCAATATCGTACACACGGGGACATAAATGCCTAGCCATTCGAAGTTGCACGCATAAAGGAGAAGACACGAGAAAAAAAACGAGAAAACATGAAGAGAAACAACTTTAAGATGGCTAGGTATTTTGTACATTAAATCTCTTTCTTTGTACAAAATAATAATTTAGCTTGTAACTATTATGAAATATATTTTATTTAACAAATAAATACCAAAATAATACTGATGACCACGCAGCGAGGTGAATAATATTTGCTTAAAATTAGCGCGACATAGAACGTAATTAATCGAAATATTTTATGAAATAATCTATCGATATAACATTTCACGAAAATTTTATAATTATTACAAAATAGAATAGAAATGATTAATTGTCTAACGAAATTATTCTGCTAGTCACAATTATTTTCATTATCGATTGTGATATAAATCATCAATTATAATATAAATAAATTATATTCGTACGTTTCAGTTACGTTTAATAATCCGTATGCGTATATATCCTTCCCAGTAAGCGAAAAAAATCATAATAAAAGAAATAAATGTTTAATGAGTTGTACAAAAAATATTTTGCCAATTTTCTCATTGTCTACGATTTGTAGAAACAAGAGCTGTTGTATAAGAAACTGGTTCAATGATTTCGAATTATCATTAAAACAGCTCGTACTTAATTATCATCGCGTCAAGACATATCCATGTTCCTCTGGGTATCGGTAGATCCGACATGGCAAAACAACGGGTTACGCAACACATGTTCAAGTAAATACAAGCGAACGGAAAAATTGATGCGATGTACGGTACACACAATTCTCGTGCCGAGCAAACTGTCGGACAGGGCAAAACGTCACGCGATGGGACTTGCTCCTATTTGAGCAAATCCCCGGAAACGTTTCACGAAAGAATGTTTGACCCGCATTGCGCTTTGTGTTTGATCGCCATCAGTTAACAATGTGAAATCCGCGGTGAAGGTACATTGAGAAAAATAACGCACCGCTAACAGATGCATCGCTTAAAAAATGTATAAACCAAGTTATTTTAGATTGTTGTGATAATAATTTATCAAAGATAGATATTAAAAGTTATAAAGAATATTAATCTACCGCACATCCAATTTTTCCTAAAACAATTATGATAACGTTCAAGAAATTCGTTATATGTTGCATAAAGTATAGTTGATGAAAACTTCGATCTATCGATATCAAATAACAATGTTTGAGTAAAACTCAAACGAGCGAGATCTAAAAAAAATACAATTAAATTGATCGAAGTTCGACTTGATCGAAATTATTAGAATCTATGTATTTTACGGGCGAATGTGGATTATCACGGTTTAATGCGTGAACGTTGATCTCGCGCGTGTATTTGTACACGCGATCACGAAGAAGACGGTAGGTAGGTATGCGTGTCTGTCCATTAGAAGCCAGATAAATAGATAGCGCTATAGGAGAGATCGTATCTTGGAGTTCAGAGACCCCGTTGGTTGGACTTCTTACGCCACTGGTCCATATAATACATTTACAAGTGATAAGCTGGCATGCGGACGACACGTCTCGCGTTATATCACCCGCCAATGATCGCTTAAGTATAATACGAGGCGACGGCACGTTCTCTCTCGCCGATCAGCCGATCGGCCGAATGAATGAAGATAGCGCGCGACTGCTTAGATTTCGAGCACACAGACTTCTATCCGCGAGATATCATCCGTGGTGCAAACCTCGACTTTATTTTCTCTCCGCTCCCATCGGGAGATGGAAGGCATCTCGAGGCGAGATAACCCAGCTCGATGGTAAACCAGCTCGAGAGCTTGACGAGTAGTTAATCCCAGCGGGACGGAGAAAGGATTGCAAAATGTTCATTTGCATGTTCTATTAATTTCCTTGCCGTAAGTAGCTTCGCTTTGCTACTGCGTGCAAGGAAAACTTACTCCGACTGTAAATTGTATTGACTACGACATTACGTATACGTAACGCGTGAAATAATATATTCATTCCTTCATAAAATTATCATATTTTAGAATATGATCAATTTCTACTTTTTTTTCTTTCCTATTTTTATTAAAATAAAAAGCATTATATTTTTTTAGAAAAATTGGATTAAGTCGTTGGCGTTCCATTCAATCCTCGTACGAGCTATTAAGCCTCAGTGGGCGTTGATAAATCTGCAAGATTCGAGAAAGAAAAACAGAGAAAGAGAAAGAAAGAGAGAGATTTCCGGAGTAGGCATTATGCATCGTGTCGCGTGCATCGTATTCGTATGATAGGATCAATCGTAGCGTATTCTATTGAGATGTATGTGCTGATGATAGCGCGAAGAATGGATGTCGATTATTGGAGGCAATGAACACTGCCTGGATAGGCTTCGATTACGAAAACGTTTCCAGATCACTCGTGTGATTCTCTCTCTTGTTATCCGTTCGTGTCTTCAAATCGTAGATCCTTTCTTTCGCATTCATAAAACTGATAAGTATTCAAGCTTTCTCCATCAACGCTTTTAATACATTTACGATAAATTAATTATCGTACATTTACGATAATAATATTATAATAACGTAAAATAAAATCTTCGCGTTAGAGATTTTGAATTAATCTTCAAATTAAAATTTTAACCAATACATTTGACATTTGAAAAACAAATCAAATTATAAAACATAACATACGTGACCACCTCTTTTATTCAATCCTCTGACAAAGTTTTCTTAATCAACTTTCAATCTAATTGTAGAGCTGCAGAAAATAAACAAAATGCTACGCAAAGCAAATAAAATTAATAATTTATAGTGATTGCCATTTTTACTTCTTCCTTGGAAACTGTATCATAGCAATTTATTGAAATTAAAGAATCGTGACAAAATTTGTCGAGATATAAATAAACCTATAACAAATAAATAAAATTGGCAAAACATTATTGCTACATTACTAATAGTGATTTTTCCAGTGAAAAACATTTTGTTTTTCATCAAGCAAAATAGCAAAATATGTACCTACCTATCTAGGTATAACAAAGAATTAAAATGCTTTCTGAAAAATCAATCGATTCTCGGACAGCATTTCGAGCGACGCCAAGATCCAATAACCGCCAACAAATTCACTACCCGACAATCTCCTTTCGAATAAGTTTCGCATTGTGGACTGTGCGCGATCGGCTGAGCGTTCGGTGTTCATGCGATACGACGCACGTGTTTGTGCCCACACCGATAGCACACACACATACACACACACACACACCCATATTCACGAACGAACGCGGGAGGGGCTGTGTGTGCGTGCGCGCAATTTAATCGGGGAGATCAGGTAGATCAGCTGGCGGAGGCAGGGAGTCTGGGGTGGATGTTAGGTTGGTCGGTCGCGTTGCTGCGGGTATCGACCCTGGGTTCACCGACCTTTCTCAGCCACCATCGCCGGCGACCCGTCGCCCTCTTCCGCTCCTTCCACCATCCCTTCGACTTCTATCCGACGCGAACCCTCCCTACTGTGTGTGCCTTCGCTCCCTCTTCTACTCTGTCTCTGTCTCTGGTTTCTCCCTTTGCCTCTCGCACTCTTCGCCTTTCCTTTCTCTCTCTCCTTTCTCTCTGCCACCCCGCGTTAGCAGCAGCAGCAGCAGCAGCAGCAGCAGCAGCAGCAGCAGCAGCAGCAACAGCAACAGCAGCTCTCAACGCCACCAGCTGTCCTCAACCCCGCCCGCAACCCCAAATTGCTCGCGCGTGTCAAATCGCGGTGCATCATGGGTCACTTTGCAGGTTGCAGATCGATTCGTGACGACGGAATCCGATTGTTTCGACCGCCGTCAAACTGTGATCTTTGAACCAGGAGCTTCGTCTACTCGTCGAAATAATTTATTTCGAAATAATTTATGCTAAAGAGAAATACAGTTTAATGTATGATGTATTAAAAAGCATATGAGATTACGCTTTTTATTTCTGTATCATAAAAGATATCCCATGTAATTTAATTTCATGGCGGCAATGAATTATACTTAGCGGGCAAAGTTAAAGAAAAGTAGATAACTCCTCTTGGTCGTTAAAAGTAATAACTAACAAGAAATATATTGTACATTTACGCGTAAACATCCATAAACTTGTATCTCTCACTTATACATTCAAAGAAACTTACATTTAGACAAGAAATAGACTTGTCTAATTATGTATAATCAATTGTTATCAAACTTTTTCCTATTTCGCGATTTGAGACCAAATATTCTCCATCTGATTCACGTTAATTGTTTATAGGAATACACAGATGGATTACTAACTAATTGAATGAATTACAATTATAATCTGTGCTCGACACATCTATTGACAGACAATTTCTAGACACAATGTGAGAGACACAAATAATAAATGATCTTCTCATTGGAAACATTACGTTCAAAATTTTATCTAACTCAATGATCTAACGAATTCGCGTCAGATACCGGAACTTTTAATCTCTATCTCTGAAGGGTTGGCGCAGCGGATGGCTCTTTGCGGCGCCTCGAGTAAGCGCGGATATCACGATGGGAAGTGCAATCACTGAGGGAAGTACAATGTGTATGCGGCGTCCATTATCCCTCGAGCCGGGTGCTATATCGAGATGTAATCGAGCACATTGATTTGCTCAGTGCAGACGCACCGAACAAGCAGTTTCCAACTCCGAGGTTCGTGTCAATCGACTCGCGCACGTTGGATACGCTCAGTCCGCAAATTACCGCTCGATCGTACGTGTTTACTAACGTCATGATTGGAGATCAAGCCACAGTCTCGATAATCTCAACAGACAAAAGTGAAAATTTTGCTTCAACAATCCTATTCACAATCAGTTGTTCGCGTCACCGAGATTTTCTTCGCGCGAATTTTTTCCAAATAGAATCATCATCGCAACGATACTGCTATTACTGCTCTTTCACCGTTTTAATACCTGTAAATGTTATCGCCATCGCGATATTTCCGTGGAAGTCAATCTTTCTCAAGTGGTCATCCGGTATGCATTTTAAACATCGTTTCGCTTGCACGACGATAGTTAATATGGATTGCTTCCCCTTTCTTTTTAAAACCGCTCGTTTTTGCATTGTTCACGGAACAACCGACGAGTTGCGTTTGAGCGTTAACGACCTGGTCTGGTATTTGCGCGATACGATTTGTTGCATGAAGAGGAAAGGTAGCGTGTCCTTTTCATTTACTGAGTTTGCATCTTTTAAGTTAGCAATAAAGTTTTACGCAAGATGACGAAATGGCGAAAATACCGAACACACATGTCGAAAAATAAAGAAAACAAAATATAATTCTAATTATGCAAACTACATGTTTTTCGTTCTATACAACGATCTGAATTTAATAATAATGCCCATCAGCATTACGATTTTATTATCGTACTTGATCATTCATAATAAAATATTCAATAAAAATGATAAATAATTGCTGTGTTTTGCATATCTTTATGCTAATGAATTCGTATTTATCGTCCAATAAAATCTGTTCAAGATTGAAAGTCACTTATGTAAACAAAATCTACGAAAATCAAAATAATTAAAAGGCTTTACTACTGAATGTTGTCAATTTCCTGCGCACTTAAAATACTGAAACAAGCCCTAAAAATTGCGAGTGAATTAATAAAATCTTGTTGAGAAATGGATTGACTACGTAATTCGTATTTGTATAAATTAATCGTCTTATCATAATATCTAGAAGGCGCGCGTTCTTGTTCGCTTTAATGGTATCTGCGCTAATACGTTTCTTTTACGACGTGGTAAGAATCCCCAAAGGAAAATTTAGTTGAAAGCGCAAGCAACATTGCGCCATTAATTTTCCAGACATCGTGGAAATTATTAACCTGAACCTCTTATTTTCCACTTTTGCCCATCGACATGCCTGCTGCCGTATCATTTAGCATGTAAATATATGTAAATATAAAACGCGCGCGCATATGTTTTAAAGAAGAACTGGGTTGCCGTGCTCGCATATTTGTATGCGTTTTCTCACCATTACGTAATTTTGTTCATTACACCACAATTGAGTGAAACGTGAGCTACGTTGAGATGTAACGATCTTAAATACCTAACACGTAAGTGACACGTAAGTGAGAAGCACTTAACATGCGCATGTTCGACATTTACCGAAAGGGCAAGCTCGAGATTTATTAAGAGATATAGAACAATCACAAATATGAAACTATATATGTTTAATTTTTTTTTATAAAAAGATACTATTTTTAAAAATTTTTTAAGTTGATATTACACATTAAACAGTCATGCTACTTTGTTATAATTTCAAACATCGAATCAATTCCAATATTATTGCAGTCTATTTAATATTCGATGTGCTTATTGATTCTGACTGGATCAATATTAAACGCTTATATATTTTACATTAAGTGGACGAAATTAAATCGAGTTTAACGAAGACGCAAAGTCAGCCAAGCTTTTATTTATGCATTCTTTTTGCAATGTGTGCTAACTTCGGAGAAATTTTGTAAGAACACCTTGGCGAATGCGGGCGCACTTTTGTCGAGAGACGGACGACCTATCGACAGAAGTAACGGACATCCACGAGTGCGTTTTTAGGGCGCGCGTGAGAACCGACGCCCAAAAAACGATTCACGGTCCTCTAATAACACGTCCGCGACCGCGCGGCATTACCGGCAAATACGGTAATTTACCGAAAGTAGCCTTACCGGATGGCCACAACAATGCGGTTAGCCAAGCAAAAAGTCGGCCGCTCGCTCGACGCCGCCGAAACGATCTCCACCTCGCCGATTGAACAACAGGCCCTCCACAGCCAGCAGTCAATCGTCGTTGCAGCGTGCTTTTGGCGGGCAATACTTAACGACTGCACCCCGAAATTTATTCCCTTCTTCGCTACGCTCCGGCTCCGCTATATTATTTAAAAACGTACGGCGACGCACGTACTCCCCGATATTTCCCCGTGTTATTATTCTCGAGAGGGTTATATCGAGAATTTGCGGAGCAGTTGTTACGATAGCCACGCTTAACTGCGGCCAGCAGCCATCGAGACGGGTCATCCGCGACAGGTCGCTTTAAAATTCATTATGTCGCTCTGCCAAATAATTACGGAGATCCTGCATACTCCATAATTGACATATAGATACGTTCGCGCTTATAAATTCATCTCTATGTTTTTAGATTTATGAAACGTCCACCGGAGAATAGATGTTACGTTTATTTCTCTTTCAAGATGTTTTTGAAATAAAACCACGTTTCTTGATTGCGTTTAAAGTTGTTTGTTACGCTTTATAGATTATTGGAAAATAAAATAAAATTCCATCACCTTATTGTCTTTTCACGTAAGCAATTTCATGTACGAGATTATTTTCTATTGTTTAAAAATGAAAATTCAAATGTATATATAATATTATTCAACACGTAACGTTCTAAAACGTTATTTATCGAGATACAATTCAGACGGTCTATTATGGTTATTATTACGATTATTATATGTCTGACTATTGCATGAGATTCAGACATTTCCTTTCCACTCGTATACGTGTATCGTGCGAATCTCTTTAACGTTCGAGATTATTTCAACGCTCGTAAAGGATGTCCTATTCACGAAATGTCGTATCCGAGCGACCTGGGTAATAAGCGTAAGCAGTTAGGCTGCCGGCCTGAAAATTTGATTTGAGCGCGCAACCCTCGACGCGTGCTGGCGAGAGCAGATAAGGGAAAACGACTGCGGAGTGCGACGTACGCGCGAATAGAGACACGGGGGCGGAGGACGGGGGCGGCCACGAGACTCTCTCGGACAGAACGCAAAGCGCGCTTCGCCTCGGAAGCGTGTGTGCTATAGACGGCGGGACGCTATCCGGTCGATACAGGCAACCAGACTAGGAAGTAAACCCGGGCATCAACCTCTCTGCCTACCACCCATCACCCTACTCCGCCACAACCTCGACGGCGGCGGCGGCGGCGGGCGGGGAGAGAGGAACCCCCCTCGATCTCTCTCGAATTCGCTCATCGGCGAACGGGTGCAACGACCTCGTCGACGTCGTCGCCGTCGCCGTCGCCGTCGCCGTCGCCGTCGAGAGAAATTTGGATCCAGAACAACTTCCACAACTTCTCGCGGAAATTGCTCGTGTTAGCTACCACAAGTGCCATCGATGGTGACAATCGAACGTGATTTTTTTCACGGTTGACTCTTCGCGAAACTTATCGAGGAGATCTGATCTTCTATTGATCGTCAGAAAAAAGCGGGGTGTAAATGGCATTAATAGACGGTATGTTTAGAATTGGTGTTTTTTTAGAAAAGAAAAAATTAGAATTCTATAATATTTAGAATATAAAAGTGTATTAGACATTTGATTTATGTAAAAATGATTTGATTAAAGTGAAAAATAGTTAAAAATCTGAGCTTTGATTCGAATAAAGTAAAAAAAAAATCATAAAATAATAATTTAATATTTATATATTAACGAAAATGTCAGAATAAGAATATGTAATGCTTGATTGTTTTAATATTTGATAAAGTTATCACAATCTCTTTTATCATTAAGATGTAACCTAATCATATGCTGTTTAACCATATAGGGCTATCTCCATCGCAAATTTATTTCTGTCACCTGAAAGACATTGCAACCTCGATATGTCGGTCTTCGAATTTTCCGCATTTGCGATCTCATGCTTCCCAAGAATATAAATATCACTTCTACTATTGGCACACCCGGTATATCCCAGGTCATCGAGATCGAACTTCGATCGAGACTACCAGACGGCGGCAATGAGTTACCGACCTTAAAGAATGCATTGTGCATTTGATTTATGCATAATCGATTTTGCGCGCGACGTAAATTTTAATGCGACGCGACGTTGCGCTTCGTGATTCTAGAGAGGATCTGTGCCAAGGTAATCGAAACCTAACACTATCCAACTTGTATTTATTTGATTCTCTGAACCATCTTCCAATCCTTTCCAAATAGATGCATTTCAAATTTTTAATTTACCGTCTAAAGAATTTTTTAATACTATTTGAAAAATGTTATTAAACAACGTAATAAAGTTTGATATCTTAATTTACTTAATATTAATTAATAAATTCATCCACTTAATATTCATTCCACTACATTTTAATTTAAAATATGGTCCTTTATAAATATAGGAATGAAGTAACTGGAAATACTAAAGACAGATTTATGTGTATATTAAATTTTTTTTCACCTAAGTATAATCGATAATATATTTTCAAAAAGAGTATCTATATATTAAACGTATTCTATATATAAAATATTCGCTTCAGTACTTAAATAAATCAGAGTTCTTCACGTTATAACGATCTCTATTATTATGTCCGCATACGCATTTTATTGGAAATTAGAGTAAATAAGTAAATTGATACGTCGTGCTCTTAACTAGTAATTCAGCCTATTTTATGCGTTAGTACGACGTAATTATCAGGAGATGGCGAATAATTGTAGAGGTGAAATAATGGAGTTTGCGATGCATTCGCGCAGCATCAGCTTATCAAGCAACGGCGGCTCTCGTTAAAACTGAATGCAAGGTATTAAATCTGCTGCAGCTTCAACGTTTCAAAAGAATCATGTACAAATACGAAAGTCGTGACTTTAATACGCAATTTAAACCCGTAATCAAACAGTGTCCTAAAAACATGAATTAACAGGAAATTATGCTTATTTATCACGCGCCAACGTATTCAAATTTACGGCATACAATGATCTTATTTTACTCCGAGATATAGATCCTCTAGCCTGTGGGGTTAAATTATCTCTGCATTTACATATTTATAAGATTATACACGTCTAGATATGTAGAAATCGTTGACGCAGTCATAACAAGCGCGCATTCGTAAGAGGAACGTTTACCGTAGCGTAGGAATGTTTACTCGAGCAATCGCTCAGTGTAAATGCAAAACGATGTAGGATGAAAATATTCCTCATACCGTCTATGCTGACTATTTATGCTTTCTTCTGTAATATAACTTTACTTACTCTGTAATATATTTCATTTACTCCCAGCGATATTGTTCACTTTCATCTTTTTTTTCTTTGAAACAGTAATGCACTTTTAATTACGTCAAATTATCAAGGATACAACATAAGAAGCCTATTAAGGTCAACAATAAAAATTTTAAGGAAATATTTCAAGAAAGTAAAAAATTAATCTTTACCATGTATTAAAAAAATTTTTCGTTCAACTTTTTAATAAATCGTAGGTTCAGAGATAGCTGAATCGTTGCGAGAGAGAGGGGAGAGAGAGAGAGAGAGAGAGAGAGAGAGAGAGAGAGAGAGAGAATGGAAGCTGCGTGGCACAAGTCAATTGTAATAGGCCGCACGTGCATCGGTCGAATAAAACAAATGTCGCGCGACCGTGTGTCGCGTTTCAATCTACTTTCTAGTCAGATAACGGGTTCTTTCGTTAGCGCCGTTCAGGTTAATAACCCGCGAATCGAAGATATCGGAGATTCATGAAGGAAGTTAAAGTCCCTCGTCAGTTTCGAGTAAATATTTACAACAAAATTTTCAACAACTCGAGCGTTTTCCTTCATCTGTGATAAATTTTTCAGAGAGAAAGAGATACATGAGTAGATGGCATATTTTGATAAATGTACGTGTTGGAAAAAGTTATCGCAGCATTTTGAAGAAAAAGAGTACCTATAATATTTCTGCAATCCTTAATTGTAAGTGGAGATTCATAGTTATTCATAGTTATTCTTACGCGAATAAACAGGGCGGTTTATAATGCAAATGCATTTTAATACACAATAAAGCGCAATGCTGATAGTGTGTTATTTCAGCTGTTCAACTAGCTTTCATCATTAATCTCAAGCGCTTAGCACGTATCTGGATCCATGTCGCTTTTAAAGCAGCCGCTTCTAAAAATTACAAAATCGATTCATCTATCCAGTAAACACTTGCCTCGAATAGAGTAATATATGAATTTTTTCATCACTACAATTTGTTTATAACAAAGCTAACAGCAATGACAATTCTTGCAAAATATATCAGATAAGTAAAATATATATTTTTTATATGTCTGTGTACGGCAATTAACTTAAGAATTATAGTTATCTCATTTTTTGTAAACAATTACCTAGGGAATTTTTATACCTAATTAAAATTATTACTATTATTGCTTTTCAATTTATTGGCATTTGAGAACATTATGGCTTTATTCACAATTTTCTGAAAAAAGTAAGGAACCAAATAAATATTGAACCGAACAAGCATGTTAAGTAGTTAATTATAATAGTACTTCTAAATAATTTAATTAATATAACATTTTGTTTTCTTGCGGGTTTTCGGTAGAATTGTATATTTGAAGCTTCATAAAAAATAGTTATTAAAAAAAATATGTTCAAAAAAAGAAAACTTTACAATTCATTTTCTCGCTATTTTAAAAACATTCCAAGTTAAACATTCCAGGATTGAACTATTCCCAGAATAACCGTATACTTTACTAATATAGCACTTTGAGTGTAAAGAATTTTTATACGTATAATTTTTATGGTATCAAAGAGCTGTAAAAGATCACAACATAACTTCTTTTACAATAACACGAGAATTGCAATTTTCGAACTATTCTGAATATTTGAAATTTGGAATAGTACAACATGTAAAGATTATTCAAATTCTTTTAGTATCACCGTTATAATCCCATATATGAAAACTTGTTATCCTCTTCTATCTCTGATGTAAATATATGTATAGCACGTCGAAAGACGATATTGAGCTCGTTGACTCTGCGACGTATTGCGGAACGAAAGTTCCTGCTTTACATGAAAATTATGTTCGCGATCTGATGCAAGAGGCAAAAGCTGACATGCCGCCATCAGAGGGAAACAGTATCTGACTTAGTTTCACCTCCGCGCACGAAGACGCCGATAAAATTCCGCCGTGGTCTTCGGCTACGTAGAAAAGTAGGACACGGCTCTCGCCTGACGAGCAGAGACATAGAGGCTACGTATTTGCATCTTTGAATAACGTTATATTCATACGTATATTCATATCACTTATAATAAAACGATTCAATATCATTGCTTATAAGTCGCATAACGTCCGATGATTGTTCCAACTATCGATACGATTCACTTAACGTCAATTTTTCCCAGCGACCATTTATTTTCCTTAAGTCTTAATATACGTATGAGAAAAATGTGTTCTGCATTCTAAGAACATGTTTCTCCTCTGATTAAAAATTGTCCAAAACAAGAAGTTCAAACGAGAAATTGATCCGGCGTTCATCGAATCGTCGTTCGATTCTGAGGGTGCATTCCAGTACCGAGATTCGCCTATTGACTCGATCTCGTCCTTAGTTATCGCGCGCGCAAAAGAGCGCGTGACATAAAGAGGCGCGACGCGATCGACGTCATCGTGTGGGTGTAGACGATACTATCTCTAAGTCCGTCGCGAGGGCATTGCACCGTGCGTGCATACGCGCGACGGAGGAGGACTTGCATCACTTAGTTCGCTCCTTAAGGCTCTTTAGTCTTTCTCGGTATGCCGACACCGTACGCGACTACGCCGTCTTCGCAGTCGTAGTAGTCAACGTCGTCGTCAAATTGACACACTCGCACCTGCGGTGATTCTCTGCGAGTCTCAAGACTCTCTTTTTTTCAGGCAGCACACCGTGCCACATCTCTTCTCTCGTGACACTGAACGCCGCGATAGAACGCTGAGTCTCTCGCGATATGATATCGAATAACACGAATACAAATAAACCTAGAACGTCTCTGTGTAAAATTAATATAAAATATAAAGTATCTTATTTCAGATAGATTTTTTTGAACAAACAACAAATTAGAAACATTGTTGACATTTCCTGTACAAGACTGTCAACTCGTCAATGATCTTTAAGTTTGAATGGACGATTAAAAGTGACAGGCTTCATCATATAGAAGGTTTTGTCGTATATTTAACTTTATATAATTAAAGATTATTTTATTATTATTTTTATTACTGTATAAAAAAATTTTTTTATATCGAGAATATAGTTATACAGATATATATTTACTATCGTATATTATTTATATCTCAAATTATAGGAATCTGAGATTTTTTGTGATTAAACTTTCACAATCTCGATGTGCTCACACGGTGAAAAAAAATATCAAGTCGTCGAAGGCTTATTCTAAATTGGAGTAGCATCAATATCGGGGTACAAGTGGTTGCGCATGTTTTGTCATTATCATTAGATTTCTAGTGTTCTACGACTTACAATTATCTTCTCGTTTGTCGTATTGAACCGAGAGAGATACTAGTTCCTTCCTCATTGAAGTACCAAGTTGTCGATACATCGACTGTATATATGTATATCGGATAATCTCGACTTCGTCATCGGCGACAAATATCGATGTCCCAGACGATAAGATTCTCGTTGCAGACGGACACGGTATAACGGGATGCGCAAACGAGTCGCAGCAAGTGATGCCACGTAGCGATTTTTACGCTAATTATCGCGATCTCTCCGGTGACCGAGCGATGGATTAAACGTAGCGCATATATTGTAGTATACGCGGAACTCGTATATCGCTGCTGCCGCTGCCGCGATATAAGAGTAAACAGGAAGATATCAGCCACGCGTCTAAGCGACAAGCGTAAATCGTACATTGCAAGTTATAATTATTATCATACGCAACCGCCTGGGAAATAAACAAGCATTAAAAGCTCGCTGGCTCGATGCTGTCTCTTAATCTGTATAATCAACCGCGCGATAAGCGATTGCAATATTTGCAATAGACAAGGTAAATCGTTAATCGTGTGTGTGTGTCGACAGAATTGCGTTATGCATCTTATTGTTTTATTTGTTAACGTTCTATTATTTTACTTATATCTAGTTCACATTCGACGATTTTTTTTTTGAAATAATTTTTCTCTAAATAGACTATATTTATTCTTCTTGAATTAGATCGGAATTAATTAATTTTTAGTAATTAATTAATTTGTAATCAACATAATTTGTCAAATATACTACGTTTATTTATACTGTTTAAATTATGAAGAGTTATATTTCAATATTTTTTTAATATAATGAAGCATAACGCCGTGTTTTAAAAAAAAATCGAATATGTAAAATAAAAATAAAAGAGGAAATAATTAAATATTATAATATTAATTTATAAATACATTAAGAAAACATTCTTCCGTCATTTTAATTTAATTTACAGAAATCCAAATCAAAATTGTCAAAATACACAATTAAATCTATAATGTCAAATTTAACTTAATGTGAATCGTGACTGCTTCTAATTAAATATATCGTTATTTTATACTAAAATAATGGTTAAATTTGACACTATATAATGTCAAATTTAATTATCGTTAAAGTAAAAAATAACGTGTATTTAGTAGGAGCAGACTCACATTAGGTTAAATTTGACACTATAGATTTAACAGTGTACATAACTTCATTACTTGAGGTTCTGTCCTTCTGAAATTTTACAGATTTATATTTTATATATATTTTATATATATATATATATATATATATATACACGAAAGCAACACACATTGCGGAAACTGTAAAACAAGATCGTCGAGGAAAATTATACGAAGCAGCTGTTCCTCTCGTTAGTATCCGGTATTATTTGCGATTTGTGTAGTACCGACATCACTAATATCACTGACAAGCGCGCGCAATAATTTCACTTGGGTCGCATTCAAACCGTTAAAATCGCCATAATTAACGTCAAACCGTCCACCGCGCACAAACGCACGAAGGATTATAATAGCTTCACCTTCAAATATACATGATGACGATCCGTATGTGACGCGCGCGACATTATTGCTGACCATGATACACGGACGTTTTTACCAAGATTTTTACGCTTGTGTCACCTTGATGATCAAATTTTCCAGCGTATTAGCAGTCCTTGAATAAAACACTGCAATGGTTTTTGAATGATCCCTTATCGAGCCTTCAAATCATATCTAAATGCAAGATTTCGCATCAAATTTCGTTATCCTGATGAGCAGTGTCATGGAACGACAGCTGGTTGAGATTATTAATTATGACACACAAAATAATATAAAATATTAAAGCACATCTTTATTACAAAATAATCTTACGTTGTATTAGGTGTTGGAATTAATTCGTAGCGTTTTTTAATGAAAGAATGTTATTTATTTCACATGAGCATTAAAAAATACATTAATGAAAGTACTTCCCATCACTTGTAAAACGCTACGAATTAATTCCAACACCTAATATAATTTAGCAAAATGTAATAGTATAATATTAAAAAGAGAGAAATGCATGAAATGAATAAAAATTATATTTTAATAGCAGCTTTTGAATTCTTTAATTTTGACATTTGAGTTTTTAGTTATTTGTAAGTACTCCTTGAAAGTACTATAATTACAATAACTTTTGGATACGTATTTTCGTTATATAATCAAATAATTATTATTTTAACACATGCGTTCTCGTAATATACATTCTTATTACTAACAATGTATACACAGACATATATTAGGTGTTGGAATTAATTCGTAGCGTTTTACAAGTGATGGGAAGTACTTTCATTAATGTATTTTTTAATGCTCATGTGAAATAAATAACATTCTTTCATTAAAAAACGCTACGAATTAATTCCAACACCTAATAGAATTTCAAGATTTAAACAAATTAACATTTAATTTTTAAATTTAAAAAATTACTGAAAGGAATAGTACATAAAGTGCGACAAACTTGGATTTTCCATAAGAATTATTATTCTTTTCACAAAATATATCACTATCCCAATTAAACAAATTTTTAACGGGACTTTTAAGACAGATTGCAATTTATATTGTATTCCGTACATTCATTCATTATCCTCCGAACTGTCCCCAATGTTGTCGTTCGTCCGTTTGTACGATAGCCGATAGGACTTCGGCCTCGACACAGCGTTCCAAACGAGGAACGTCTAATAAGCAGCAATGCTCGCTGCCAAGGAAGGAAGGTTATCGCGCTCGGTACCAAGGATCTCGCCGAGGCGTGTTAACCGCGAAGAGGATTGCAACGACGCGACGGTTTGCCGGCGGCTTGTTTCGCCTGCATGCGTACGCACTGCGTACGAGCTGCGAGCGCGTAGCTGCTACGCCGCGCGTGGAAGAGACAACACTCTCTCGCAGAGAGGCGTTGCGCGAGAGAGTCGGTATCTTCGGCGAACTGGCAGAGTAGTGGTGGTTGGCCACCCCTGGCCTGGATACCGTGAAGTGTTGTTCACCTCCGTGTGAAAGTACTCGCGCGCTGCACGCACGTACGCACGTACGCACGTACGCATGTCGCGGGCGCGCGAGCGTCTCGTGAGTCCGAGTGGAGGAGCTCGTTCACGCATGTACACATCGACACACCGTGTGCATGTCGCGCTGCATATCGTCACATAAGAGATGTGGACACTACGCTATGGGCACGCATGTACGCACGGTGCAACGGCCGAGAAGTGTGGGCAGAGCTTGTACGTCGATGCTATGCGTTTATAGTAGAGGGCACGGTTGTTTTGCAGATTCAGTATCCTTCAGGAAAGTGTTCTCCGTCTCATCTTCGGCACGGTTGATACGAATTACGAAATAATAATGAATAATGCATTACTTTAGTTAATTGATGTTTTTATCATTCGTTCTTGTACGTAGGATTGCCAGGTCCTCCAGTGGGTCTTTAATGAGAAAAAGGAAATATCCGAGGATTTTTAATGTAGTGTTCGAAATGTATGAAAGTATTCGAAACCTATATATGTGTGTGCTCTTATTAATATTAAAGTCTTAATTAATTCATAATCTTTGACTCGAGAAAATTTTATTCGCATTTTTCTCGAATAGCCAAAATGCGAATAGTTTTAACGTTTTTATTCGTCAATACTATAATAATAAGATCAAGATCGAACAAAGTCAAATGATTCATATGACAAAAATATCCGAAAAAGATTTTCTCGACTGAATTTTCTTGCGGGAGACGTTACAGTAATATGTAGTACCCGGAAAAATTGCGTTCAGAAATTAATTCTATAAAAATGCATATCCAAACGCCTGTGTTGTCGCGTAGTAGTTCGAGCGGAACGATTTATCACAAAGTGGTTATATTGACTGTTCGCATTTCCGATCAGCGATTACGAAATTTCATCGGCGCTTTGAAGGTAAGTGCCGGAGCTGGTCCCAAATTGGGTGTCTGTCTCTCGCTCTCGTTGCTTCTCGTCCAGGGTCCCGTTCTCCCATTTCGTCGTCCTCCCTTTCGTCCCTCCCGCAACCCCTTCGCTGCAGCAACGTAGGTAGTCTCCCCCTCTTGCCGTCACGCACTTCCGTCGTCGTCTTTACGTCGCCGTTCTCCACAGCTGCCCGGCCACGACATAACCGAAAGGACCACATTGGAGCGGAGTGATGTACCGTTACGTGGTAGAATGGCGGTTGGTTGTTAGTATGGCAGTGTGTTAGCCGGGCAGGATCATCGTAGGTAGGTTGGTTGGTAGACAGGCAGCGCCGAGCGCGCGTGTGCTGGTCGGTGCTGGTGTGGGTGTGGGTGTGGGTGTGGGTGTACGTTGTGTACGGTGAAGGTAGTGCGAACGGGAAACGCGAGGACGAAGACGACGTAAAGAGGACGAGGAAGATCTACTACGGACCACCTCACCTAGGAGGTGAGGATGCAACAGCTGTGCGCTGCAGCTCGTAGGTAGTCGGGGAGAGAGAGAGAACCTGTCCCTACAAATCTTTATAACCGCTACCATCGTCCTCTCCTGTCGTTCACTTCTTTATCCGTTTCTTTTATCCTGCCACGTTTCTCTCCCTTTTCCTACCTCTCGTTCTTCATTCTTCTTCTCATGATAGTGACATGTGCCAGCGTTGGCGTACGATGTATGTATATCAGAATCCCTCAGCGGCTTTTCTTTGCACGTATTGTGATAGTATATCTGCCACCCCTGGGACGAAGTAATTCTGCGAGCGTTTGATCATTATGATCTCAACGCGAGAACGATAAAAACGATGATGGACCGGAATTAGGCAAGAAGATCGTTCTTAAAATACGAGTAATAAATTTTGGAAAAGTACAGAAGGAAAGAGTTGCCGCCATTATTAGCTTTGCGAAATTAGAGATACATTATTAAAAGTTGCAGCAGATAATAATATCTGTCGTACGAAATATTTTAGAAAATTTTCTTTGAAAAAAATATTAGATATATAAAATGCTAGAAAAATTTTAATTAAATTGAATATTGAATGATTTATAATAATTACAATATATTTATTTGTAAATTTTTACACAATTATAAAAAGAATCCTTTCGGTCAGTTTCCTATAAGAGAATTCAACAAATATATACCGAATGTGACGAAAGTCGAACACTATGATCTCAGAAATATCCAGGACAATCATTACGTGACAAACTCAACATATTCGGGATGAAGATTAATCTCTTACACGTCGCGATGCAAATATTTGCGCGTTGGCAAGTTGTGTCACTATGAGTGACTCTCCAGCTGTCACGACGTACAACGCGATATATTGCGTTGTCAATGGGACCACAAAATTCTACGCAACTTGATATAAAAACAGATTACTAAATTCGTCTATGCACCAGTCTCGGCAAGACTTTCCGCCTGTGATCTAATCTGACAGTTCAGATGCCTAATTTAATCCGGCTATCAAGGGTTTAATTGCGAAGGAGGAAAAAGCTAAGCTGTGAACGTCATCGTGAATATTAATATCGTGACTAGCAACGTCAAGAGGGGCGGGTCCTGTTCGTGTTTGCCCAGTCCATTTCTAATGCGAACAACGTTAAAAGACAATTAATCTGAATAACTCAGTCTAAACTCGCGTCCTACATTTTGTGACATAGTCACGTTTTCGCGTTGAACATATCTAAACGTGTATAATCGAGATAAGTTAGGATATAATTTTGATTAAAAAATTTTGTTATACTCTAATTATTTGTTTTAGTTATTTAAATACTCATTTAAACTCATTCTAGTATAAATTAATTGTAAAATATCATATAAGAACAATTAAATATCGAAATTATTAAACGTATGATAAAAATGATTAAATAAGAGACGTTTAAGTTAAATAAAGGATTTATCAGTGGTCTAGAGATTACCATGTAGTATCTCAGTCACAGTTAATTCATCTTAGACGTTGGAACTTCTGACGCACTACGATAATAAACGTTGCATGGTGCAACAGTGCTTTCGTAATGAATGCAATTTATAAAGATTCCACCGTTTTGGTAATACGATGACAGTAAGAAGATAAGCGTTGATCGCGTTATATTCTTGTTTCAATTATATTGATGAAATTTATATCTCTTTGCGCACAGTTTATTGGTTGATTACATCTAACCGGCGCGACGAAGTTATTTCTCACAATAACGCCGAGAAAGAAAGATATATATAAATGTATCGCCACTGACTTAATCGGCTCCTTGCCAACTTATCCATATCCTGCGAGCTAATCTGCATCGCACGCTCGAATTGTAATAACATTACCACCGCCATTTCGGAATTGAAGTTTAATGCCGACGATTGTTACCGCTCTATTGGAACGTCTTCCGGCGCGTGATACTCAAATAACATAAAATCATAGAAAATCTGCCCGCTGTTTTATTCTCCCATGTTCCCACCCTTGTCTGCGAACGGGATCGTAAAATCTAAGATCGAGGAAACATAAAAGATGCGGGGAGGACCATAAAATTTCGTTAGCCGATCTGATACGGGATGGCTAAGAGACGAGCGTCGTCGCGTCGCATCGACGGCAGGGAATGAAAGAGGCATTAAGCAACAGTCGAGAGAAAGAGAGAGAGAGAAAAGGGGATCGACTTATCCGAAATTCCACCGTAGAAGGTTACGCCGCGTTCCCCTCTAGAACCTCTACCCTTTTCTCTCTCTTTCTCGTTCTCTCGCACAAATGAGCAGACTCTTACCTCCCAATTCCCGATAACTTGAGATCTGAAGGACGCAGACCGAGCAGCAACGCATAAAGAGGAAAGACACGGCAACGTAAAAGGTTTGGAAAGTCCGATAACGAGCGCGATGAATACGACGGCGCGACGCGGGATCGCCACGATGGTGTCGAGCGTGGGTGTCGCTGTCGCTGGAATTGATCGCGCGACTAGCCCGCTTGGCTAGTCCGGCCACGTTGTGGATCCGCGCCAAGAGCCAGCCGGGGCCGTTCCTGTTCCCGGGTAAACGTCGCCTTCATGGCCGTCGACCTAAACATTGTCCGAGTTAACAAGGTGACAGAATAATACGCGAGACTCTCTCTCTCTCTCGAAGACATGCCCTCTGTCTCTCTCTCTTGCTCTCTTGCTATCTCGAAAATTTCGTCTCGAGTCTGGTTGGAAGTTTCTGATCTACCGCAAGGAGGTGAAGGATTTTACGTGCGGTTTGAACTTTGCGTTACTTGCGTCTTTTAATAGTTTTTGTGGAAATTCGATGATTGATAACTGTAAATTTCGAATTGTCAAATTCGAATATAATTTTGATCGACTACTAGCAATTTACAATACCTAGCAAAAAGCAGAAGATGCAAGTTTTTGAACGTTGAGTTTTTATGTTGAGTTTTAAGCTTTTAACACAAATAAGCGAAGAAGACTAGCATATTCAAAGCAAATCTTGGTGTTTAATAATATTTTTGCATGAATCTTACGCAGTATTCAGTTCGAGCAAATTACGCGTTAAATATTTGTCGGTCTTGAAATCGCATTGAATCGTGAAACTGAGCTGGAGTAAGTTCTGAAGTCGTTAAGTCATAAGTTTTTAAGTCGTATATATATTTCAACGACCGAGAAGGATTGTTCAGATACGAAAGCAAGCAGATAACGCATTGCTGAGGTATTAGATAAAGCTGTAGTCTAGGGCAGAATTATGAAACCATCGGCGTAAAGTCGAGTCGAGAGACGGTCGAATCTTTACGAAGCAGAACTTCTAAGCGGGTTTCTTTTTCGAAACAAAACGGGCAAAGGCGCATTCCCCAACGAACGTCGGGCGATGCTTCACAATGGCGTCTGAGATAGTCTGATGAGGTTATTTGTTACATTGTTCGGATATAATGGAGTGGGCCTTGCAACGAATCGCCCTGATCCCCCTTTCTGGCGCTGGAAGGATCTCTCTGGACGAATCTTTGACGATGCGTTAGCCCGCCGCTGGTTTCAGGGTCAACCGAAAATTTTAGAGAGAATAGATTTATAAGTAATTGTCTCTCCAGTTTCAAGAATAGAACATTAATTTCATTCTAGAGATTTAGCAAAATCGAACAAATGAATTCAATATATAATTCAATTATGATACAAAAAAAGAAAGAAATATTTGTGACAGCGATAAAAGTAATTAAAAGCAGATTTTCACGATAGATCACTGAATTCGATAAGTGACATAAACATATTTTGTAGAACATGTCTTCATTTATCGATTATAAGATTTTTTAAATATCTGTGAAGAAATTAGTATCTCCTTAATTCTCGCTATTAACCCTTTAAATGATACGAACGCATATTTATTGATGATCCTGTTTCGAAGTGGTACATTTACATTTTCCGTGTTAATTCCTGAATGATGTGCACGTATGTATATATGTTTTCAATTCCAGAGTGTATAATATAAATTTATAATTATCATTATCATTTTTCATTATCATTATTGGAAAAACTCACTACGAAGGTGTAATCGGGCATAAAAAAAAATCACACCACTCAAAGGATTAATGAACATTTGTGAATAATTTACAGTTAAATTTCAAAGATGTAAGTTTCACGATTTCAGCTAATTACTCGGAATAAGCATGAAATCAGCAGCATATATAACATAATATAAACGTCGCGTTTTAAGATATCTCCAAACATCGCTACGATCTCGCTTATAAATGCGAATTAAAACGCAAGTTAATAAAGTAAATCGCGGTAAATGAAACAACGACGTTAAGCTTCTGTTATCGCGATCTTTATGCGACGCCCGACAGTTCCCGAGGGTAATACAGCGAGAGAGAGAGAGAGAGAGAGAGAGAAAGGGGAAAGCTCTCCATCTGCACGATTATATTACAATCACATTGCCTGGTCGACGACGACCCCGACATCCTTGACCCGCGAACAAATCTTACGGACTCTGTCGACCCAAAGACTCTCCTCGGTCCTCCTCCGGGCCGCGACCTGGAGGCCTGGGTCTCAGGGTCCGGCCCGGAGCAACGGTGAATGTGTATATGTCTTGCGTGCCTGGTACACCCGCGCGGACGCACGTAACGCATACACACGCACGCAGATGCAGTCTCGGCGCGCCGATACGGGAAGCCACGTTCGAACGAACAAAGAAGATCGCCCCACGTCGCGTCCGTTCGTCCGTTCGTCCCGTCCATCCGCGAGGAGGAGCGCCAAGGACTCCGGTGCAATTAATTCTTCGTCACTGGCTCGCGATAGGTGCAGGACGTTCGACGGGGAAGAACGAAGGAGAAAGCATTGCAAGCAGAAAGTGCGAGGAAGAGAAACGCAAAAAAGAGAAGAGAGAGAGAGAGAGAGAGAGAGAGAGAGAGAGAGAGAGAGGGGCAAAGAAAAGAAAAGAGAGCTGGCGAGAGAAAAGAAGAGAGAAAAGCGGAACATCCGGACCCCTGGAGACGGATGAACATGCATATATGTAGTATACGTCAAGCCACTGTCGGACAACGTGTGCATAATTGAGTACGCGCGCGCGTGCGGCCGGATTGGTATATACGAGAGGGAGAGAGAGAGAGAGAGAGAGAGTGTGTCTGTACTGGTCTGTAGTCTGTACATACATAAAAGCCAAAATAAGCGTTACGCGTATATCTCTGCGCGCGTGTACGTGTCTGCGAGCGCGCGATCGGACTGGGGGGAGTGTCTGGTCTCGCCCGGCGTTGAATGCGCTGTGTAATCACCACCTACCATGTAAACGCCCCGACAATGGTAATAGCTCGTTTAGAGCACTCACATGCGGTTAATTTCGCGATTCCTCACCGCACCGCTCCGCACCGCGCGACGCCGCGCCGACGGAGATTTTCCTCCTATCGGTCGCCCGGTCGGTGATACCGACTCCGGTCTTCTGTGTCGGTGTTGATTTGGATGGAGGAGAATTCATGTGGGAGCTAGTGCTAAAAGAAACGAAAAGAAAGTGACGTGTCTTTCGTCTCAATAGTGAGATTTCTATTTTCGTATATACGGCATCAAATCGCTGGCAGAGTTAGTCGCAAACCGCGGATCGGTTAGATCCGCGCAATCCGTGCTGATGGTAGCACGATATATTTATCGAGATCTCAGATCGAGACGAATTTTTGCGGGTTCGACTGATGGACACACGGCGGCGACGTGCGAATCGGCATCGCTTCTTTCGGCAGAGACAGCCGCCCGTCGTAAATCACTTTCCGCAAAAGCCTTCGCGCGCGGGTGGTCTCGTCGCGGTTGATTCGCGAGAATGCAGCCGCACGACATAGAAATGCGATTAACTCTTCAATGTCCTTTTCGAGGGAATCTTTATATTATATTAATATTAATATTATATAGAAACTGAATCTATAACGCAAAGGAGTATATTAAGTAGTCTTTATATAACCAATGAGAATTTATAATGATTAAAGTCTTTTATGGAATGTTACATCACGGATAGGTAAATATTTTAAGTCGAACAACTATAAGAGAAGAACAAACCGTGTTTAAAATCGTGAACGCGGTCCGTATATATAAGAAGATTGAGAAATTTCGTATATCGAAATAACATAATACGGAGATATTGCATCTCTAAATGTCTATCGATCGA
Organism: Acromyrmex echinatior; assembly: GCF_000204515.1. Next base: position 696,438 of record NW_011626984.1, read on the forward strand.
TCTGTCAGGAAGGAAGAAAAATATTTAATCATTTATCTTTTGCTTTACAATCTCACGAATTACATCGATTTATCATTACATCGGGACTCAGTTTATAAAATTGATTTGCAACGTATTTTTTAAAAAGAAAATGAATAAAGTATACTGCGACGGAACACCGCAATCATTATTCGATTCCGAGGAAAACAGTTTTCGCATTTTAGAAAGCAAGCTGACGTTGATATTGTTTTATTTCGCAGCACGCTGGTATCGGGAACGCGCGTCGCAGAGAGTAAGGCATTACGGATTAGAATTCCTAGCCGGAAGTAGGCCGCGCGGGAGGCACTGCAACATTGTATTATTGCCAAGTCATTCCGCTGATGCTGTACTTTGTCAATTCCTATTATTTCCCACCTTCCCACGTCTTACATCCGCCCGCGAGGCAAATGTTCCTTCCGCTTCGCGCGAGACCTGCATTCAAGAGTGGCTGTGACACAGTTTGCGTGTATCGCGCTGGCTTATTGCGCTTATTGTCGGAGTTAGTATCTCGTCCACTTCGTACTTCCAACGACTCACGAATGAGCTCTAGCGACCTCTTAACTTCTACATGCAAACGCGATGTTGATCACCTGAGACTTTGCCTTACGTTAAAATCAAATTTTCCTAAATCCGTCGCTGTCGTAAAAAAAAAAAAAAAAAAAAAAAATGTTAATCTTGATAAAAGGCAGAAGAAATCTTGAAATTAAACCAGAGAGGAAAAAGAAACGTAATGAGAATTTACTCTACAAATTTGCCCCAGTTTTCACAGTAGAAATATTTTAATATGGCCTTAAATGCGCAACACAGTAGGAATGTTTAAAACTATTTATTCTGGCATAAAGCTTAACCATAAATTACAGCAATAAAATTGCCCGCGTCGAGAACTGTTCTTCGAAATTTTAAAGAAATTTCGAGACGGCGTGCTTGTACGAGAGATAAAGATATGTTCAATAACGTGGATAAAACATTAATATCGGCTTAACAATAACCGGATATATTTCGACCGAACGAGGACGCAGTCCTCCAGACAGTATTTCTGATATATTAATAGCCGCCGATAATAATCACGCGTAGGTACGCCAATAACATATTAACGCAGACCGACGCTACAATACGTCAATAAGGCTGAGTTGCAGAAATGCGATATCTCGGGTTTGTATTTAATACCGCGCCGTCATTACAATCGCCATGTACAGTTATCCTCGACCCCGTGTCCCGTACTCCCGGAATATTCCCGCAATGTTACAGCGGAACGCACTTTACGCTTTCATCACAGGGGCATATAATTAGCGTGCAATTCAAGCTCTTTTTTTCCATGCGTTTCTGGAAAATGTATACGTCCGCTTCATTGGCGAAAGGTAATATACCGCATTGCGCCAAGGATATTTACAATACGCCGGTATGCGATGAGGAGCGAGATCATTACTAAAGGAATGTCCAGTACAACGCGTTTCTGGTTTACCGCATTCTTCTGCGAAGAGCTACGCTCTTTATTATCATCGCATTCAATATCGTAGACGTGCCGTTCTCTGCTTTTGATCACGCAACTGATTATGTCCAATGTGTGATACGTCTAATAAAGAAATAATAAAAATGAGACTTTTTTTTAAGTTTCCACCAACAGATAAAAGTATATACTATGTCATACTCCTACAAGAGAAGTAATGCAAGATGAAATTTTTCCAATTTTGTATTATGTACGGAATGTGTTTTAAATTGACCTTCAATTAGGAAAAGTGATGTAAGTTGAATTGAAATATTCTCGAAAGAAAAATGATACAAATAGGAGTTTTTATTGTATAATAGAGATAACGCATATAAATATGTTACTTCTCGAATACTTGAAACAAGCAATTTGTAATTAGCTCAATATATAATTTACTTTCCTCTCTTCTGAACAACTTTATATTTTCGACTGATATCGCTTTTCTCGTTGGGATGCGATATATTGTATATTTATGAATATGAGCTTGTTATATAAAATATTGCAAAGTATCTTGTTATTCTCACATCTTTTTTCAAGTATATATATATATGTACATATAAATTATGCATGCATAATATCATATAAAGCTATATTGTTAGTATAGAATATGAAAGTAGCGCGCGTATCTCTAAAAATGTCAAAGAGTGAAAGTGTTATGGAAGAAAAACGGCAACGTCTTCCTCTCTGCTTCTACATTTTAGATACGCGTGACCTCGAAACTTGGGGTGAAGCACCTTGTAATAACTATGAGGCTAACGCCTTAACTCGTAGAAGGATCTTAACAGGGTAACAAGACAACCCTCGCATGACATTCTTTCAGAACCCAGTTAGACTCGGGGTCAGCGAGGACGTTTGTCGGTTTGTATCCTTTACCTACACCAATGCCGATGAGAAAAGTGACCAATCGGTCATCTGGGAACTCGTCCAAGTATCCGAGAACGTACTGGGACGAGCCGATCGTAACTGAGACCATCGTTGTCACGGCTATCGTCGTGCGATCCGCAGGTGCGTCATGATCAGTTTGCGAGTAAATGTGTGAATATACATATATTGCACACACATATCTGCAGTTAGTCCGAGCCACAATTCGCGACATGGGACGCGCGGTCTCGAATTCAATCAGTCGGACCTCCTCAAGTAAAAGATTGGATGGACTGTTTTGGCAGCCTCTGATTGGTCCGCTATATTTTTCGATGCTTAAGACAAAATGAAATACGTGGATATCTTATTCTATCTTATGCATAATCTAGCTCATTCTATCTTAAACAGATCCTGAAAAATATGGTGGACTGAACGTATGTTATCCAATCTCTTACTTCAGGATCTCTAGGCGTCCCGTCATTTTTCCATTCCTTCTTATTTGTTTCTTTTCTCAATAAATTATTAGCTTATTGCTTAAACGCTCTTTTTCGTTTTTGTACTACTAAAAACGTCTTAATAAATCTCAAGCATGGTTCGAAGATGAATGTAGAAAAGGTTGTATATCCACATCTCTAAAACTTAATATATTTATTCAAATTCTTTTATATATATATATATACACACATATAACGATGGAGGTTAATTCTTTGGCAGAGATGACTCTATTTCATGTCAAGAAATCCACAGGGAAAAAAAACGACGGTATAGTTATCGGACACCTTGTGTATGCCATGCAACTACTCTCTCCTTCTCCCAAGTTTTCTTGCTCCTCATGATGTTTCTCCGTCTTCGCATACACTAGTTTACCTCCTCGCAAAGAAGTCAGGTGCTTCTCTCTTTTTCTCCTTTCTGTCTACCTCGCTCTTTTTCCCTTCCCGGTAATGCCGTTTCTCCGTCTGTTTGCAAGCAAGCGCACACCAGTTTACCTTAGAGAAGGAAGGTTCTACTTTCACTCGAGGACTCTCGATCTACAAACGGAGAGCAGAGGGTGTCACTCGTCTCACCGTTGTTGAGGAAAATAGGCCGACGAGTTTTCATTCATTGCCCTTATATCCAACGTGAATTAACGAGCTCGTAAGCCTGGACGGATGAGCGTATTGAATTATAATTAATCGGAGTAAATTAACTCACGGTTTCATCATTCTCTATTAATGAAAGGAACAATTTTGACACTTTATGCAATTTATATTTGTGTCAATGGACAATTAACTATTGTACAATTAATTACTGTATAATTCTCACAAATTTAATTCCAAATTTATTTCAATTGCAAGCTAGTGGTATCGAGAAACATTCACTTAGCAAATATATACACATTTTGTACACATATTTATAATATCATTATAATGCTTGATTGCTAATTACTAAGTTTCCAAATATACATAGCTATTATAGAATATGTTATATCGCAATTCTAAAGATATTTGTATAAATTTTGTGAAACTTATATCTTTATGAGTTGGAGGGCGTGGGACATTCTAAAGATCGATTGATTAGCGTTAATTCCAGACGGATTTCCGGTTGTTACTATCCAATTTCTAACGGCATAATCCGGGATTTATAATAAGCCTCGCAGTCTTCAACTTTGCAAAGTAGCGACATCGACGATGGCCGTTCATTTGTCTTTGTCCCAGTATAAAGTCGACCGCTATCTTGACACATTGGTTAAAGCAGTTACCGGTGACATACTAATTGTCCATATATATGTTCGTCCTCTCTATGAGATTGTCATTGTCCGTACGAGAGACAATAGTATGTGCATTTATGTTGGCAAATCTCTCTGTCAGAAATTACGCTGTTACGCAACGAGACGCCACATCGTTATTCTTATCGAGATATATCCAATGATAGATGAGATATTTCATGAAATCATACCATTCACATTCAAAAAACGCAAATAATACATGTCACTCTATTTGAAAAATATTTTGCAACTTTTTGCTATTGTTTATTGATTTATTGGAATGTCCATTTGTATACATATAAGCTAAAAATGGCGAAGACATTAATTATACAGTGATGTCATTAATCCTTTTAATCGTAATCTCCATGATCTAATTTTGTTCACTCTGGGAATCGACCTTGTTTTTTCTTTCATACATTTTAGCTCGAGCTAAACTCTGCTGCCATTAATTCAGGATATAACAGACGAAATTGTAAACAATGTTGATAAAAGTGTTCGCTCTCTTTTTCTCTTATCCAGATAAATTATTTTTGCAACCAAGAGGGGCTTAATAATAATAATAATAATAATAATAATAATAATAATAATAATAATAATAATAATAATATAATGTGATGCAATACGTAATTTCAACGATGATGTATTCTTTTCCTCTAATAAAAGCGTAGAAGAATAACAAGCAATTCTGAAGCGCTTTATGCATTAAAAAGAATATTCTCTATTCTTTAACAAACGAACAATGAATCAAATGTATATAAATAATTTATAAATTCACAAATCAACGTATAATGGCTTATTTAATCCGCTTTATATCAATTATGCTGAAATGCACTATTATATGTATATTCGATCGACCTGTTTCCGACATGTAATAATAATCAGCAATCTTAGCTTTACCATTAGTCCTTTGGATCCCGCATGGCCGACCGAGTTCTACTTCTAAACATCGCGAAAAGATCTCTCAAGCTCTGACGATCGGTGCGCGATGACTTTTTTCCTCTCAATCCGGATCGAGCTGCTTTGCAACAATAAAAACTACATCCACATGGCCCATCCCGCCGCTACGCCATCGTCGAGATACTTGGGGGTTTAAAAGGCGCGGTGCAACCCGCGCGGATATATATCCTCCCGCCTCGTTCGTGCAAATATTGGCGGGACGTGGAATTTCGGGTATATTTTAAGAGATTCATCTGGCGAGAGTCGAAACGTTCCGAGAAGCAATTTCGATCTTTACGATGCTTATTCTCGAGCGCCGGTGCACCGACGCCCGAAAAACAAGACAGAGTCCGCGTGTAGTCCTCTGCCTCGTTGTCGTAGTCATCCTCCGCCTCCTCCTCTGTCTCTCTTCTTCTTCTTCTTCTTCGAAAAAGTTGCAAGTAATCCTGAACAACAATCGGCATTTCGCAGTTTCCTTTTTTCAAGGTCAGGAAATCGATGTACCACCGGTACCGTCGCCATCGTTCCTTTTCCTTCATCGCCATCGCGATTTCTTCCTCTCTTCTTCTTCTTCTTCTTCTTCTTCTTCGTCGTCTGTTTCTTGCCTATCTTTTTTTTTCCTCTTCGCCACGGTGGTTGCGTGTTAAATGTCAATGGCGGCGATCGTCGCATGTGTATTTATCCGAGTGACTGCATTTGGGCAGCCTTGGTAGGCGCTAAAATTCTCACTTTCGGTCTCGTTGAGGTCAGCCAGCGCGGACCTAGCCGAAATTCCGAGCGCTGATTCATCGCGAGATCGTGCGTGATACCGAGAGATCCCGAATGCGAAAGAGAAAGAGAGAGAGAGAGAGAGGAGGGGAGGGAGAGGGAAAGGAAAGAAAAAAGAGGGAAGAGAAGTGAGAGAGAGAAAGAGATTTCTTTCGCAAAGAGCAAAGCGCAACTTCGTTGCATCGTTTATTAATTATATCGCGCAATTGTGCAGCATGCAAAACATACGTTGTGATTTTCATCAGATTTTTATGGAGCTCGACGTAATGGCGGAACGTGATCCACGTGATCCAACGTATTCGATCAAAACAAGACAGGTACGCCGGCGCAGCTCAGGTCCGGCCAGACGGTCTGTCGACTTTGAGTAATATTGATCGGCGAGCGACGTTTACTTTGCATATTTTGACAAATTCGCACTAGCCCGCCTAAATGCACTAGCTGGATGCAACCGTCGTTTCTGAGAATACACCATATCAAAAACGTGTAATAAAACTAAGCCCAACTTTATTGGCTTCAAGAAAAAATGCAAATTAATGTCTGATATTAGAGCGCGACATGATGACAGAAAGAGAGAGAGAGAGAGAGAGAGAGAGAGAGAGAGAGAGAGGGGGGGGGAGCTATCTATCGATAGCATAGATAAACTTTCTTAAGAAAAATTGTAGTTTTATTGCTAGATTGTATGTTTAGTTTTATAAAAAAAAAAGAATCAATTGTTTATAACAAAACGAAAGCTGTAAAAATGAGATAGGGAAAGTTGACATATCAATCATATATACCATTCAGAATTTACAATGATTATACTGTATGTGGTTATCTGGTAAACAGATCTGTTGTCGACAAATTGATTTATGAAAGATATAACGGAATTATAATATCACCTGTATCAACGCATGCGTTTTAGTCATGACGCGAGATAGCAGAGGAAAGACCGGCAAACATTTTGCAATCTTTTTAAATATTTTTCAAGATTTCGACACTGTAGATTTGAATCATGCTGTAATAATAGAAATCAAATTAGTTTCAAAGCTGATTTCATTTAAATGTATAAAATACGCGTACAATAAGTAGTATGTGCACAGAGATAATCTGATACGTTTAACCACAAGGAGGAAGAAATCTGTCAATGCGTGATTTCAATCTCCTATCGCCAGGATTGGGTAGTGCTAAGTTAAAAAGATAAAAGTTAAGATAAAAAGATAATTAATTTTAACTTAACTTAGTTACATTTTAGAATCTTAACTTTGTAACATTATTTAATTACATTTTATCCGTAACTATTAATTTTTTATTTAATTCTTTGAAGTTAAGTCTCAGACATAATACGCGGCAATAGCGATAACTTGAAATGAAGTGAAAATTGCAAAAGTGAGCAAATTTACTAGGTGTTGACCAATGAAATTATAAATATTCTAATGAATTTGCTCACTTTGGTAATTTTCACCTCATTACAAATTACACAATCGATTTCAATCTGTCAGAAACCGTGTATTTCGATGTATCTAGTTTCTGATAGGTGATTGAAATTTATTATTTCTTATTATTATCGCTACTCCCTCGTATTGTGTCTGAAGCTTTAGTCATACAGGCTAGTATTCATAGTCGAATCTTACATACTAAACAGTATATATAAACAAACATATAAATAAAATGTAGAGTATTTTCTAAATGAAGTATATATTTGCCATTTCCGTTATTTGTAAGACTGAAACCTTAGAATCATGAATTTAAAAAATATAAAAAAAAAAACAAATTTAACTTTTAACTTTTCAATTACTTTTTTTTTATTAACTTAACTTTTAATTCAGTTAATTTCATCATATATTAACTTGTACCTTAACTAAGTTAAATTTTCAAGGTTGTTAACTTTAACTTAACTTAGTTAAAAAAAAAAAGTTGACTTACCCAACCCTGCCTATTGCGAATATAAATAAGCTTGCAACGTGTCACAACGAGCTCGCACTTGCAAATATAGAAATATCGCTGCTAAATAAATAATTTTATTGGATTACCCATCGCGTGTAACTTACGCAATATCCTTGCAGCGTACAAACTACAAGTAAACATGCTCCTGGTAAAATAGAGTAAAAATAGCGTATGACGACTTTAGCGCGAAAAAAAAGATACCAATATAAACTTGATCATCGATATACGTGCGACTTATTACGAAGACAAGCGCGAAATGTAAGCCGACGTAGAATCTTGGAGGAGCGAGGAAATCGTACCGTGACCGGATATATGACGATAAAACCGAAAGTGGCGTGACGTGGGTCCGCGCCCCGGGTTTCCCCCCCACAATCCTACCCCCTGCTCACCCGTCGTTCTCCTCCTCCTCCTCCTCCTCCTCCTCCTCCTCCTTCTCTTGCTTCTTCTCTTTCTCCTCGTCTCATTCCTCACTCTTTCTCTTCTCTCTCGCAGCGCCGGTCGTTTATGCTCTCGCCAAGGTTGTGTTCCGTGTGACCATGCTCAAAGCCATGTCGTATATATGCAAAGTAAATGCAAGGTCGTTCGCGCGTGTCTCTGCTCACAGCGCGTGTGTACCAGCCTTCGTGCGTGCATGCGTGCGTGCATGCGTGCGTGCGTGCGTGCGTGCGTGCGTGCGTGCGTGCGAGCGAACATGTCGTGCGTGCGAGCGAGCGTGCGTTCGCGCGCGCGAGTAGCGTGCGAGGAGCGTGGAATGACGTGGCCGCGATCTTGGCAAAAATTGCCGACGTTTCGACGGAAAGCTCGGCTGCTTGACCGAGACAAAACTAGGCCTTGAAGTGTCGCGAAGTACCGGGCACACGTCGCGTCGCCGCCGCGTCGCGCGCCCACCAGATCTTGCATCCGATCGGGAGATCATCGAGTCTACGAGACGCGCTACGAGCGATCGTACTGTGACTTTATTGAATTTTCGATAATGTTCCTTTACAGTAAAAAAAAAAAAAAAGTTTTCAGAGGAAAGTTTTCACGCGGAATCGAAAGTTTTGACCTACATCGACTCGACTCTAACCGGAGTTATATCGCGTTTTCGTTATGTTATTTGTTTCCAATATAAATTATGAAAATCTCTGAAATCGAAATAATAAGCAAATCGATAGCTGAATTATATGTTTACAAATGAATCAGATAAATTGAAATAGTTTAAGTATTTTAAAGGCAAAATTGTTGCAACACCGATAATATCTTCTTTTTTTTTTACTCAGATATTTTTTGTATTATCTTATTTGTAGAATCATAATTTCGAACGGAAATGTGATAAATTAAAATTAATTATTCTAATTTAAATACAATAAAAATAAGACAGTAGATATAAGAAAGACCGAAAGCGAAATTATCTTCCTTAATACGCTTCGCGTAATTAATCGCTGACAGAAAAAAATCCTCAGCAAGTATATAAATTTTCGAATAATACTATAGCGAGCAAGAACAGAACGATGCTTCGCGCGCGCCTTGCGTTCCAAGTATGTGGAGTAAAGGCTGAACCTTGAATGATATTTATTGGCCTGTTCTGCATACTAGACTCAAAAATAGCTGATTCATTGTACGTAGTAGTGCGACTTTCATTCACGTAACAATCCGCGCACGTGGATTCTGAATCCGCACGCGAGAAACCTCAATGTCACTGTGATTGTTAACAGAAATCTACAAGTTGATCTACTGATCGACCATTCAGCGATAGATATGCAAATCTCGAGATATCTCGTGATATATATTTTCTTATAAATATTAAATAGCGAGGGTGAAAAAATACGGTTCAGGGGCACTTCGTATATTCATAATTTAATAAATGAAATAGAATACGCGACTAGACGCATTAGAATCTAAACGTTATGATTAATAGACGCGAGAGTAGATAAATCAGAAAATTTTAAAGATTATAATTTTCTCAGTTCTACGTAAATATCTGAATTTTAAAAATTATCGCATCAAAGTATTCATTCACTAGAAACAAGTTGTTCTCTTTTTCGTATGTAAATTTTCGCTTTTAGTTCTACATTATGTTGAGATATTTAGAAAGATTCTTCATAATTTCCAGCTAAAAAAGAGAATAGAAATAATTTCTGGCGACGATTTATGATTTTTTTTCATTACAACTCGAATGTATAATGAAAATTTAATTCATAATGTCATGTATTAGAGTTTTGTAGGAATATATATAGATTCACTTTCGATTGATATCGTAACGTTATCTCAAGTCGCTTGCTCAGAGATAAGGGCAGCAGTGTATACATTCTTATCGGACACCTATATCCTCATTAAATGGCTGAGATATATTTAGTTTAGATGTATCAAATTATGTTGGAAACTCCCTAATCATCTATAATTAAAAGAAATCGAAAGTTCCGAACGATCATAATTCTTTAACTTATTATTAACACGAACTGAACATAGACATATGTAACAAGATAACATTTTTAAAAAACTATAATTTTATCTTAATTAACTCTAATCATATTCAAGCGTAAATTTTTTTCTTACATGCACTAGACTTTATTCTTTATATGTAGCTAAGACTGCTATTTAACGAGAGAGAAAGAGAGAGCACACAATTCTTTTCTATAAAGAAATTGTACCGACTTTTTAAATGAGCAGCATCTCTATGGTCGATTATCTGTGCAATTTTTTTTATCTTAAATAAACAAACGAAATCTACCTTCTTATTTCGATTAACTATCGAGACGGCGACCACCACCCGTTCACATAAAGATGCAATTATATTGGTAGTTAATAAAAGTTCGGTTTCGGGCTGACGGAGAGAGGCGGTACATGATTACGCTCTGAGAGACTTTAATCCCGACTTTTAACCAACTTTGCTGGTCCGAGCCGTGGCAAGAGTGCGTGCATTCGTCTACGTGCAGACGGTGATGTGTGCGCGGTACACACGCACTGTAACCACGTTGGACTACCTGGATGTGCCCGGGCTCCAATGGTCCGCATTCCAAAAGTCAAGGACTCTCTCTCGAACCGATCCGGACGTCGGAGACGTCTCCTCTCTTTTCGCCACGTATCTCGCCTTCTCAGCCTCTCTCTCTCGCACGTCTTATCGCGTCTTTCCTCGTTCTCGACCGCGAATGAGCGGTCCAGAAAAGTGCTTACGATCTGGCGAATCATTCCGAATATACCCCCATTGTATAATACGCTTGATCGACGAGCAACTGCATCAGATCCTCGCAAAAAGAACGATGAACGAAATATCATCGCAATGGTCATCGTTATGTGGAATTATGTCTATGCAGGCACCGACCGCGTGAATTCAATCACATTTCCAATATTTCGGATAAATTTACAGCAAATGTTTTTCTTTTTATTGAAAACTGTTAATAAGATTCTTGCAGTAATATGCTCCGATGATTAAATCAATTTCCATTATCTCTTCAATAATATTGTTACTGGCTGGCTCGATTATTGAATGTATGTAACGAAATGTAATGTGATATGTGTAACAATTTAATTTAGAACGATGCACAATCTTAAACAATCCGAAAATATTTACAGATTAAATTTTACTTTTCAATTATCTATCGAAAAAATATTATATCGTGAATACGTGAAAAACTCTGAAATTAAATAACGCTCGCTTATCGGGTGATGAGAGAATATATTCATATGCAGCTCGATTCAATCACGAGGAAACTAACGAGAAATTAATTTCAATCTGTTCATTACTTTGCAGCGTTACATCGGTCACGATACAATACACGTAGCAATTAAAAAAAAATTATATTACATTAATCGTGACTTATACTTGTACAATTACATTCACGAGTGTTATTTCGTTGCTAAATCTTCTCGCCATCCTAAAAACGAGTCCCGAAAGTAGAATACGCCATGCAAGGTTCGTTGATTAAAATCAAAAAGGCCTCGTCGGATATACCTTAATAAGGGAATCGTACCTTGACGGACAACCGGTGCGACAATGGCGTCGTGAAACGCACTTGATGGCGAAGTCGGTAATCCAAGGATATGGTTGGACGGTAAAAATACAGTTTTACGAACAGCCAAATAGTTACCTGCAAAATAAAAAAATATATCTAATTAGAAATTAAGATATTTGACACACACATATGTATAGTTTTATATAAAAAATTTTACCAATAATGCCTTATGTAAAACGCAATGAAATCAATTGTAATTCCGATCGATAATGTTATATCGAAAGGGCACATTTATTTTTCGCACAATTGCAGGGATAACAATTGTGCAGAAAAACAGAAAAATTAATTAAAGATAAAGCCGATCGATATCGAATAAAGTTAAGCGTAAATCTGCTATTGGAAATACAATATTCAGGACGATTGGATTTCCATCCAGTTTATTCGTAATTCTCGCAATAATCGAGAACGTCATTCATTAGGATTAGCGGTCGTAATCGAATCGGCGCTGAAATCGTCAATCGAGCGTTATATCTCGAATTTATAGTTCTTCCCTTCCTCCGCGAGACACGACCTGCAATCGGGGCAGCCGGTTAATGCACTATTGTTGGCGGCTCGAATGCGTCCGGTCACGTAGAAAAATGAGCGTCGTTCAACGATCATGAACCCGCGAAACAGTAAAGAGCAACAGGTTCCGCCGGGGCGCCGTTATCGTGCGAGTGACTTCGAGAACGAAGCAAGACATGACGTACTTCGCGCTCCTTCTCATCGTGTCTCTCTCTTTCTTCCTACCTTTCCTTCCTCTCTTTTTTCGCCGCGGCTCGCGAAGGCGGATGAAGGCGAGGATAAAGTCGAAAGGCATTCACCCTTGGTGAAAGTAGCTCCGCGATCGATGTCGCCGCATACGTGCGCGCAAGCCAGGAAGCTTTTCATGCCGAGAGAGTTTTATACATGTGACATTTCCGTTTCAAATATTACTCCAAATTTTTTCTATCAATACGAAATTGTCATCTCATTCAATATTGCACTTCTGCAATATGACCTTTGGTTAACAACGAACAATTGGATTTTTGTAAATAGTGATATCAGATTTCCAAACTGTTAGGCTGTACAAATCAGAGTTATAGTTCGTTTTTTGTATAATTTTCAGACATCTAACAAATAAATTTTTGCACAAAATCTTTCGAAAAAGTTGTCTCTGTTTTCACATTCTATTTGTTATTATAATTTCTTTTATTTTATTTATCTGATGTATAAGCTTAAAAGAATTGACAGTAAACACAAGATTATACTGAGCGAAACTTTTTTATCAAATTTTCTTGAAGTCAGAATATTTAGACGAGACACTTAGATTTTGATTTAATTAATAAAAAATAATAACTAAGTTTTTTTTAAAATAATTTTAACTTGTTTATTTCCATAAGAATGATGTGCAATTATTTTGCACATAATTTTTTAAATTCACATCATCGAAAGGAATCAATATTATCAAGTTAATGGAAATAATTATTAAGAATTTGATTGTTGATTTCGAGATGTAGCAACTCTCCTATAGACTCAAAATCAATAATTCTATATTTTTAGCTACTTCAGAGAGATAACTTGACGATAAACTTCTATAATGAATGAAAAAAAAAGATGAAAGGATGTTTTGAAGATGAACTAAAACTACATGGATAAATTTTGAACTAGTCATAGATATCACTTCAATTAAGTATTTATCCCAGTAGGTAATTAAGCCTTAGAATAAAATTTCTTGTTAAATCAAGATCTACTTCAAAATTTTAGAGCTCGCAAATTTTATCCTCATTTTCTCTACCATTGAAATTCAAGTCTTCGAATTATAATTTTCAACATTAAATGATATTAGAATAATCAATGAGATTTTCGTGTGCATGATTTTGTCACAGATGCACCAAAATATCTGTCTTCCTGATATTTTGATGATCCTTTCACATTGTCGATTCAAGTCTGCGGTTTTGAATCTTTGAGAACGGAAGGATCTTTAGAACGTCATCCTTAGGAGGACAGATATTTTGATGTATTTGATACAAAGTTGCACGCACGGAAATCTCGTTCATAGATCTTGACACGTACGAAGACTTCGTCGCAACAAAGCCTGGCTCAACGTGTCAAGCCTTTGTACAGACGAGGATTTAGAATGATTGCCTAGATCGCTTAGATTTGAGCTGTCTCGGGATTCGTGTAACTAACAGTCATCCCAGCGCGACTATTAGACAGGAGAACGGGCTTTCGCGTTTCCAACGAGGACCAACAACGAGGTCACTGACCTGCCGCACTAGGTTCAGTTAGCGTTCGGTTTGCGAACGGTGCCCATGACATGGCCGACTTCGTCAATCCTTCCCCTCCTTCGGCAATTAATGAGTCGTAATATGCATCGATCTTTGGAAGCCGACAATGACGAGTGTCGTCATCGTTTCACGATCGATTCTTCGGCAGACATGCGCGTGACGGCTTGAATTTTTATGCACAAGCAAGGTGACGCGAACTGCGCGAACCTCACATCTTCCCAATAGAACTTTGTGCGACATCGGCTGTTACAACAAGTACAATAACTTTCGTTATGAAATTCAGTTATTTCGATTGAAATTAAAATTCTAATTACGCAGAAGTCATCTCCATCATGTCTTCATATATTTCTCCGGCAGACATGCACGTATCTTCGTTTCCTGATATATACAAATGATCTTATGTTCTATCGTTATGTATAATTTCTATTGTTATCCATAAACATTGCTATTTATTCACGTCTACTACATGCTTCAGTTTCTAAGCGACATCTATCAGTTTATTTTACAAAAATTTCCGAATATATGTAGTTTCTTATCTCCTTTCTGCACGGAGTATATACATCTGCGTTATCTAACATTAGTGACTATTGAACCGGAGAGAATATATCTCACCGCTAGTCTAAACTATAACGGGTCACTGACCGCCGCGTCGCGAGCCAATGCGGTTAACGTTCATTTAATTAGTTACTTAGTGAAATAGTATCGGATACTTAGTGAAATTAGTATCAACACTCGAATGAGACAGACACCATTGAAAACTATGTCGAAATATCGCTTGCCCTAACTATTGATTAGGAATTTATCGAGTGAAGTTCATTGATCGGACTCCGTTTCTATTATCACACAATGGCGTTATCATTTATTCTTATTATTAATATTACAGTAGTATCGATAGAACAAATATTAGCTGGCGCCTATACGCCTATAGTATAGACATCGATTCGATCGATCATGAAGTCGGTACGTATTAAGCGATAAGTCGAAGAATTACAGTATTGTTTCTGATAGATTATTGTCCGCCGTGTTAACGAGTTCGGAAGGAATTTTATTATATGACCCATATACACTGAGATCATACTCCAAAATATTCCAAGAGGTCGTCGAACCGTCTGTTTTCGTTCCTAATGCTCACGATCGTTAGAAGCCAGACATCTCCCGATAAGATTTACATTCCCTCGCGCCTGCTGATGCCAAAATGACAAATGCGACCGTGAGACATGGAGCTTACGTATATGTTTCTCCATTACCCGACGAATCGATTTCCATTCCTTCGCCTTCTTTTGCAACGCTACTGCTCGTTTGAATAGCTTCAAATGCATTAAACGCCGAAGAAATACTCTCTAGCTGCAGCAACATGATTCGTTCTCTCTGTATTTATTTACCATATAAATCTTATATGCGGAGAACTTTAATAATAGACTCTGTTGCTGCGTAGCATTCGTCTCGTTTGATATTTTATTGGCATCGTATAATGCCCTTCCCCCTCCCCCTCCCCCTCTCCCCCCCGTCGTAACTGAAAGTTTTTTATATAGCACTTAAATTCTTTTCGTCTTCATCTGCTTGCCAAAATACCTCCTCGATGTTAGACGGAATAATTATCATAATACATTACCCAAATATATTTACGACACAATCGTATTTTACATAAATAATTGAATCGTGAAATTTGAACTAATATACGTGTAACAATATTCGGATATTCCTTATTATATTATTAAACGTCATTACTTGATTATATTATTCACATTTTACCTCGTTTCAACATTTTTTTTTGCATTGGACAATTATTATAAAAGTATATTTAAAACATATTAGACGATAAGATGATAAAAATACAACAGTACCATGAAAATTTAAAAAATCAAGATAGTTATCTATTAACTCATAACGATTTTCACTTGGATTTTTTCATAATTCTGCATAGCTTATTTGGACGTCTAACAGTAATTTCACAGTGACTGTTAGATCGACAAGTCTGTCTCGATACGTTCGAGCAGGTCACTCACCTTCCACGGTATATTCGAGCGGTTAGATTCATTAGGCGCCGAACATGTTACAAAACACTTGCCGTCAAATTGGATGAGTTTATCACGAGACGCATTGTAAGATGCCCTTACAACAATCGCAGGCCTAACGAATGGTTTATTAATTCCTTGTATACAACGATCTTTAGCTTCACGATTGCGTCACAGATAGTTTGGAATTTAATCTGCTCAAGGTGTTCCGAAAAAGATATGTACCGTTATAAGACCTATATTCCTAAAAAGGCATTATAACCATTTAATTATACGTTGGACGATTTAATTGAAGATTTATCGAAAGTTCTTCATCAATAATCGATCAGTTTTACATTCTATTGTTATTATAAAAATATTAGAATTAAACTGTTTTTAAACGACATTTTCGTGTTATCAGTTGTCTACACTATATAGTATCAACTGCTTGGCGCGTTAATTTATCAGACTACATTATGTTTAAAGGAACAAGTTTCAGTTTACCAAACATGTTGTTGTTGTTGCCTGTACAGGACAGCGCGAAAATGTGCAATGCGGAAGAGATTCATGTAATCAACCCAACGTTTATACTTGTATTTTGATCTCGAGTGACACAAAGGCCGTTAATAAGACAGACAGAAATCGAATTTCAATAAGATCGCTCGGATAAGATCGATCTGATTGCACTTCAAATCCTGCGATAAGAGTGTTTCCCAGCTTCATACGTGACGTGAGAAAGATTAGCGATACGGTTCGGTAGAATAAGCCAAGCAAGCGCACTTGTATTACGCGTGCACTACTAAACTAATTAACTACTTTAATGAGCCGTGATATAAGAGGTGAATATACGCGGTACTCACAAACGACGATATCGTAAATTCCAATGTCAATACGTATCGCCTCTTCAGTATCGAAGAGGAAAGCAGGATAAGTGACGCGATAGATTCTTATTTTACAGGAAATTGTTACTGATTTAAAACTATACGCGATAGTTTCTGTCAAAAATAATAAATTGACGAGTATATTGTATTTGAGGACAGTGGAATCTTTCTCGGAGAAAAGAAAATATCACATCTGTCTGCACTTTATCTTTCTTTCAGAGGTCATAACGACTGATATCGTTAGAAATAACATTTTATTGATATTATCACTTTTATATCATAATATTTTAACATAGTATATGTATAGTATATTATATAAGAATCGTGTGTTTCTAAACTGCTTTTCCAAACATAGCTTATTTGAAGAGATAGCATATTTAAAGAAAGATTCAAGAAACTATAATTTGAGAAATTCTAAATCATACAAATATTAGCTTATAAATATTAATAACTATTATAGTGTGCGTATTAAAAAAAAAAATCCAAATACAATATATAAATATTTTTTATTTTTAAAAGCGTGGTATGTGAATAAAGTTAAGTTAAAAAAATTATATAAATAATAAAAAATAATATTTTCTAAATCTCTCTCTCTCTCTCTCTCTCTCTCTCCAAATGTGCTTTGCAAAAAAAGAGAAGAGAAATTAAGCTCGGTATTTAAAGAGTCTGATATTTTTTCCCCAGACACAAACAGTGCCGAATACGCAATTCTAAAATAGAAACTCCGAAATTATACACAGATATGTATACAGGGTGAATATCGAATACTCTAAAAGATTTTAAGAAGATTCCTCACAAATTCAAGAACAAAAACATTATGACAATATGACCGAAACTGTTTCAAAAATACAGGTCGAAGTTAAAGATAAACTTCGTATTGTTTAAAGTTTCAAAATAATTCGAGTGGTATATTCAAAATTTTTGGAAAAAAACAAAATTTTCCTTCAACCTTGACACCCTACATAGATATAGTCACGTGAAGTTTTCGTCTTGAATTTGTGCGAGAGATCACCTCTCAAGAACTTTTAGAGTATTTAGTATCCAAATACATCGTGGAAACGAACGTGGTTATAATTTTAAAACGTATAAAAAGAACAGCATAAGAAACCACAGCACAAGTTACAGTTTGTGATATTTAATTATTATTACATTAATTAAAACATTAAACGTTTCGGCCACAATCTGGCCATCTGCAGTAATCAATAATATTCAATAATATTCTTAAAACGCAGAGTTACATCTAGTTGACGTTAAATTCAACCGTCGTGTGTTATAATTATATAAACGTGTTCTTTACTACGTGAAGATGCTTCATACAATATTTAGTATCCACCCTGTATACTACGTGTCTAGTAATCGCGTTCTAATGCAACGCATATAAAACAGACACGCGTACGAGACGTAGTGCAAAGAGAGTTGCCTCGCGGTCCGCCTGGAGACTCTGGTTTTTCGCAGGTGCAGACACCGTAGTCCGGTCCAGGACAAAAATGCGATACCGCCGTATCAGGTCGACGCGCAGCAATGGAATATTGGCCGCGCTACCGGAATCGGAGCTCGCTCGTGCATTAACATATTTAATATGTCGCGAGTGCATATACGCGCGCGCGCATTGCGCAGCGTTCGTCTCGCGCGTTTCTCGACTTTTGTATGTGTATGTACGCACGCATATACCGGCGCGTGCGCGGCACTATGCACTCGACCGAGTCATTGACCCGCGTATAAAACACATACACGTAGGCGTCGCATCGCCGCCACCGTGCGAGCGAGCGAACAAACGAACGCGCGCACGTTCTCTCGTCTAACGACGATGACGACGATGTTGACGACGACGATAGCGGAATTGACGGTCTCGAAGATGGTATAGCGATGGGTGCAACGACGGGTGCAGCAAACTCGTAACGTTGCACAATGCGCGGTGTCGTCGCTCGCGGGGATTCGTGCGTCTCCTCGTTATTATCGTTGACGGGCAGACACGAGAGAACCGCGAAAATGCGTTGGGAAATTTCCAGCATGCAGCCGGCTGCGGAACTCGTCGAGATATGCGATTCTACGCGTTGACGACGACGACGACAAGTCGCTTTCACGCGGACACGCGTCGTAGGATTTTGTTTGAGGGGCTTCCTACGAATTCAGAGGGATGAAAAGACGTCCTCTCCCGCATTTCTCGACACATTCAATTATACTGGGAAGAAACTTTTTTTGATATTATGAAATATTATTATGAAAAGTAGCGAGTAATTTGTAGGAAATTTTATGGAATTGCTTAGATAAGGTCTTAGGCCGGTTGTTTCATTTTCAGATAAATTATGTGGTAATTTTATCTATTAGATAAACAAAAGAATAAAAGAGTAAGACGATAAAAGAATAAGAGAGTGAGATGAAGTTTACCGAAAAGTGAAACAATCCAGTCTTAAGAAAATAAAATGACACCAATGAAATGAATTCGATAAAGCCCATATCAGATTAGAGACTTAGATTGAATTAACTAATCAAAAGAGAGGAAATTAATAGGTTTAGTAAACTTTGCTTTGATTAGTCAAATTCAATCTCAACCTTTAATCTATTTAGACGGAAAAACAACACACATAAGACAATAAGATAAATTTGGAACAAGCACAAAAAATAAGTAAAAAGATTAAATACGAATTTTTTTAAGATCGTTCAAATATTTTTGCAATCAAAATCTGTGTTATTTTATATTTTCTTGATATCATCACTTTTTTAAATTAGACATGTAACAAAGATTTATTGGATCCAAATCCATTGAAATTTTACGCTAAAGAAACTCAGATGTATCTTTACATAATAAATTTATTTATTCAGTTTATAAGTTCACTTCCGCTTGATCGAACATAAATAAAATATCTAATAACAATCTGTATATCAATGCAGAAAGAATTTGAATTTCCTTATAATGAGGATCTGGCTCTCTGTTCGTTATAATGAAATTTGAATGCAGTTCAGGACGAAAATAGAAAACGGGTCAACCAAATGTCTCGTGCATGTTACAAAATTGCGTATTAACTAGCGCCACGTGTCAACCCAGGCTGCGTTTCCAAACGGTAAATAATGAAAATCAGAAAAATCAAAGTTCAACGGTTAAGATCATTTCACGATAATGTACAATAAAATTGTGTAATGTACAATTAAATTATGGTACGACATTTAAATTATGGCACTCGAGAGGGGGCGAAAAAAATTCACAATTATACGAATATGAATAAGAATTTTACGTAGAAGATGCGTTATAATTAGGCGGGAAGCCGCAAAGATTTCTTATTGCGACGACATCGCGCAATCAGTCGATTAAGTGCATTTCCAGATAAAGTGGTTCCTAACGAATGCAGTCTAGCTGGAGAGATTTTTCACGACGCGAATACTCAGTGGAGTAAGAGAAACGCTATCTATAATCCTTATTACGACAGAGCGTATATATTCTTCGCGAAAACGCGTGCGATGAAGAAATTGCGCAGCAGGGTTAACCGCGATGGCTTTAATTGGCGGTTAACGTAATGCTGCGGTGACAAAGGTACACCTTTTACAGGCCCGCTCATAACGTAATCACCTTGACGCGCGTATATGAAACGTCTGATGCCTGGGATCTTGTGTACACAAAATTAAAGTTTAAACTGCGCAGTTTGGCGCATAAAATCTTTTATATTTCCAGTGTTTAAGTAAAACAGCTTGAGTAACATATCTAATTCAGTCTTAAATTTCAACTCTTAAGTAGAGTCAAATTCGATAAATTCAAGATTCAATGTTGCAATTTAACAAAATTAATTTCGAGTTTCCATGTTAGCGTTACATGGATCTCCATTCCCCCTCCAAACGAAAAAATGAAAAAAAAAAAGTTTGCAGTTGAATACATATTACATTATAAATATTTCAAACTTAAATTAATTTCGGCCCAGTGCACGTAATCCTGCTAGCATTATAGTTATAATCTTTCTAGTACCAAATTTTATATTCCAACGAATAATATTTTCAGCAGCATCCTTTGGAAATTCAATCCTATAAAAAATAAACAAAAAAAACCCATTAAAACGGGAGCATATCGCTTGACTGAAAAGCGATCGCGAGATGCACTCATCGTCGAACTTGAATCGTCATCGCTTGGTAACGTGTGTTCCTGCAATCGCGACGCATGGGGTCAACCAGCCAACCACGACATCCGAAGGCCTCCAGGTTGACCAGTGCAGACCGCGCGAAGGGCCCGTAAAAAGTAGGAGAAAAGGGAGGTGTAAGGAGAGGGAAGGAGAGAGAGGGAGGGAGGGAGGGAGAGGGGGGAGAGAGAGAGAGAGAGAGAGAGACCCGCAGGACCCACTTGAAACGGCTGCGAAGGACCATAGTTGTTGACTCGCTGACTGACTAAACTAATGACATCGTTACTGACTGGCCTGGCCTTATGCTTCCCTCTCCATCTGCTCCAACTCTCCCTCTCTCGACGCTCTCCCCCGTCGCGTCGTCCCCGCAGGACCCACTTGAAACGGCTGCGAAGGACCATAGTTGTTGACTCGCTGACTGACTAAACTAATGACATCGTTACTGACTGGCCTGGCCTTATGCTTCCCTCTCCATCTGCTCCAACTCTCCCTCTCTCGACGCTCTCCCCCGTCGCGTCGTCCCGCTATCGCATCACCTCCTCCCTCTCATCCCTCTCCCCACACCTTCTGCTCTTCCCTACTACATGCACCTTCTCGGTCGCGATACCGCATCGCGCGGACATCGATGCACCGATGCGCACTCTCACGCGCGTGTTCGCGCACATTCACGCAGCCGCGCATTGAGCACAGACTGCCTGCGCTCACTGCCCGAGTTCAACGATCTCTCGCGGATCGCACCGTCTCGCTTTATCTCGCCCCGGTCGATTCGCGTGGTTTTCCTCTCTCTCTCTCTTCTTTCTCTCCCTCTCTCTCTTTCTCTCTTGCACACGCGCTCTCACACCGAGTATCGTCACCACGTCTCTCGCGCCCCTCGTCACCAATCCGACACTTCGTATCTCGTTCTGTCTCTTCCTGCCTCTCGTCCTTTCCTCTGTCCTCCTTCCCTCCTTTTCTCCCACCTATAGATTCCTCCTCTTCCTCTTTGCCGCTCTTTCTTCGCCACACGTTCCCTCCTCCGTCGCTACTCTCGCGGTTGCACTTTGTCTCTCTCTCTCTCTCTCTCTCTCTCTCTCTTCGTTTCCCGCACCGACGGCAATACCGAGCGCAACGGTCCCGAGCGGCAATGCGGACGACGCAGATGCACGCATTGGACTGTACAACGTTGGACGTTAATGGACTAGCGCGAGAGGAAAAGAGAGTGCACCGATCGGTATGTGAGCGGATTGCTGGTGTTACAGATGACTCGTTACGTTAGGCGATAATACTTAAATTGCATACAGACATGGCTATGTTTGGCCCAACTGGTACAAAATTATGTTATAATGAAAAGAAGAACAGATTTTAAAAGTTTAAAATCATTATTGAATGCCCACATTTCTACCAATGTAGATTAATTTTAATCTCTAGGTTTCTTTTATTCTTTATCTTTTTCTAATGCTCAGAAAAAGATAGAAATAAAATAGAGATAAACAATTTTGAAATTATTTGAGAGAAAATCAAATTACAAAATTTGTTAAGTGATTAAAGATATAATTGTGAATAAGACTGCATATATAACATTGAAATATGAAATTTATAAGCTATGTTGTTTTCATCTGACAACTAATAAACCGTTTCACAAGAGTGGAAATTATTTCGATACGTTTTTACATTTTATTTTAATTAAGCATTATACTATAAAATAGATTTTTATATTGCTTCTTTGCTGCTAATAATATCGTTAGATGTACCAAATATTATTTCACGATAATAAATAGATGAAAAGAAAAATAAATGAAAGAGAAATTTAACATAGTTGAGAATTTATACTTTAAGATTAGATTATTTAATGTGTTTTCGAGACACACATAATTTAGCATATCTGTTTTAACACATCTCCGTGTTTTCACGTATTTTCACGATCTACACATTTTATATATTTGTTTCCTATTATATATATATATATATATAAAATACTTAGTAGATTAAATACTTAATTACTATTAAATACTTAATAAATTACACCGTATTACGATAGATTTCATCTGATAACTATAGATAAGAAAGAATTCTCAGGAGGATGCGATCTGAACGCGACTCGCTATGCGATGCATAGCGAGTGTTTGCTTGCATTTACACGCGCACGGTGCAAGCAAGCGGCAAGCGCACGCATACACGCGCGGATGTCGGATACCGCCGAGAGTGAGAGTCCTACGAGATACGCACTCTACGCGTTGACACACAGCGCGCCTTTTGTGTATACACGCTCCAACTCGCGCCACGGAGTTGACGGAGTGTGCGTGCATATACAAGTGTGCGAGACGAGCAAATGCGAACATGTGTAAACGTCCAAGACTTGGTCGCATTTGCAAACGATGCGGGTACAATGTACCAAACGCAATTCAGCATCGTTCTCTACATCCGGTACATCGGTACGATTCGATTACACCTGCTGGCAAGTAATATCACATGCCTGAACCGATCCCGTTTTCATAAGAAGAGAAATTCGGAACGATTTCAAGAACGACGCTTGGATGTGAGTCTGATCGTTACATCGATTAAACCTGATTTAATTAAAATTCTTGATAAAATTAAGAAACTGAATTCGGAAAATGATAATATATAGGTACATATCGCTCATTTCGCTCTACGGATGACATTATTAAAAAAACAAAATTCATTTTCCAGAAAATGAATTTAAACGTATTGAATCAAGATTTTGTAATATTAAAATTTAATAATAACTGATTATACAGAAATAAAAAAAATATTTTTCTTTATATTTCTCTTCCTTTTTTAGAAGTAACTTAAAAATAAGTCTTGAGTTATATCGTTGTGGCAAATGAACGATATGACAGTAAATATAACGCAAATAAAAGAATGTTTGTACGTGTGTGTGTGTGTATGTACATATCTGAAGAAACAGTGCTCTTATTTCTAAAGCTTTTATCTCAAAAGCTAATGTAATTTTTTCGAGGTCACGAGTTAATTTAAAATATCACTTTCTGTAGTGCCGAATCTGAACTCGAACCAAAATTACGCTCGGCTTCGATCGTCGCACGAAAGAATATGGAACTAAAAATATATATGTATAGAGAAATCGCGTTTGTACGTTTCATCGTACTATATAGCCAGCACGAAGTCCTAAAATTACATTGAAATTACGCCGATCCTCAATCCCCCGCCTTCAACGAACACATATCGCGAGACACGCCACGAAAATCGCATCCGGCGAAAGTGTGACGAAATTGAGGTAGGCGCGTCAATTACGGCGCATCATGAGAAAATCACCACCGTAAGTACGTGACATGGACGAAGCAACATAGTCAGAATTGACCCCCGTGCTTAAAGGTCAGTGCGACGCGGTAGTAACGACTCGATGACCCACCATGATTGTACATATATTGCCCATCTTATCAAACGGCGCGCCGTCGACATTAAATTCTATCATTTCTTCATCCCTTCGCCTCCCCTACTTTCGACCTCACCCTCGCTCTTCAACGTCAGACTCGCCGAGATGACGAGGATCTCTCAAGACCGCAAACATGATGATCGTTGAATAATCTACGCGACAGAAGACACTTTGTTCGAATTTAGCATATTGATAAAATAACGTCTAGATTAAAATGTAAAATAAATTTATAAGTATAAATATTTCTACCTTATTTTTCAGTCATATTCAGTTATTCGAAGGATTTGTCTTTTCAGGAAAAATTGATTGGAAAATTTATAAATTTGTTTTATTTTATAATTTTTTTACTTGAAAGTGATTAAGTCAAATAAATCAAGAATCTATTACGCTTTTACTTTTATTTTTAATAATTTGCAAATTAAATTGTTCATGTTTCATTACTGAAATGAGCACACGAAATACTTTACACAACCGCTAATCGATATTTCCCTGCAAATAGTATTTATAGGATAACTTTTTGATCTCTTCTCAATTGGATTGTAATTTAAATTGGTTCACTTTTAATAATTTAACGTTACAAATAGCGATCACTTATTTAGAATTCATTATGTGTACATAAGTGGTACAAAATGCGATAGTATAATTAATAATGTTTGTTGGTAGAAAATTCTTCGTTATACGCCATCTGAATGGTGTGGCTTTAGGAAGTGTCAATAGAAAATTGTGTCCTTTTGGTCGAATATTCCTTAATTACTTTTTTTGCCGGTTGGCAGTAGATTTATCGGAGAAAAATAGATTTGTCTTTTACGGAATGCATCATATACATCGCCTTAAGAACAGACGTGGAGTCTAATGAGTTTGCGACCGATCGTATCTTTGCCCTCGTAAACAAAAGTTTTACGATCAGTGCGCCTACAACGTGCATCATCGACACGACTTTTAATAGATTCTGTCGGCGCGGCTGCAATAATCGTGTCAGCAAGAATGTTTATTGCCTCCAGCTGGACAGCTTTTTAAGAACTGGTCGGTGAACACCGTGCCACACAGAGACGTATCCCAACCTCGGAATTCCAAATCGAAAGTTCCTCTCATATCTTTAACACGGACGCATTAAAAAATGATGATTGAAACTTAACGACATCCGATAATTCTCGCGCGCCGTTTTGATTTTCATGAAGGTTTCTTTCTCCGAGATAATATTTGAAATATTGTTTTTGAAACTATCATTTTATAACACGAAATTTCTGGTCATTACAAATATTATGGTACGTAAACGTTAATGTACATATATTCATCTTTAGTAAAGTAAGATATCAATTTTTTAAAATCGTTCGTATCGAAAAAAAAAAAAAAATACATATTGAAAATTTTATATCAAATGTCAAGAAATGCGCGACTACACACCAAAATAAATTAAGATTGCAATCTTTCAGTGTTTATCATTTAACATTACATCGTTTTGAATTAGATTATTTTACATCCCTTATATTTCTTCAAATCACACCGATTTTATTCACTGTTAAAACGATCATAGCTACGTTCTGAATTTAACCATAATAATCTGAATTCAACTAAACCCCCCTCCCCCCCTTTCTCTCTCTTCTGTCGAGAGATCAGAGGAACAGTAATTGCACACCCCTCTTTGCTTTCGGCTCAACGACGAACGCAACGGGCAAAGTGTTTGATCTTCCGTCGCAGACGCAGAGGAGGAGGTTGCGCACGGCTATCAACGATCGCGAGAAAATAATCGCATTCTCGAGAGCGGCAGCTCGGCAGTACCGCTGCATAATATGCGTCTCGGCGTGCGTCGTCGTCGGGCTCTAAGGCTATTTCTGTACGAGCGGTCTCCGGCGCGCAAGAGCAGATACCGACAAGGGTGAACTAGTCAACTGTCTCCCATCTGAAAGAACTGCAATCTTAACGCTATAGACGCAGAGATAAATTGGACGGATAATTTATTATTGTTCTAGAGGTGTGCCCTCGAAGAACAAACAAATCAAAGCGAAGATAACGCAGAGAGTAGAGAAAATTGATGAAAAATTAAAGAAAATCAGTTACAAAGGAAAATAATTAATTCAGCAACAATGAAATGAAATAAGAAAATAGAATACAAGATGTGATGAGTATAAAATTAAAGGAAATCAGTTACAAAAAAAAAATGAAAAAAAGAAATGAGAGAGAGCAAAAGGAGAGGGGAAAGAGAGAAGGAAAAGGGAAGAAAAGGAGACGATTTTATATATGAATTAATTGATATAAAAATAAAATAAAATTTCAAATTGAGGACATTAATGTTTAAGTCTTTAAATCGTTAAACATTAAACTACCAGCTTTATAAAGATCGACTGCGTGTTGTCATACCATAGAGTGGTGGCGAACATTCACACTCTGCAAACCTCAAAGTCGGTTTAATCTGTTTAACAACGACGATGCAAAGGCACAAATCGTACCATTGTTTCAGCAAGGAGAGACTCAAAGCAAATAGCATTGTGTTGTACTTCGTATTGAAACGCGTTGCGTGTATCGGAGCGAAGAAACTGGGACGGCAACAAGAGCGATAACAAAGGAGCCACTGCAACGCGTTCGCAACCGTATAATATAGATATAGAGTGTTGCGGAGAGTTATCCCGTTATTTTTTTCAGCCTAAAAATAATAACATTATTTTTTTAGGTGTTAAAAAAGATCTTAACTTAAAATAATTTTCTCTTGATAAAAACATGATAAACTTGATAAACTTTGACAAACTTCTGTTACAAACTGTTATAAGCGATCAAGAATTAAACTTCAATATATATATATATAT